>CM067216.1:151079880-151587380 GCA_034190945.1 Octodonta nipae
TTAAGTTTTTGAGTGACTGTTTTCTTTTGGGCCAGGTGTTCGGCTTTATCGCTCGAAATGCGATTAAAATTGTCCCACAGAATTGGATGAGGATTGAAAGTATGTAATGATGAATAACAGTGATACAAATTTCGGTTGGTTTGGTCAAGTTGATATCTGATTGAATGGATGGAATTTCGTAAGAGGGCCAAACTTGCTTTGTTAAGAATACTGGAAACTGAACGTGAAGAGGTGTGATGTTTTAGTTTGAAAGTATTTGGAATGACGTTATAAGTTCTACAAGATTTGAGGAAAACAAGATCACAAAGAAGCAGAGATTTTCGAATAAGAAGTTTGCTGTATGTTTTGGTGAGTTGGAAGAAATCCTCCCCGTAGAGGCGAATGAAATGTTCTGAGAGGCTTCCGCGGTCATTATTATGAACTAAGCTAGGTTCCGGGTGAGAACCGCGTCTGAATTTATTGAATACTCGACGTTTCGACTCCTGCTTCGGAGCCATTATCAAGAGACAAAAGTGAAAAAGAGTTTCAGAGTCTAGATCGAACTCGGGGCCTCAATCTGCCTACTCCCCAAGAGTCACTAGATAACTGAACTGAATTTGAATCTGCTCTGCTTCTTTTATTTATAGTTAGCGCTGGTTTAGAAGGGGATGTCACGTGATGAGGCTGTGTTGTAATTGGTTGGGTATTTGTGGGCGTGTCTGTTTTGTTTAATCTGGCAATTACGGAGGTCCAAGCTGTGGGAAGGCGAGTGCTGTCATCGCGTCTATTTAGACAGACAGGTCTTTTCTCTATTTCGATAGCTTCGCGAATAGTGGATGCCCTAAGAGAATTGAGAGATATGATAGTCCTACTGTCCTCGAAGTTGATAGAGTGCCCTGTTTGGATATGGTGATGCGCGAGAGCTGAAGTCGGATCTTTTTTACGAACTGACAGAGAGTGTTCATATACTCGATGGGTAACGCGCCTGTTGGTACGACCGATGTAGCTTTGTGGGCAATCGCGACATGAGATTTCGTAAACTCCTCGATCCTCGTTAGGTACTTTGTCTTTGGGGTTACCGGTTAAGTTGCCTATAGTTTGAGTGGTGTTGAAGATAGTCTTTATTTGATGTCTTTGTAAAATCCGTGCTATTTTGTCAGTGACTCCTCGAATGTATGGAATTACGGCTTTTTGATGTTGTTGTTCTATTTCTGACGGGATTGGTGTGATTGGGGGTTGTTGAGATTGATGAATTATACGCGCAATGTGGTCCGGATGATAACCGTTTTGTCGAAGGATTTGTTGAAGATTATTAAGTTCGTTTTGTCTATTGTCAATATCTGTTAAACGAATAGATCTAAGAGTCAAAGATTTCATTACAGAACTCAATTGGGCAGGGTGGTGGTGTGATTGGGCATTTAAGTATCGATTGGTATGGGTTGGTTTTCTATAGACGGTATGTGAGAATCTGTCATTGTTGGTTTTTGTTATGAGGACATCAAGAAACGGGAGAGAAGAATCGGACTCGATTTCCATTGTAAATTGTATATTAGAATGTATACCATTGAGGTGTTGTAGGAAGAAGTCTAATGAATCTCTGCCATGAGGCCAAATGACAAAAGTATCATCTACATATCTAAGCCAACAGGAAGGTTTTAAATTAGACGAGTTTAGGGCCTGGGTTTCGATTTGTTCCATGAAAATGTTAGCAAGCACTGGAGAAAGAGGTGAACCCATTGGGGCCCCACGGACTTGTTTGAACAGAGTGTTTTGAAATGAAAAATAAGTGTTAGAGGAACAGTGTTGTACAAGTTTGATGATGTCAGAAGAGATATTGTATTTTGTTTTTAGAATGTCTAACGTTTCTGAAATGGGGACATTGGTGAAAAGAGATACAACATCGAAGCTAACTAGGATGTCATTTTCTGAAATTCTGTAAGCACTTAGGATATCTAGGAAGGAAGAAGAGTTCTTTACGTACGAGGATGCTTGCTCGGCTAGAGGTTGAAGGGTTTTGGCTAAGTACGGGCTAATTCTTGGGTCGGGGATTGTACCGAACTGACAATGGGCCTAAGAGGAATGTCCGGCTTATGAATTTTGGGTAGTCCGTAAATTTTCGGAATTTTAGAAGACTTTTCACGAGGAATGGTGATCTTTTTAACGTCAAGAGGAAGTTGTGTCCTATTGATGATTTCCTTAGTCTTTTTCTCTAAGTAAGTAGTAGGATTATTGTTCATTATTTCGTAGTCTGCAGTGTGGAGTAGGGAATTCATCTTGTGAACATAGTCCTTAGTATTGAGAAGAACAGTCGCGTTACCTTTGTCGGCAGGAAGAATAGTTATGTCATCGTTGTTACGTAGTTGTTTTAGTGCATGTCTTTCGTTAGGAGTTAGGTTTGATTTTGGTGGCTTTGATGTGCGGAGTACTCTAGCAATGTCTTGACGAGTATCTTCAGCCTCAATATCTGTTAGTTCAACCAAAGCTACCTCAACTTGAGAAATGATTCTTTCAGTTGGGATAGTTTACGGCGTCACTGCGAAATTGAAACCTTTGGATAGGACGTGTAAACTGGTAGAGTCTAAGGGGAAGTCAGAAAAGTTATGGACGGTCGTCTGAGGGGGTGAGGTGACAGTGGGTTGTTGTTTTGTAATAAGTCGTGTTAGCTTAAGTTTTTGAGTGACTGTTTTCTTTTGGGCCAGGTGTTCGGCTTTATCGCTCGAAATGCGATTAAAATTGTCCCACAGAATTGGATGAGGATTGAAAGTATGTAATGAAGAATAACAGTGATACAAATTTCGGTTGGTTTGGTCAAGTTGATATCTGATTGAATGGATGGAATTTCGTAAGAGGGCCAAACTTGCTTTGCTTTGCCAAAATCAAACCTAACTTCTAACGAAAGACATGCACTAAAACAACTACGTAACAACGATGACATAACTATTCTTCCTGCCGACAAAGGTAACGCGACTGTTCTTCTCAATACTAAGGACTATGTTCACAAGATGAATTCCCTACTCCACACTGCAGACTACGAAATAATGAACAATAATCCTACTACTTACTTAGAGAAAAAGACTAAGGAAATCATCAATAGGACACAACTTCCTCTTGACGTTAAAAAGATCACCATTCCTCGTGAAAAGTCTTCTAAAATTCCGAAAATTTACGGACTACCCAAAATTCATAAGCCGGACATTCCTCTTAGGCCCATTGTCAGTTCGGTACAATCCCCGACCCAAGAATTAGCCCGGTACTTAGCCAAAACCCTTCAACCTCTAGCCGAGCAAGCATCCTCGTACGTAAAGAACTCTTCTTCCTTCCTAGATATCCTAAGTGCTTACAGAATTTCAGAAAATGACATCCTAGTTAGCTTCGATGTTTATCTCTTTTCACCAATGTCCCCATTTCAGAAACGTTAGACATTCTAAAAACAAAATACAATATCTCTTCTGACATCATCAAACTTGTACAACACTGTTCCTCTAACACTTATTTTTCATTTCAAAACACTCTGTTCAAACAAGTCCGTGGGGCCCCAATGGGTTCACCTCTTTCTCCAGTGCTTGCTAACATTTTCATGGAACAAATCGAAACCCAGGCCCTAAACTCGTCTAATTTAAAACCTTCCTGTTGGCTTAGATATGTAGATGATACTTTTGTCATTTGGCCTCATGGCAGAGATTCATTAGACTTCTTCCTACAACACCTCAATGGTATACATTCTAATATACAATTTACAATGGAAATCGAGTCCGATTCTTCTCTCCCGTTTCTTGATGTCCTCATAACAAAAACCAACAATGACAGATTCTCACATACCGTCTATAGAAAACCAACCCATACCAATCGATACTTAAATGCCCAATCACACCACCACCCTGCCCAATTGAGTTCTGTAATGAAATCTTTGACTTTTAGATCTATTCGTTTAACAGATATTGACAATAGACAAAACGAACTTAATAATCTTCAACAAATCCTTCGACAAAACGGTTATCATCCGGACCACATTGCGCGTATAATTCATCAATCTCAACAACCCCCAATCACACCAATCCCGTCAGAAATAGAACAACAACATCAAAAAGCCGTAATTCCATACATTCGAGGAGTCACTGACAAAATAGCACGGATTTTACAAAGACATCAAATAAAGACTATCTTCAACACCACTCAAACTATAGGCAACTTAACCGGTAACCCCAAAGACAAAGTACCTAACGAGGATCGAGGAGTTTACGAAATCTCATGTCGCGATTGCCCACAAAGCTACATCGGTCGTACCAACAGGCGCGTTACCCATCGAGTATATGAACACTCTCTGTCAGTTCGTAAAAAAGATCCGACTTCAGCTCTCGCGCATCACCATATCCAAACAGGGCACTCTATCAACTTCGAGGACAGTAGGACTATCATATCTCTCAATTCTCTTAGGGCATCCACTATTCGCGAAGCTATCGAAATAGAGAAAAGACCTGTCTGTCTAAATAGACGCGATGACAGCACTCGCCTTCCCACAGCTTGGACCTCCGTAATTGCCAGATTAAACAAAACAGACACGCCCACAAATACCCAACCAATCACAACACAGCCTCATCACGTGACATCCCCTTCTAACCCAGCGCTAACTATAAATAAAAGAAGCAGAGCAGATTCAAATTCAGTTCAGTTATCTAGTGACTCTTGGGGAGTAGGCAGATTGAGGCCCCGAGTTCGATCTAGACTCTGAAACTCTTTTTCACTTTTGTCTCTTGATAATGGCTCCAAAGCAGGAGTTGAAACGTCGAGTATTCAATAAATTCAGACGCGGTTCTCACCCGGAACCTAGCTTAGTTCATATATATATATATATATATATATATATATATATATATATATATATATATAAACAAACCTTGTTCGTATTATAGTATTAGACCTTGTTCGTATTATAGTATTAGATTATTTCTATTTGATAACAATTTTTAATCTTAACAGAAATGAAGATACTTAAATTTGTAATCAAAAGTCCTCTTTGAAGACAAACCTTGTCTACAGTCTACAAAAATTGACATGGAATGATTACTGTTTATGTTTTAGACCATGTAAAAAATCTGTGTGTGAAGAATAACTTTTTTCTCTTAAAATTATGAATATAATAAAAAGAAATCGTTTGATTTATGAATACACACTGTATATTCATATTAACTGACACTTATTTTGATTAATTCATATTTACAATTTACCCCAAGTTCCGAATAGTTAATACCAGTAACTCCATCAAATCTTATAATACCCGGCGACTCCACCAAGACATAGAATATAAGAAAATAGGTAAAAAGTTTTTTCCCATTCTATAAGAAACGATACAAGCTATATTGTTTGAAAAAATTTTCTGACCACTTTGAGATATCACGGAACTAATCCAATCTCTTTTCAATTTTTTCAAATTTTAATAATACCGGCTCCTCCACCAAGGCATAGATTATATGAGAATAGGTAAAAAATCGAGCCGTTTCCTAGTAATCGGTGAACAAACATTAAAAAAAACATAGATACAGACGAATTGAGAACCTCCTTCTTTTTGAAGTCGGTTAAAAATGAAAAATTACGGGCCGATAACCCTCTTCACCAACCTAAATAGGACGCTTATGGTTTGCACGTCGAAAAATGGAGTAGCACATGTTATTTGACGTAAAAAGTTATGTAAGACCCATACAGCTTCTATTTATTTTCGACTGTTTTGTCAATAACAGAAAAAAAACAATTTTGTATGGGGCCTTTGAAGGGCATATAACTTCCTAAGTGTGCGTTTTAGGGCACATGTTAATAGAGACTTTTAGCTTATTTTAATGAGTTGTATACAAAGCAGAAATTTGGAACTCTATTTTAGAAACACCCTGTATAGTGTAATTCACTACTATAAATTTACAATATATAATAATTATGAGAAAATTCGAGATCACTAACAGACTATCATGGAAAACTCTTAAGAATGAGGTTGTGATGTAAAACACTGCACATCAAATTTCCAGAAGTTTTTAGAACCCATGCGATAAGACAGGTCTGCCTGCACATAAAATTAATTATGATACCACTAAATATTTGCACCTACAAATCGCATCAAATGTCCCATGACATACTCCAACACAACAGCAGTCAGCAGTATATTATAACCTGTAAATAGCTAGTGTACTTTACTAATACCACAAGGGGCATGAATTTCCAAGCACTTACAATACTATATTTGGGTTCAACTCCACAAATAATTGTGGAGTACTAGTATACTACAATTCAAGTTAATAGACACTAAAATTGAAGCAAGGTTACACCAAAGTTGACCAAATTATTTCAACCGCGTGCTTCATGACATGGCCCTAGATTTCGAAGCCCACTAATTAAGCCATAATTTTGCACAGCAATCTAACACGTGCGCATATGCACAATGTCCGAACAAAATCTCAGGTACTCTCTTCGAGGTGTCATTCTTTTGTACGCAAGACGATATACAATATATATTGTTTCTGGCCAGGAACCTTTATCAGTTGCGCTTCTCACAAGAAAATGTCTTCTCGAACACTTATTTAGGGGGAGGTCCCCGAGTACCGGACACTTATGCAATATTAAAAATAGCAAAAAATGGTAATGGTTTAATTTATTTTTTTTATTTTAAAATAACACTACATTATCTACTTAATTAACATAGATATGTAATCAATCTCAAATATTACTTTAAATGTATTAGTACTTCCCAACAACTTATATAATTAAAATAACAGTTGAAATGAGGTCCCCAAATGTCGGACAGTCAAATTTTCTTTTATTATTTAAATTTAAAGAAACATTTTTACAAAAAACTGGCGAAATTGCCCAACGAATAGAACTAATCAACCATTAAAAAAATTAAACTTAATCCTAATGAACTTTGGTCACAATTAAGAACGCATTCTAAGAAATTTTGAAATTTTAATCTATGGTCGAGAAAAATCACAGATGTAGGTATCTGAGTCTTCCTCAACGTCAGCACACGCTTCATGTGCCTACTGATTGCACGCTTGGCAGCGTATTAAATCTTCCTCGTTAGTTTCTTGGCAAATTAAACAATTTGTTTCATTTTCGGTCATTGATGCTGATGACGGAATCACTGTTGTCTTTAATGGTGCAGCCGGTTTTGTCTTTTTAATTTTTTTCGGGTCGTAGGTTTTTTTACCATCAAAATGTTGCAATTTGACCACGACAGACTTTGCTTTTGCGGCTTTATTTTCAGCGAGCGCATTTTTATATGGGGAGGATGTCAAAATCTCGCTTTTCTCAGCTTTTCTTCGTCGACTTACGACTCGCTTTGCTGCAGCATTCGGGACTGGTGCCTAGGGAAAATAAATAGCGGTGGGATAAAATATCCGGCAGCACTCATACAGAACATTACTGACATTTTTACCTCTCTCTGCAGAGGTCAACTTTCCTACTTGGTGATTGCTCTTGAGTGTCATTACTTTAGCCTGCTTCTGGACAGTGCTGACCCCTGTTTCATCGCAGTTATAGATATCAGATGGACCAAAATGATATTTTTCAAACATATTTGTCAAATTGTTAAAGAAACGGTCAACTTGAGGCCTGTTAAAACCAACTGCTCTCATCAGACTTGTTGATTCTGGCCTTCTTAAGCTGAGGCCAGGATGACGTTTGATGAAGTCATAATAAAACTGCTTGCCACCAGATTTCTTTATCCTGTTGAATCGATGGTTCAGTTTTGATTTCTCAGCGAGATCGAACGCCAATTTTAGAAATTCTTTTCTGGTCAATGGCATGCACCTATTTGACATATCCACTACGTGCGCAATTAAAGCTTTCTCGTATTCCTCGGTAAAAGTTAGGTCAAATCGGCCTTTTTTGCATGGCAGGTTAATTTCTTCACCTCGTTTTAAATTTTTGATGTACTCGAACAGGGTACTTTTTGGTACATTGTAGACTTCTGATGATTTTCTTATAGAACATTTTTTTGAAATCACCTTATCGAGCTTTTTTCAAGATTTCATTTTTAGGAGTATTATTACAGCTTGGTTTGGGTTTACCCATGTTGAATCTATAAAATAAAATACAAAAGTAATTACTAAAACAAGGAAAACCAAATTCTAAAACTGTCCGCCATTAGGGGACTTTTAGACTGTCCGATCTTAGGGACCCTTAAGTACATGCCAGAAAAATCCTTATTCAAATTGTGTGTTATGAATCATAAAAATCTTGTGAAGTATGACAGATTATTAACCTAGCAGCAATATCTAACAATAATCCATAGTATCCTTCATTATAATTACTGTTCACAAACGCCAAAAATTACTACGAACAAAATTTTTACTAACCTCATAATTTGCACTACTTCCCAGGACGAACAAAACCGCACTGAGTCTCGACTATCACCCCCAGTAATTCACCTACTTAAACGTTTCTAACCGCGACACAAGTAACATTGTGGCGCGTTTTCTTGCCTCAATTCAAATTGTGTCCGACTTTAGGAACCGTCCGAGTTTACGGGACTTCCCCCTATGTATTTCATACATACCGATAAATTTATAGACGCGAGATTTAACGACCGACATCTAGGATTTTAGGGGAAACTAGCACACAGAGGTTCCGAATCTGGAGCCGTTACATGCTAACCTTCTCAACATAGAAATGATAATGAGCTGCTTAGATACAATGCATGTAACTTTGTTTATGAATCTATGTCCTGAAAAACTTTTTATTCATACTTTTTATGATATATATTATTTACTTAAAAAATAATATGTTCAAACCAGTTTCAAAATATTGAATCTTTAAAAATAGCTTAATACCATGTTACCCCAAAATGTCTGGTTCTATCCCTCTCCAGTAGTAGTATACACATCAGAACCCCAGATAACTTGTCTTGTGAAAATTACAATGCTTTTTGCATGTGAAAAATGTCTGCATTCATTACGTCGGGGATTCCAAAATGATACTGCCAATAATCCAAAATAGTCGATGAAATAAATCCTAGTTGGAGGAATAAGAATTTCAACTTCAACTGAAAAATTTGAATGACATTGTTATTTTTACTAAAAGGTGGCTCAATGAGGATGTTAAAAATGATGAATATGGGACCAGGGCGGTTGGTGGCTTATCACCTCAATGTAAAGTCATATCAGACTATTTTGCATATTTAAACTGAAGCCAAAATAATTTTCCTGGAACCTTTGACCGGATACAGTTCTTAAACTCAGACGATATAAATATTGATGTTAAAAGCTTTTTCCTTAGCTTTGAGCTATTTGTTTCTTTAGAAGAAAGCCGCTCATAAAAAATGTAAACATACTAAGAATGCAAATGACTACAAAATTTTTTTCGATTGCGATGTGATTGTATATGTCTGTCTGAAATTGCATACCGTGAACACAGCAAAAATACTGAAGAGTCCATTAATCAAAATAGCAAGGGGTTTGGGAATATGTAAAGAAAAAAAAACCTATACTTTTATTACTAAAACCATGTCTTGCAAAAACAAATCTTCTGATAATGGAAATGTAACTATAAACTATTTTTGCGATTTTTTTTTATCTATTTACTGTGATAAAAAATGTGATATGTCTGATTTTAATGTTCAGTGTGTATAAGTATTGTAATATTTCTGTGATTGATGATACATTGTAAATGGAAACCACCAGGGTTTTTATCACAGATGAATCTACTGTAAGCAACTTGCTGGTTTATTAGCAGTTTCTGAGAGTTGCTGTTGAAGATGGATGCCAAATTGACTTTATTTACACATACTTCTGTAAAGCTTTTGACCATGTTAATCATTTCCTAACTTTAAAAAGCTAGAAAATTATAGTATTTTGGGAATCTATTTCACTGGTTTTGTAGATTTGACGAACAGGATCCAACAAGTACAAATTGGCACCTGACTGACTTCCACCAATATCGCACAACCAAAATTTCTCAAAAAATACTTGTTGAGGATTTTGTAACAATGTTTATTGTAGCTACCTGGTTACTAGTTCACAGTGTTAATACAAATTCTGCATTTAAGAATCACAGAAAGTCA
Organism: Octodonta nipae; assembly: GCA_034190945.1. Lineage (NCBI taxonomy): Eukaryota > Metazoa > Arthropoda > Insecta > Coleoptera > Chrysomelidae > Octodonta > Octodonta nipae. The sequence continues at coordinate 151,089,902 of CM067216.1, forward strand.
TATCTGGGACCAAATATGAACACATGGATGAATTGTTCCATACATAAAATCACCCTCACAATCTGCTACTAAGACCCTATTCTTGATTTACCTAACTAGACTTTAAAACTGCAGCATAAATGTCAAACATGATGAAACTAGTGCCTAGCATCTAAGGAAAATTACTAATATGGCCTCTTCATCCACATTCCTTCTATTGGCCATAGCAACAGACTCAAACTGTTTCTTATGCATTAACTAAGATGAACTGCCATTAAAAGTATATAGTTTTACAACATAATTATTTTCAATTACTGTACCTTGAGCATTTGCTCAGAATATTATTTCTGGCTGTCTGAATTTCACACCGAATGTGGTCTTAAACATGGTAAATTTCAGATCTAATTTTTTTCTTTGATGCGGTTGGTTTTGATTTTTCCTTTGATTTCGTCATCAAATTTGTCCTCAACATTCTGTTTTTTTTTAATGAATTTTAGTATTAAAGTCATCCATGTTTGATTTCATTTTTATATTTTATTACTATCTTCAGTTGAGCTGTTCTTGTGATCTTTTAAAATATGCTCAACACAAATCAAATAAAAGCAAAAAATAGTGCAAATGTTCCATTAAATAATACTATTGAATGTTTGGGTTTAACTGCCAAAATTTAATTTAATTTATACAAATACCTAAAATCTTTAAATTCAAATAAAACAAACTGAAATAATCAAACTGGTTAATTTAAAACCATATAAATAATGTTATTATACTCAATCTTCAAATTATATTATGTATACCAAATTCGATATTTAAAATAACCTATAATGTAATGCACTAAACTTCCTATTAAACGATATATCAGTAATTATAGCCTAATCTCTGGAGGCAAAGAAAAAATAAAAAGAAAGACACTCCATAGAATAGTGCAATATCAGGAATTTAGTGTCTGAAATTAAGAAATTTACATTCACCTAGTGTCATACATGGGAAATGATTCGTCCTATCCTCACTTCCTTCCCAATACCTAGAAATCTTTCCCGGAAAGTATTCCTACCCAGAGTTCATCTTCAAGAAGAGTCGTCAATAGTATTTAAGGTAATAAATCATATGTGGATGAAAACTAAAAGAAAGGGCACCTCATTTAGCGAGGACCTGGCCCTCCTGGTAGATGGTTGAATCGTGGGACTAACAAAGATAGCTAAATTAAAACGAACGCTAAGAACACCGACTATGAGATTTGCTACATGGAACATTCATGGGCTTAGAGTAAAACAGAACAAAATCTATGAAGAATTGGAAAACATCAGTCTTGACACCTTCGGTCGAAAAAAAGAAAACAGGGAAGGAAAGTGAGAATGTAGCAGACTCTCTGCAATGCTATAGTACAAAAGAAAACAGTGTATGAGCAAAGAGGAGTTTCCTTTGCTATACATAACAAACACAGGAATAATATTAAAAGCGGCAAAGATATTGATGAACAGATAATAATGGTTGAAATGAAGAAAAATGGTGAAAGCATACTGAACAATATATTCCCAGTGATCATGCTGAAAACAGTGTAAAGGATGACTTTTATGACACACTTTCGAACACACTGTTAAAGGTGAATAAAAATAAAGAACTTTTCATAGTTGAAGACCGAAACGCCAGAGTGGGCGATAATGGCAACAGTCGTATTACAGGCAAACATAGGGACGATAAAGTAAATAATAATGGTTAACGACCCATAGAACCAATTGATAAAATATTAAATAGTTTCTTCCCTCGTAAACATGTGCACAAGTTTACAAGGATTCAGCCGACAAAAGGAATAAAATCGGTAATTGACTACCTGATCCAGCAACAAAATTATAGAATAAGTACAAAAGACGTGAGGGTTAATTGTGGAGCTGAATGTGGAATGGACTACTATTTAGTAATAGCTAAATAATAGTATATTACAGAAATAATTCTAGAGAAAACACAAATCACATGGGAAATAATACTACTGTTGTAGTGAGGTTTAATCTACAGACGGAGCCTAAAACAAGAATCTACAAAATTCCTTTAATACTAAAATTATCAACTTGAGAAAATTAATACTGCCAATAAAATTGTAGAAGAAAATAAACCCTCCAGAGTGCTGGTCAGTTAGAATGAAAGTTTTAATAGATTATAAAAAGAAAGTGTATTCAAAGTTGACTAATTACAAAGGACCTTGGAGATCAGAATGTATATAAGGCGTAAGACAGAGAAGTGAAAAAGATAGTGAGAGAAAAGAAAATCAAAATGTGAAAAAAATTGTAAAGAAATTGACGCATATATTAGTGGAACATGGGTATCACAAGCATGGAAAACCATAAGTGACATTAGGATATAGAGAAAAGAAACAACAAATTTGACCTTAATTGAAGAAGAACTATGGCAACAACATTTCAAAACGTTATTAACTGAAAATAAGGCAAAATTTAAACAACCATTGGAGACAATTATTGTAGAAGCAGAAAACAATAATCTGAAAGTAATTAGTACAAAGAAAATTAGGAAAGCCTTACAAGAAATGAAAAATGACAAAGCTCCACGACCGGGAAACATTCCAATTGAACATTTGAAATATAGACCAGACATGTTATTGGTCTTTGGAACTCTTTAATGCATGCTTGTTAAAAGATGAAGATATTCCATTGGAAGATAGGGTATATGTCGTTTTCTGAATGTTATTTGTGGCATCTTCTAGTTTATTTTAGATTTTCTTGGGAATAATACTACATCAGAGTTCAAACTTGTGTATATTTTAAAACCAAACGTTTGGTTTTAAAATATACACAAGTTTGAACTCTGATGTGGTATTATTCCCAAGAAAATCTAAAATAAACTAGGGTATATGTCATTCCAACGAATTTCCAAAAATGTCATTGCACGTGGTCCTAGGATTTCTTTCAAATTTTAGTATGTTATTGGGCTATACCAGAAAAGAAGGCATGCCAAATTTTAGGGCTTAATTATTCTTTTTTTCAGTGACATATGGGCATATGAAGGTGAAAATAAAGCGTTTTTTTTTTTGGTAGAATTTTTGTCTATTTTCAAAAATCTATTCTATTCTTAAATTGCCTTATAAAGAATTTTACAGACTGTTTTTTTCAAAATATGAGTATCTGCTTTTTATATGATGTTTAATTCTTGGAAACATTTTAACATTGATAAATCCTTCTTGGTGTTTCTATATTCGCCCTAGCGAACGCATAATGCGCATAATAAAATGCATCTGGGATAAACTCTTCTCCCTCTATATTAATCTTTGCAACAAGTAAGGAATCATTACCTTTAATTCTAAGGGACAACCACCTTGAACTTTCGGATATCCTTAAATGTTCTAAACTACACGCACTTTGAACATGTCACAATCTTCTGATGTATCAGTAGTCTAAACTTCCCATTAAATCTATATTCAATTCAATTCATGAACGTCTATCACTTCACAGAGCATTTTTCACTTCCAAGAGCATCTGTCGGGATGATAAGAATTAGGCAAAAACATAAGACCGTTTCGAAATTCGATTATAACCGGAAGTGTACCTTGATAAATTTGTAAGTATACACATGAGATAAGCACACTGGCAATACCTTGGATCCCCCTCCCCTTGTAAAAGTACAAAAAATATATCAAGACAATGTTTACAGCAATAATGGAATGAACATTCAAAGTTTTGTAAAAACTTATTGTCTGCTTTTAACACAGTAGTTATTGGCCAATTTTAAATTTCAAAACTGTTTAATTTTTATTCTGCAAAATGAGCCTGGGCAGTCAATTTCAGATTTTGATAGGGCAGGAATAATCACTTTACATCAACAATTTCGATCAAATCACCTAATGCAGAATAACCAAGATCATCTATTATTGTAATAATTCTATTGTTCCAGGCATTGGCGGACCTAGGTACGTGCCCAGGGCGCCATTCAATGCAGGGCGCAAAATTTCCAAAATTGACGGCTAACACTATAATTCATATTCAAATCATCCCGAGATTCCAGAGCGTGATTAGCGTCCCGCAAAAAAATATGACTGTTTTATTAAGTGTATTTGTTAAATTCATGTTTAACTAATTTACGGAGGGGCGCCCTTGGCGTAATTGCTTATTGGTACACTCCTGGTTCCAAGAAACTGAAAATGTGAATAGGGGACCAGGTGGTGGACGTTTAAGAGTCAAAAATGCAACCGCAAGATGACTATTCCAGTCGTCAGAACACATTTTAGATGAAAGTATGAAAGGCTGATTTGCGGACGTGCACTTATACGAAGAGTTGCTGTTGACAATTTAATATGTAGAAGAGTGTTTCGACTTACTAGACGATACATAGCCCGTTTACTCTGGGCTAGAAGGCTAGAGAAAATTGGCTTTTACCTCAGTGGAAAAACATGCTTTTTCCGACGAGTCATCGTTCGGATTAACCGGTCATGACGTGGTATGGTATGGAGCGAACCAGGACGTGCAGCGTGATCAATTATTACTAGGGAAGTTGCTCCTTTTCAAGGACAGACCGAGATATTTTCGAGAGGAATATGGTCGTTCATAAGATTAACATAAAACCGACATGTGTAAATATACATTCGGTTACTACTGCTAAATATTATTGTGATATTATTGATTATTGTTAAAAAATATTCACTATTAACTCATTTGGATAAACTGGGTCAACATTTAAACACACACGGAAATAATAATAATAAAGTAAGTAAAGAGCTGTGTCGAACGTACAACATTGCCCCGGAGTAGAATAGATATGAGAGTTTTGGACCACTTATGCAAAAAGGCAGATATATCAGTATTGGAGCCCCCGTAGGCCGCCGGCACTGGTTGTGTGGGTTGTTGGGTATGTTAGGTGTCTATTGAGTAGTTGTGTGAGTTTCATAAATTTGGTGGCAGTGTTAAGGGAGAAAAATGCGAAAACGTTAATTTTCTTTGAATAAAATTTAATAGTGTGTGAAATTTCCATCCGTCCGCCACTGGTAATGCGAAATAATTCAAATAGCTTAGTGGCTTGAGTCGCGTTTCGCGATTTTTACGAGTACAGACTTGTTTTTCCAAAGATCAAGGTGCTGGGTATGGGGTCAAGAAACTGCGATCATTTGAAGGTCAACTAGTCGGATTCCGGCCAGCCATTTGATTTTTGCAATTTCAGGTGGATTGTTGAAATTAGAGGGAACAAATAAACGCGAGATTATTAGAAGGAATATGTTTTATTAAAATTATACAAAATATCATACAATTTTTTTAAATCTAATCGAGCAACTACATTAAGAGGAATTATAATTTCATAATTATTGCTTTTATTTTTTTCAATAAATAAGTGGTTTTCCCCATCCTCTGCCCATATGGTGGCCCGTAAATTGTTGTCGTAATCTTCGGAAACCAGTACGTTGTTGTCATCTCGGTACTCACTGATAAAATTTAGAAATTTTTCAAAACCAGCTGGCGTAAAAGTCACAGATGATGTTTCTTCTTTTGGAAATGGATTCGGTTGATTAGACTCATCTTGAAGAACAGCTTCATGATTATTTGAACGCAGGACTACTTTCTCAGCGGTAAATACTATTTGCAGAAAATTTGCAAATTTGTAGTGAGCTACTAAGTAGTTGGGTGTAATTCTCTTGGTAGTTGTTCGGTTGGTAAAATTAAAGCGATGGTTGTTGGACATAACGTCACTGTAAGACATCTTACTCACTTCAAGAGATACTGCGGGAAACGTGTTTGCGTTCAAATGTATGTTATTCACTACCGCGAATGCGGTTGACTCTCCCACCAGAGATAAATTAAATAAGAATAAAAAAATTTGCCCAGAAATGTTAGCCGAGAAATGGGATCGAACCGGGGGTCTGTAATGGGGAATATACTTACCTTTGTAATTAACTCAGCGCTCTTTCTACTCGGCCATTTCTGGGTTAATACAAAACAGGGTGTAAAGGAATAAGTGTTGCATTATAAAATTGTTAACTGAAGAATAAAGACGTATACGTCATTTTCAATAATGATATTAGTGAAAGCTAGTATTACTACTGGTTTTGTGATACTGACTTTTATATCACAAAACATGCTATACACAAATATACCACAGGGAGTGGAAAATGTGGCGGTATGCTTTTCTAGGAATTGCTCAAATAGATCTGATTTTTCGCTAATGAGGCGGACATTGCTAAATGATGGGCTACTACCAGCATATTTTGCAAAATTTCCTAAAGATAGCACCCCATTACGCTACAAACTTAAAATTTTCTTTTACAATGGCACTGTGGAGGATTTTGATGGATTAACAGCAAATTATGATTGCCAGCAGGAAGCCGAAGCAACAGCAACGACTAGTAGACAACAGCTACCAAATTCGCTTCAGAGAGAACTCAATAACTTATTAATATTATTATGTTTTGCTGTTATATCTTTGATATTATTGTTGGTAAAACTTATGTTGAAATGTACAAGATCTATACACTCGTTAATAAAATAATTTTGAGAAATAAAAATGCATGTTATGTTTCATTTATTTATTGAGGTAAAATGTTATTGATTAACCAATCATATATATCATTACAATTTTTTATAGCACATTTGTATTCTGCGTATTCTTCATTAGAATCTTCATAATGATAGCCACAGACTATGGGATATTTACTTGTCTCACGGTCCTTCTTAGTCACATCTCTCAACTTTATGGCGTTGATGGTATGCTCCAAATTTATGAACTTTACATGATTGAGCCCAAGCTCATTTTTACACTTTTTAACTAATAAGTCATATTTTTGGTGACCTCTAACGTAGACATGAGAACATCTGGAGAGAAGAAAATTCAAAATCATATTCAACTGGCTTACATCCCAGATTCCACCATTGTAGCTGAGTCCATGAAGAAAATTCTCACAATATCTGACGGTTCGTCGATCTTCCTTGCACAGCAATTCAAATGGCCGAGGAGGCTTAAACAGGTAATGTATGACACCCGTTGCATGTGTCTTGATAGCCAATTCTTTGGGAACAAATTCCCCGTTAAGAATGAAGCCTTGAATGTCAACGATTGCGATTTCCATTGTGAACTGAAGTTGTAATGTGAAAATATGCTCTTTTATGATAGGTTACGAACAATTTCGCTGAGTGGGAGAAACTCCATCAAACAATCGTGGATGATTATACAGAAGGCACGTGTTCTGTCAGGAAAACCTGTTTGAGATTCAATATCCAGGCGTACATCCACAGTGGAGGATTTCATGCTGTCTTCACGTCGGGAACAATCGATTACGAAGAGAGTGTGATTCTTGAAGGTGAGATAGTCTAGGAGCGGGTGTCTTTTGTCAGCAAAACTGGGATAAAAGTCCGTGTAGCGTTTGTAGGCTTCTCCGTATTCGTTCCTGGGGAAATCCAATAGCCATCTCTCGTTCGGCCAAAATTCTCCATTAAGAGTTAGACGAATATTAGATATGTGGATATGATCAAATTCCGTGGGATCAGCCGCTATGTTGCTGTGCTTATTGGTCTGGAAGGCAACGATGACGTATCGAGGACTCTCTACAGCAGCACAAGTTTTCACAGCCCAAATTTCTCGTGTGGCGCCTGTCTTCAGAGCAGGCAACTCATGAAGCTCCCATTTACGAAAGGGGATAATAATGCCGGTATCCTGCTTAACGGCTTGCAGCAGTTCAAGTTTCATATCATCGTTGGGGAATATATGCTGGACTTTGAGTTCAATGCTGTCAATCGTCACGCTTGCTTTTGTAGATTTATCAGTAATAATAAGACAATCATCATCATTTCTTGCTCGCACTAAACGTATTGTTTGCTTTCCACAGGTTACTCGCTGGTAGTCGTTGAAGAGGGAAAACAAATGCTTGAGCGGGATGTACATTCGGAAAGATCTGTCTGCTGCATTCACAATTGGTTTACCGGGAAAATTCCAGCCAGCAATAGCTAATTCTCTTGAACTGGTAGGATCATAGCACAGATAACCTCGTATGGCACTGACGCGACCGGGATCGCGAACCGATTCCATTTCTTTACCACACTGTTCGTAAACCATATTATCGAAGAAAAATGCTCCTGCATTAGGGGATAGGGAAACTTCACCTGCACCTGCCGTTACATTAATTTGACCCTTAACGGCGATATACGAGTCCGCCATGGATAACCAGGAATCGGCTTGGTTCACAGTAATCTCCACTATGTCGTTGTTCCCAAATGACTTTACATAGGGATAGTAGGTTCTGACTTCCATTCTGCGAATGCTGTCATCGAAACTGGGCTTTCGGAAGATATCGAATGCTTGAGTTGACATGATAGCCTAGCGATTGTAAAAATAGTTTATTGGAGAACGTAAGTGATCTCTTCAAAGGTTTCGTTGATACTGACTTTGACTGTGGTATGTTTGTACTTTTATGAGGATGCTCAAATATGAGTAAGCGTCCCATTATTGCTGCAATAGCTGTTTCAGTTCCAGTCTCACAATGATTTCCTCCCCTCGGAAATTGACGAGTTCAGATTCCTGATTGAGAATTCTCAAAGTTATGTTGTGTATTTCTCTTCGGTTGATAGGTAGGTAGATAAGATGTTGAGGTGTTTCGTCAATAGCGAAACCAGGATCAACTCCAATGGCAAACTCGTATATGGTATGTGACGGTCTGTCGTTGTAGAATGCTCCCGATGTGATGTTACTATCGAGATGGATTGTTCGCACTTTTATAATATTCACTGGTAAATCAGAGCTGTGCACTTGAAGAGGTGTGAGCAGTCTCTTGGAAAAACCCAGTATGGCACCGATGCTGCTTTCCTTTTGAAAGTCTATTGCGTATTTACTGCTGTATATTTCACACTTGAGTGTATTATTGTTGGGTTTCAATGAGAAAATCTCATCTACATCCTTCGAATGCTGCACACCCAAGACTTTTCTAATGTGCGCTTCAATATCACCAATTTCGTAGCTGCCTTCAGGTAATTCGATGGCGGTTGGTTTCTTTTTCGAGTCGATTAAATGCACTTTGCTACCCTTCTCAATGTTCGGGATGCTGTTGTAGGAGTGGAAACTCAGCAAGGCTAGACCGTAATTGTAGTCAGGATGTAGTTGAATAGGTGGTTGAAAATCAATGGACAGTATTGAACTGCGTCCTTTCAGCGTTAATATCAAAGACATGACTGAAGATTTCCCTCAATGTTAGGTGTTATTATAGAGAAATTGCAGACACAAATGACCGCAATTAGATTGATTATAATTTTGGTAGGAGTCGTTGTTGTAGAGTATCGATACATTACTTCCTAAATACTCAGCCAATTCACGAGGCGGTTTCAAATTACCAAAACTATCGAAATATTGCGCAACGTTTCCATTTTTAATGTAAGCTACCCAGTGTGTGCCTTTGTTGCGACTAGAATCCAAGTTGATGATTGCCGACTCGGTTCTTGATGGTTGTTTGTTTTTAGGTAAGGCATCACGCATAAATACACCTTTAAAATTTGGTATTTTCAATTTTTTGGCGTATTCAACAAGCTCGCTGGTGTAAAGTGCTCGACTGGGTAGCTTTATCGGGAGTTTTTTTGTTGTTTCTTCAAATAGAGACCGAAGCCTCCTTTGCGAGACTTTTTCAGGTAGAGCCCGGACCCTTTCTTTCCAATCTCCTCCATAGCTTGATTGTGTCGTCTGTCCTCTTCGAGTTTCTTTTTAGCATTTTTTGCGTCTATGAGTGTTTTACCCAAAGTTGCAGCTCCTCCAGTAAGGGTTCCAAGAGCTGAGAGTCCTGCAAATAGCGGGAGTAATGGGAGAATTCCACCGACTTTTGACTCGAATGGTATAACACGAGGAACTCGAATTTTCTTACGACCGCCAGCTTTCTTAATTGCCATCCTAGCCGCTCTCAAAGCCATCAGCGATGACTGTCGTAGACTTTGTCCTGCAGGAGAGTTAGCGATAGCTTTATTCGTAGGTAGCATGACATGCTTTCGAAATGGTAAAAGGGTTTTGCGTGTTGAAGATTTTCGCTTACGGGAAGATTTTTTTACACCTCTACTCCTCTTTCGCTTTTGAGATTTCATGCCAAGACCGAGTTTCTGTTTGGTTTTCATAGTCGTTGTTATGAGCCAAGCAGCTGCTTTTTCACCGAGTGAAGCGTCCTTAGATTTGAATCTCTCCCAAGCCCTATTCTCCAACTCAAAATCTGCCTTATGACGGTCTGCTAGAGAAGTGCTTTTACTGTAAGCAATATCGTGATCCCGACAAGCTGCGTCGGTTTTGTTTATACCTCGCTGTCCTAGAGCTAAGCGTTTTTCGAGTTTCGTACCCGGTCCACAAAATTGATAGCCAGGAAGGTGAATTTCAAAGGGTAACTTGTTGATTAGAGTGTTCACTACACTTCCACTACCTTCAGCGGTTAACATAATACTGACTGACTGACGTTCAGAAAGTAAATTTTATATTTAAACGTCCACCCGAAACACATGTACATCAGTTTACTTTGAGATGCACATAAAGCAGCAAGATATTCAATTGCCTATAGAAAATCTAGATTTTGTGGCGGAAGGGGGTGACAATGATAGTGTGCCATCGAAAAATGGGAAACTATGGCCAAATTCCGTCCGGGCGGCGTTCTGCGGCCCCAGCGGCTGCGGGAAAACCAATGCGCTGCTCTCGCTTTTGTTCAACGAAAACGGATTGCGATTTAAAAATGTCTACGTGTACTCGAAATCTTTGTACCAACCAAAATACCAACTACTACAAGAGGTTCTCAAGAGCGTTAAAGGTGTGTCATATTTCCCTTTCAGCGAAAACGAAAATGTAATTGATCCATCAGACGCCTGTGAGTATTCAGTGTTTATTTTTGATGATGTTGCTGGTGATAAACAGAAAAAGATTCAGAATTTCTTTTCCATGGGACGACACCGACACATCGATTCAATTTATTTGTTACAGACGTATAGTAAGATGCCCAAGCAACTAATACGAGACAATTGTAATGTGATTGTGCTATTCAAACAAGATGAAATCAATTTAAAGCATGCCTATGATGAACACGTATCTCCGGATATGTCATTCGAACAGTTTAAAGACTTGTGTTCAAAGTGTTGGCAGGATCGCTACGGGTTCGTGGTTATTGTTACAGAATTTAATTTAAACGAAGGGCGATATCGACAAGGTTTCGATAAATATATAAGACTACAAAGCGAAAAATAATCAGTCAGTCAACAAAAATGTCTTCAGTGAGCAGCAACAGCATTGCAGAAGCTTTTCGCAAGAAAAAAATCAAACAACTAGCACGGTCCATTCGCAAAAAGTACCTCAGTCTGAAACTAGGTAAATCGGAAAACGATGAGACCCTCAATAAGCTCTTTGAACCGGTAGTCGGACCTTTGAAACAAATAGTTTCGACTACATCCAAAGTTCTCACCAAGATACCACCAGCGTCAACACATTCACCTCCGGTGTTGCCATCTATAAAACGAGAAACAATTGTGAAAAAAGAAAAACTAGAACCGTTAACACCAAAATCCAGTCTATTCCTCGAAGAAGAACCAGTCGCAGAGACTAGTTTTTATACCGATGCTGAAGCCGAGGAAACGGAACAAGAGGAAGATGATCCGACTAATTACTCTGACAAAACCTTTGAGTCCTATATGGAGCAGTATCCAGCAATGGTGCAAAAGTATATAACCGAATATTTCCACAAGAGTGATAAAATTGACAACATTTATGGACCCTCATACAATTTGAAAACCTCCAAGTGGTATCTCGGTAACAAAGAAATCAACTTCGATACGAGGACAGGACGTCTTACTGTTGGAGGCGCTGTGTTTCGAGGATCACCTGGTCTTTACCAACTGATATTCTACAAGGACCCCGCATACACTCCAGATGACAAAATCGTGTACCAAAAAGTTCTGGAGCGGGCATTAGTACACCGGAATGTAAAAGGACATCTGAAACCCTCAGGAATATCCAAATACAAGGATGTCATTAAACCTATGTTTATAAAACCAATTAAACCAAGCAGCAGCAGCGAAGGAAGAGGTATGAAGTTGAAATATAATACAAAGCCTATGGAATACGTCTACTGGGACGATCCCAATGAATTGGTAGATCGTTTAAGGTTACTTGTTGCATCGAAAGAGGCCGGCAACACATCCCACGACAACGAAATTGTAGCGATAATAAATGAGCTCAAAGAAGCCAATATTATACGCGACAAATAACCAAAGTAGTCATTAGTAAAATGTCTCTCGATAAATTTGGTCGAAGTGCTGTTCAACAACAGCAACCGAGTGATTATGAGCGCGCAAAAATACCATTTTCCTTCACAGCTGATGGAAATATTGATGTAGAGAAAGTGATAATTTCAAATGTTGCAGATCCTAAAGCGGATATGGATGCCGCCAATAAACTCTATGTTGATGATAGAGTACGCGACAAGTTGTCTCAAATTAAAAAGGACTTTCAAGTGGCATTCAATGATTTCAGCGATAAGGTTTACAGCAGTATGCGAAAACTTGAGAAAAATCAACATACTACTGATAGCAGCTTAAGGGTTAATCAACAGACCTTTCTGGAATTTCAGTCAAATACCAACGTCCAGCTTAACCAGCTTACGAAATTGCCACAGCAAATTGAAGAGAATCTAAAACAGACTATAAGTGATGAAATTTCGCAATTGAAAAACGATATTGATGAAGTGAAGGCCATCAAAGAGAAAATGCTAAAAGTTGTACCCGAACTATATGTGGATATGCAAAAATTACACGATGAAATGAGTGATAAAGTTAATAAGATGAACTTAGAGATGAAAAAATTATCAGATGGCATCAAGAGCGAATTGCGATCTCACAAAAACGAAGTCTCTTCGCAAATCAACAATCAATTAAAGATGATTAATCCAAAAATTGTAGCCATTCAACAGCAACAGCAGCAGCAGCAACAGCAATCTGCTCTAAAGACTAAATAAAAAGGCATCAGCCATGTTAAATTATAGTAGTCATCATGAATTATTCCAAGGAAAAAGTTCAAGTTGTAAAGGAGCTGCATCGACCTGTGAGAAAAAAATTTCCACGACGTCACACCGTCATTAAGGGTTTCGATGATTTATGGCAGTCTGATTTAGGACAATTAGATCTTTATGCGGGAACTAATAGAAATTTTAAGTATATCTTAGTGGTAATTGATTGTTTTTCCAAGTACGTGTGGACAGGCTTTCGAGAGTATTCTCACTGCTAATGGTGGGCGCCGCCCGAAAAACTTGCAAACAGACCACGGAAAGGAATACTACAATAGTCACTTCACGAAACTAATGCAAAAATATTCGATTAACCACTATAGTACATTTAGTGGGATGAAAGCAGCCATATGTGAGCGCGTGATAAGGACGCTAAAGGAGAAATTATTCAAGTATTTCAGTTTAAATGGCAGTTACAAGTGGATTGACATTTTACCTGATATCGTTCAGTCTTACAACAATCAAAAACATCAGACGACGAAAATGCGCCCTAGCGACGTAACTGCTGCTAATGCTAAGGACATTAAAGTATTCAATAGATTGAAAATCACCGGACCTAGGAAACTCAAGGTGGGTGATGTGGTGCGAATAAGTAAAGTGAAACACGTCTTTGAAAAAGGACATACCAGGAATTGGACTACAGAGCTATTCAAGGTACGTCAATATCAGCTAACGAATCCCATAACCTACCTGTTGGAAGACATGAGTGGCAGACCAATTCAAGGAGGATTTTATGAGGAAGAATTGCAAAAAACCGCAAACCCTGACGTTTATCTCGTGGAAAAAGTGTTGCAGAAAAAAGGCAATAAAGTCAAAGTTCGATGGTTGGGTTTTGATAAAAGTCACGACAGCTGGATTGATTCCAGCAACAGGCTATAACTTGTAAAACAGGAGTAGGAGGGAAGATGACGACAGAGACGTTATAAAAACCTTTTGAGTTTCCCATTACCTTCAGTAAGAGCAGTTCAATTTGGTGAGCAGCAGTATGAGTGATACTAGTTTTGAAGAAATTGACTACAACGCCGACCTAGATAGAATCTTAAACATGTACGAAGAAGCAGTTAAAACAGAAGCGTTTTACCTGTTACACACCAAATTTCCTCTCATCAATTCTGAGTTGGAAATCCAATGTGCATTAAGTCCAGCTCGAACGTTTGCACCAGTAGTTATTCTGCAAAAAAATAATGTGAAAATTGTCTTGAACAGCTTCGAATGGGCGGATGTTTTGTGCGTTCTGAAGTTGATGAATCAGAATTATTTAGAAAACCCAAATATTAGCAGTCACGAGGTTGCAGCACCAATTTCCTGTGGAGAATTTCTACATATAACCCAAACAAGATCTGAGGATGACGAGAAACTAATCTTGTTGATGCAAAATATTATTGCGTTATATTTCTCTCATAGTGATGTAGTGGAACTTTTTAGAATTGAACATATAATTTCTAGTCGAGTAGAAGCATATTTAGAAATGAACTTTTGTAAATATTATTTCAAAGTTTTAAATGAAGTTTGTTCATGGAAACATTTAATTTGTTCGCAACCAGTTGAACGACTACTATCATCTTTTTGTTTTGATAATACATCTCAACTGAGTATTGCTTTAAGAGAGTATCTTTATTATTACAGAGAAAAAATTGTAGCCGACATTGTAGCGAGAAAACCTCAATAAAATGTATAAAATCATCCCGTTTTTTTAATTTTCCCTCAGTTGATATATCACAATCATGGAGTGTAGAGATTGGTATCAAGTATACGAACACAGATTACGTACCTTTGAAAACTGGCCATCAGAATTCCCAGCTTCCAGACTAGCAAGGGCTGGCTTTATTTATTTCGGTCAAAATGATGTAGTAAGATGTGCATTTTGTGGGACTGAAGGATTCAACTGGCAAATGTCAGACGATCCTGTAGCTGACCATTTAGATTGGAATCCAAATTGTTCCTTCTTCGATACAGATAGCGTATACTTAATAAATAGAAAAAAACCTGTTGTTCATAAAGATAAAATAAGTGTTGCCAGCAGATTTTCTACGTTTGGCAATTGGCCTATAGCTCTAAAGCAGAGACCTAATGATTTAGCAAAACTTGGATTCTTTTATAGTGGTTCAGGAGATAGAATCATATGTTATTGTTGTGGCATACAGATTTCAAACTTGCTGCCAAACGATGACGTTACTGAACGGCACTTGATGATATCCAACAACTGCTTAATGATTCAAAAAACAATAGAAGATTCAAAAGCCACTAGCTTATCTTGCAAAATTTGTTTAACTAATGAAATATCTGTTGTACTTCTTCCATGTAGACATTTAGCCTGCTGCTCAAGTTGTTTTATAGATATTGATAAATGTTGTATCTGCAGATGTGAGACAGTTGGGTATTTAAAGGTCTTTATTTCTTAAAATAAAAAACTGTTTTCAGAATATTTTTTTTTATTTAATTTATCATTAAATACCGTATACAATATACCACCACCACCACAACCAGCACCGAATCTTACATGAACTTACTACTCTATATATATATATTTTTTTAATAAAAATACAATACCTAATTAGTAAAACTATATAATTATACACTAAAGTAAACAACAACAACACCAAATAAAATTAATTATACAATACAACAATACATACACAACAACAACAAAAAATCAATAATATTTTGTTTTTTTTGCTGCAGAAAAGTACCTTTCCATATCATGCAAAAGGTACTCATCTGCATTACATATCTTAAACAGCGGCATCCAACAAGAACTACACCAATGTTTTTTGTATTGATACACAATGTATAGATCTCTACTACAGTATTTAAATGTATCAAAGTGCGGCCTAAACTTATAAAATCTTACTCTCTGTTGGAAAACACTTTTCAGTGTCTCCCCACATGAGTTGCATAACCGAAAGTCACCAAATTCAATAGCAAAAATTGTAAAATATTGGAATGATGCCTGATATCTATCATATGAACAGAATTTTTCAAGATCGTAGGCGAAATTCAAGAAAATAAGCCTCTGATGTAGTGACAAATTTGTTTCATATTCAAACCCATCTAAAATGGCATCAGTGTCTAGATGGGTATTGGAAGAAAGCTGAACAAGTTGTCCATATTTGTGTTTCGGAAAACTGTGCATCACATCATCGATTACTGACCAGGGAGAGGTGCCCAGACAACGAAATTGGCTAAGTTTGAAATACTGTGACAGATGGTCTTGATGCAATGCTCTTTAAGAGTGTTTGGGGTCGCCATTGTGTAGAATAAAAATTTGCTACTGAGAATGCTGACTTTTCTTCTTTTTAAATTGAGATCTCGAATTCGTGTTGTTGTCGTTGTTGCCGTTGTTTTGTTGTTGTTGTTGTTGTTGTGTGTCTGTAAAAGAAAAAAATATACAAGAACTAATCTAATTTGTAATGTTACTGCTTTTCACATCATCATCAGCATCAACTACTATTTAGTTTCAGTCGGAGGGGTTGAAAGTTTCTGACACAATATCAGGCATATCTAACAGCTCTTGATACCAATATCTTGGAACTTCTGGTTCATGCTTATGTATCGTGAACAAAGGCATCCAACATGAACCACACCAGTTTCCTCGATATCCGTATAAAATGAACAGTTGATATGACCGATATCTGTATGTTCTCACGTAGTCTCGATACGTATGAAATTGTTTCCTTGTTTCGAAACAAATTTTAAGTTTCTCGCAACATTCGTTGCACAAGGGCAAATTATCAAATTTCACACGGTCTCGAGACTCAGCGACAATTCTATTGATTTTAAAAGCTGCAGAATACTTTTTATATCTGGCGTGAGATTCTAACCCCCCATAAAATAGCAGACTGATTCTCTTGTCGAGTGACAATTTTTGGTCTGCTTCATCATCAAAGCCATCTACGAGAGTCTTGTGATCTACCTGCATGTTTGAATATATTTCATCAAACTGTCGGTATTTGATGATAGGAAATTGTTCCACCAAATCATCAAATACGGACCAAGGAAGCGGTGTCGTGGTGATGAAATCCGCAAGATTTGAAACACTGCGACAGATCGCTTCAATTGCAAGTTGTTTCAATGTGATTGATGATCCAGATGGAATGTTGTAGATGACTTGTAGTAGTGTTGCTGATGATGATGATGATGATGTGAAAGACATTTTTTTTTGCGGTTTCTGTTGTGGTATCTGCAAAAGAGAAAGAAAAAGAATTCAAATTAGAATTGCCTGATCTTGTAATGGCCCCAGGGCAAAGTATTGTAACTGTGGGGAATAAGAAAGCGTTTGTCGTCAAAGGGATTAAGCGCAATTTTCGTTTGCTCAATGCTATATACATCGTGATGTTTCGATTGTATAGTGCATTGAGTTTGATGTAGTACGAAGGATTTATTTGAATGGTCTGTAAATTGCTGCAGACATTCCAAGTAATCTTCGTACTTTATTTTGCGCTTCACCACACTCTTCTTTACCCCCTTGGCTTTCTTAATGTTGCTACCTCCTTGAATCTTAAATGTGTATTGCTTCGAACGCAATCCAATAAAAAATAACATAATTTTACCTTTTACCTCATCCTTCATTAGACCCGGTATTTTACTATTAACTAAGGGAATATTCCAGCGATTATCTGAAGGATAATCGCTCGTGTCAAAACGTTGAATATCCGCCTTTATTACCTCTTCATAGAGGTCCTCACACTGTATCTCATAGACCAGGCTATCAGTGTCCGAATACAAAAGTTTGCACCGCTCCACCGGAAACTTTTTGAGCATGTAATCATAGTGAAACTCATAAATGCAAAGTTTGGAAATATCAAGAATGCACATCCCAATGTATAGAGGTTTATCGAATAGAATTCTGTGCTTTTTTAATTCAACAGCCATCAGATCTTCATCGAAAATAGTTCTACTTTGAAAATTAGGGCTGGCAATTAAGTTTTTCGCTCCCATCCTACCGTTCCATTTTCTAACCAACTTCACAATTCGATGTTTTCTCACGTTTTGCATTGTTTTCCCAAACACTGCGTTTACCATCAATTTGTAGAGGTTTTTCTCAAATTCATGTTTCGCCTGACTTCGCAGTTGAGTGTTAAAGTCGATGTAGGTTTCAGCCAGGCGGACTGATCAAACTGCAATACTCGGTGAATTTTTTTCAAGACTAAACCATGCGCCAAAGCTTGCTTTAGATTCCTGTAATGAATTATGTATTTTTCTTTATCATCGAGGGTGGTCAATAACTTTTTATTTTTAGAATTTGGGGGTGTTTTGTGTTCGGCACAGAACGGTAGGTCCCTGTGAAGATCGTGTAAGCTCTCAGGGTACTCCAAGTCTACTTCTAAAATGTATCCCTTTGGCGAATCATCGGGGATGGATGTTATGTCGATGTTCGGGTCAACCCAATTGAACCCACCATAAGGTAGGGGTTGCATCATCCCCCATCCGTACATGTTATTAACATCACAATAAAAAAGGTATTTTGAGGGTTTAGAGGAATCATAACCCTCTACATACTTATTGTTTGCTTCGCCGTACCTGTTGCAGCACATCGAGATACCTCCTCGTATTCCGCGTTCCATAAATAGCAACATGTCAACATCTTGAATCGTTTCGAGTCTACATTGCGTGTATTTCAACATGCAATCCCATGTGAATCCAGGGATTGTATAATAGCTTGCTGCGTCTAAGCCGTATGTCTTGTGGCAGGTGTTTCTAAATGTCTCAAATACGCAAGCTAACAACAAGATATCAGTTTTCATATACAGATCGCTGTACTCACCGAGTGTTTTCAATCCAAATTTCTCCCAAATTACCTGTGCATGTATATAATCCTCATCTTGTATGTGTTCATCGTTCAAGCGATTATAAAATTTCTTTTTCGCAGGTAATTCGGTTTCTTGCAATCTCTCAATTTTGTCAAGATAATCATAGAAAAATACACCTTTTCTATAGAGCAATCGTAGGCTCTCATTTGGTACATGTCTAAACTGATTATTTAGAATCTCAAAGTCGGTATCTTTTAACGTGGACACCAAAGTGTCTAACGAACACCCCATAAACCTGAAGGAATCTATGTAGCGAAATTTAATTTTGGTATCGTTATCGTGGACGGTGAAACTAATATATTTTTCCTTATTAACCGGCAGCAAAGTTATGTGATTTCGTTTAGCCAAGTCGCGAATAATAAAATGTGAGTCGTACCCACTCAAATTGTGAAAAACAATGGGTACAACAAAGGATTTCCGATATAAAAGGTTGCACTTATTGTGTGAAAAGCCTCTAAATTTCCCAGACAGGTGGTCATGGTCGCGAACTACCCTATCCTGAGGGCTAAAAGGTTTTTCACAAATATGGCACACCCCCGTAGCATCCTTCAAGTCTACCACGGTGTTCATAGGCTCTACGTTAATCAGTTTAGACTGCACAAATTTTGCCACATTAGCCATATCTTCAGCGAACCAAGACATACAATCAACCCCTCTATAACTTTTGTAGAATGAATAATCATTATTATAACTACATTGAAAATAGTACCCAGCACTGTAAGCGGTATGTTTTTGATATGGCAAACTATTAGTTGATGGTTTCTTGCCACCAGTAACCGGTTCCAAAAGAGATTCAAAATCAGCGTAAACGATGAACGGAACTTTTTCTTTATACATGTGGTTTTTAAATTGAACGTGAGAAAACTTTGGAAATTCTATTTTACATTCATTCAACTTTTCGCAGTATTCAGAATGCTCCTTTAACTTTCCCTCTGAATAAAAATAATTTAGACATCTATCGCAAATATATTTTTTTCCTAAATGCTTGGAAACTTGACTCGATATAAGGCGTGACAGATTTTTTATAAAACAATAATGATATTGGATTTCATAAGCATCATTATCACTCTCATCATCATCATCAACACCCTCTACATCCATATCACTTTTTTTCGAAAAATACTTGTCTTGAACAAGTAACAAATTGACATGTTGCTCTCGCTTTTCTTTACACAAACGTACTGGAACGACGGTGAACTTGGAACGTGCATCCATTTCCAAACCGAAGACATTTACAGAGATTGACTGATTATGCTTCTCAAAAACTGAAATTTCATTAATTTTGACTGGGGCACTTAAACCGGTTAAATTCAAAACTGTGCTGTAATGTGGATATGAAGAAGGCCTATCAGAATGTCTGGCGACAGGAAATAAAGCGGAAACAATACTCCAGAAAAAGCAGTCCTGATCGCGATTCTTAACATTGATGCAAGCTTTAGTGGACTTAATTTTTTCTGGTAGCTCAATGTAGGATGAGGCGCCCTTACTAAGCTCGAACTTATTTATATTAACTTCCAAGGAAATAACTTCATTTATCGACCAACCCGATCCGATGGTTGCAAATTCAGAAAGCGCATTTAAAATGCGATCTTTTACGTACAAGTCAAACCAATATTGCAAATCGGTCCCTAAATCAATGACTTCATTTTTTGTTGTAAAATACTTTTTGTCTGAAATTTCTTTATCTCCTGATAGTTTAACAAATTCTCCACACAAACTACAATTTACCTTTAACATAGGATTTTTTTTCAAAACATTTTTTATGCGAACCTGAAAAACTTTGCTAGCATCCCCCAAAAACTCTAAAACATCTTTATGACTTTTATTGATTATGACGCCCGTTCTAACGCGACTTTTGAAAGCGGAAGCTACCTCTTCCCATTTAACGCGACGATTTCTGTTAGTGTGACGTGCTGAAATACCCATTCCCAATTTATCAAAATTTTCTAATATAATTTTGAATCTTTTCAGATGTCCAATATTGGTTTGCAATTTCCGTAACGTTCCCACCGATAAATCCGCTTTCCGAATAGCCTTGTTGCATAGAAGAATGTGTTTTTTGGTATGTTGTAACCAAGTTTCCACATCCCTTTGCGACAATGGTCTTGACTTTTTACTCAAAATACTTTCTACTTCCCTCAGTTTCACGATAATTTCATCGCTAAGACAAGCAATTTGATCTGAATTCATTTTTCGTTCTCTCTCTTTACAAGATTACCAACACCAGAAAGTTACAAAAATTAAACACTTACAATTATTCTGTTGTGGCTGCTGGTGTTGTTGTTGTTGTTGTTGTTACTGGCTAGCTGCTGCTGCTGTTTCTGTGGTTGCCTCTTCGCTGATGTTGTTGTTGTTGTTGTTACTGGCTAGCTGCTGCTGCTGCTGTTTCTGTGGTTGCCTCTTCGCTGATGTTGTTGTTGTTGTTGTCGTTGTTGTTGTTGTTGTTGTTGTTGTTGTTACTGACTAGGTGGTGCTGCTGCTGCTGTTTCTGTGTTTGCTTCTTCTATAGCAAACAGCGTTTTTAAGTTTTTGGTCCCGACGTTCTGCTGGCCTTTGAATATCAATCTGTAGTTTCCAGTGGCAAATTCCTTCAGGTGGTCCTTAAAAACTGGTAGCACTCTGTTCGGTAAGAACACCACCACGTCCTCTAATTCCAGCAACACAGTTTCCCCGTACTTCGTTTTCACAAGTTTAGCGCTGAGGATTGGATATTGTTTCCACAGCAATAAATCAACTAATTTTTTGGAAGGTTTGAGACCCCACTGTGGATCTGAAATTTTATTTATCTCCTTTATAAAACTCATCTGTAACAATAAAAATAACCTTCTATAATAAATTTATGAAAAACTAATTTTGAACTTACTTTTGTTTGGTTTTTTTTTGCTAGCTTCTGAGTGGCTTCTGCTGTTGCTTTTGTTGACTTGCGTGTGTCGATCAGATTACTTTTCTAAAATAAATATTTAACTAAGAAACTTTCTTCCTACAGAAACTATTCAATTCAAGACAATTTTTATAACATAATGTCTTCTGACTAACATTCATACAGCATCTTACACAGAAAACATTTACCCCAAAAATGTTATAATATAATATATTGCTTAGTAGTGTACCTGAATAATTTTCTACTATAACTATTTAACTAAGAAAAATTTTTTTCGCTACAGAAACTATATATTCCAAGACCACAACATTTTTTAGAAAATATTGTCTTCTGGCTAGACATTTTCTCTCAATGCAACAACATCAAGAGAAAAAACATTTATAAAGAAATATTCAGATAAAGCTAACAAGAAAACAAGCCTTTTTCTCACACAGAGAATCTTCAGCTCAAAAATGTTATAAAATACTGTATTCTAACCAGACATTTTCTCTCAATGAAGTCACATCAAGAGAAAAACATTTATAAAGAAATACTCAGAACATATTTACCGTTCACGACACAAAAATCAACTCAAAAATACACACAAAATAATGCCTAATGACTAGAAATTTCTTTCAAGACAGCAAAACATATTTTCAAATTAAAAAATTATAATAAAAATAATAGAAAAAGATAACTTACCAGAAATAGTTTTCTCTGCACAAACACTTACTCTCACTATGCAAGACTGTTTGCAATTGATTTCAACGCAATCAGGACGTCGTATTTAAACCGTTTTGCACGGTACGAATGTACGCAAAACAAGTCCTCTCTCACTCTCCCGCCGACCGTGATGACCACATTCCAGCAAGATCCGCTTCTTGGGAGTAGTTCTCGAGAATTTACAGGGTGATATTACTTAGTAATTTGTATTTCAAGAAAATACTCGTCTCAAACAAATGCTGTGAAAATAATACACATAGTAATTTGACATTAATTTTTATTTTCTATAGCTAAAATCCTAGTCAACAATTCTTTCAGTTGTTCGTAAAGCGTCAGATTTGGACAAGGGATATTAAACAAACTTAATGTTAACTTATTAGTGTCTACAAGAATATTTGCGAATTCATTATATTCGAAATACCTATTATTTTCAAAAAAATAAATTCTTCCGTTAGTATACCGAAAAGCACTTCTAATATTTTCAGGTATACCGCTAAAGTCTCTGCTTATATAACCGTAATTTTTCCCTTCATAGGAACACTCGTTGATCTCGGCGTACATATTATTTGAGAAGAAAAAAATAGTTTGTCCTGTATAACTGGTAACCGTAGCAATGATTTCATCTGCCGGTATTGAGAGCTTGAAATCGCTAATGCTTAAAGTTTTCAGTAGTTTAAAGTTCTCATCTGAGATGTAGAATAATCTTTTCTTATCTCCAATCATAACTATTTCACCAGACGGTCTCTGATATATTGAAGTTATTTCAGCGACATCCGATGGTAGAAAATGTAGGACTTTCCGTAGATTAACGTTTTTTGATGTTATGTTTCTACTCTCCATATCCATGATCCATAGCCTGTCTTTATATATAATATACAGATTGCTTCTTAATACTAAAAACTGTAATCCCGAAACATCTACTTGACATAAGTCTATTGCTTTCTCTTGTGTACCTTTTACAGTGGTATTAGTGGTAGTTGTGGAAATAATAATTTTTTGTGTACTTGAAGGAATCTCATGAATATATTTCTGTGTTGTCTTTGGGGTGCTTTTTACCGTCACACTTTCGGGGATTTTTTTCGTCGTCTTTGGAATGCTTTTTACGGTCGTACTTTCAGAATTTTTTTTCGCTCCATATAAAAATTGAATTGCTCGGATATCATCTTCATCGAGTTGTAAACGACCATAATATGGATACATTATTGAGCTCCAAAAAGGGGAATGCTCCATTCCAACGCTGTGACCTATTTCGTGAATCAAAACAGAAAGCAAACTTGTCTGGTTTGCTGGAATATCTTCTATTTTATCCAACCCTAAATACCACATCTCACTTCGGTCTAAATGAATCTCACGACATGTATCATTATTTGGGAGATATGCATGCCCCAAAGCACCAGAAGGTCCGTCAAATAGATAATAACAATTTCCCGCATCTTGACACCTTCTGTTGTTTGAGTGTCGGAACTGTCCGTCGGCATAGGAAATAACTATGTCCGGTGCAGTAGGTGAATAAGTGAATTGTAAGTTTGACACATTTTGCCATACTTCAAAAGCTTTTTCTGCCACTAATTTCCTTTCCGAATCAGCAAACACAAAGTACCACTTTAATTTAGTCTTTTGCCATTTTTGGGAGGTTGTACGAAAACTCAAAGGGAAATCAGGTAAACCGCAACGTGGTTTATTCATTAAATTTAAAGTTTCTTCATTTGCAGTACCGTCGACTTTCAAATTATATAGTTCTTGAAAATTAATCAATCCCTCTTTTACGTCTGCTATAGATGTTCCATTAGGTTCCGTTAAAAATCCATATCGCTTTAAATAGTCCTCAACATTCACTTCACCCGTTACCAGTGAAAAATAGCAGGCTATATAAATTCCCAGTAACATTATTTTTGCTTCTGTTCTCTTTGAATGATTAAATAAAACTGAATTTTCAGTGCTTCAAATTTATAATTTAAACCCTCTTTTATTCTATTCAGCAATTTACCTAGTTACCATAAAACTATGTGCAAGATTATTTGAAACCTATTTCAGCATATTAATCTACCCTGTATTTTCAATTTCAAGACTGCGTCACAACCCACCTACCAGGATATCCAGCGTATTTTTCCACATCAGGTTGTTTGCGCTTTACTAGCTGACCTCCACGAAAAGTCCGTATGGATGAACCGTCTAAGTCACCTTGATATATAGAAACAAGTCCATAAAAAAAATCGCGGATGTGATTTTACTTTACATATCCCTATCTGAACCTCAAATTAATGCGAATTTTTCTACATCATATCGGCAGCGGTACTAGTTAACCTTCAAAATAATCGCAGTATGATTGAACTTCATACCGTCGCCTTAATGTCGGGAAACAAGTCTGTACTCGTAAAAATCGCGAAACGCGACTCAAGCCACTAAGCTATTTTAATTATTTCGCATTACCAGTGGCGGACGGATGGAAATTTCACACACTATTAAATTTTATTCAAAGAAAATTAACGTTTTCGCATTTTTCTCCCTTAACACTGCCACCAAATTTATGAAACTCACACAACTACTCAATAGACACCTAACATACCCAACAACCCACACAACCAGTGCCGGCGGCCTACGGGGGCTCCAATACTGATATATCTGCCTTTTTGCATAAGTGGTCCAAAACTCTCATATCTATTCTACTCCCCGGTGTGAAGGAGGAAGAGGATTGGCAGATATAGGCAAGTTACGTGATCAACAAATTTCTAATTTGCGTAATCATTTCCAGAAACTCGCAGAATTTTCTGATCTACACAGAGTCATATGTCAGGTTGATGACTCAACACCTCTGCGACGGACAGAACAACAAGTTCAAGTATACCACCAGACAACTGATCAGAAGCTGCCCAAATGGAAAGAGAAGCCCCTTCATGGAAGGCATATAAATGACGTCAACCAAGATTGTGTCGACAGTTCAGCGTCGAACTACTGGTTGATCTTTGGTCATATGTTTCCTGAAACGGAAGGCTTTATATTGGCAATCCAAGATCAAGTAATTCTAACTAAGAACTATCTAAAGTACATCGTCAAAGGCCCTTGTATCAACAACGACAGATGCAGATGTGGTTGCCAAACATCTGAATCTATCCAGCATATTACATGAGGTTGCCAAGCGTTCACTGCAACTGAATACAAAGAACGACACGATGCTGTGGCAAAAATACTGCACCAGGAACTAGCGCTGAAACTTGAGCTATCACAGTCGGTAAGAACACCCTACTATATATACAAACCAGAAACTATTTTAGAAAATAACAACTACAAACTGTACTGGGACCGGACGATATTGACCGATCGGACTGTTGCTCACAATAGACCAGACATAGTTTTGGTAGATAAAGTCTCTAGAAAAACAACCTTAATTGACATAGCAATCCCTAACAACAATAACATAAATATTAAGCTGGCTGAAAAAACAGCCAAATACAGGGATTTGGAATTTCAAATAAACACACTGGGAGATGAACAACACACGAACTGTACCAATTGTTATGCCAACAACAGGAGGTTAAACAATTTGAAATACCTCGGTCTGGAGGAACATCTTTACCAACTGATGCAAAAAGCCGTTAGAAACAGCCCGGACGGTCCGAAAATTCATGGGAAACTGCAGCCACGACGCCAACCACGGGCCTGATAACCTGACAAGGACTCCCACAGAACTAAACCCTTTTGATAAGTAGTATCTGGGGTTTAGTGAATTTTCCCCTAAAGGTACGCTCTGCGTGCCTTAGAGGGAGTGTGCTGCCATACATTGTATGGTCAAGTCGGAGAATAAGTAAGTAGTATTAAGAGAAATAATTAAAATGTTATTAAAAAATAAATTTAAATTTAATATTGGAAGTTTTCACCAAATTGAAATTTAGCGATGGTTATGTCAACGTTTTTGATCAATGAGGTTGTAATAGTTGGAATATTGAATACTTAAATTTACTTTAAAATTTGAATTATAGTCTTTATTTGTTATACCGGATGATGGGGTTTATTTGATTTATTCTGAAATATAGGTAAGCCAAATATATTTACTGAAAAGACGTGCACACACAAATACATCTTTAGATTTACTACTAATAGTAATATTGCTAGAAAGAACTGGAGCAGAATGAGATCATCACTGTGCAGACAAATGCGTGTGTCTTCCTTAAATCTTAAATAATCCAACTGACGAAGATAATAAAAAGCATAAAGACGTTGATTGGTTACTGCAGATGGGCACAACAGGTTAAATGGTAGAAAAAAAAAGATACAATATACAAGCATTGCAAGTAATTCCTTATTGTCTCACTACAATGCACACTGCAATGCGGTATAGTGACCATAATGCACTGCATTGTAATGAGGCGCTACTTACATAAGAACACATAATTTCTTCTACAATTAGTAAAAAATTTAAAATTATTGGTAGGTAGTAACAGATCAAAGAAGCTTATATGGTAACTTGACCTCTTATAACTTTTTTGTTTTTTCATAGAGAAAGCATTATGTCAGTAGGTACTGAAAATCAGTTTCGCGGAAGTCAAATCACTAATTTTTATTATGTTAGAAGTTCAGAATGTGGCAGATTACATCGATTATATTTTATCTCCAATATTTGATACTTACTAAATCAAAAGAGTTTATCAAGCTACTTCTTGAGCTGTCTCTGAATGCCCCACAAAAAAGCCAAAAAGTCCTTATTAAAATAAATTTTATCCGAATTCACTGATAATCCATATAATTGTAAAACTACTTTATTCCCTCACCCGAAAAAAAAAAGAACATTTTAGCTGCAGCAAGAATATATTTCAAATCAACCACAAATATACACATGTCAAAGGACCATGGCACCTTTCTTATGGAAAAATGGACGTCCGTCAAATTGTTTGATATTTGGGTATATTGTAGAAGTTGATGTTCTGACTAAAAGACTCCATGGGCTCAAACTGATTATATGACTAGTTTTCGAGATACAGGATGTTAAAAATCGAAAATGCCGCATTTTTAATATCAGATTTCGCATGATACATGTTTTATTTCCGGTTAGTGGAGAAATTGTGATTTGTACATTATTGAACATAAATATTTCACCAAACAATTGCCATACATTTTGCTGGATTACAGGGTATTTCAAAAATACGTAACGTGCTTTTGGAAAAATTCGTTTTTTAATTGCAACCTTAAAAACATAAGAAGATGTTTTTGCACAATTAATATCTCATTAAAGTAATAATTTCTTGGTT
Organism: Octodonta nipae; assembly: GCA_034190945.1. NCBI lineage: Eukaryota > Metazoa > Arthropoda > Insecta > Coleoptera > Chrysomelidae > Octodonta > Octodonta nipae. The sequence continues at coordinate 151,117,505 of CM067216.1, forward strand.
ATGCTTCATATAGTATATAATATGAGTCATAAATATAGCTAGAGAAAACATATATTGTTTTTTCCTATTAATGAGTCACCCTGTACGAACCATTCGTACTGCAATTTTAATAAGACAATAAACAGATATATGCTCCGCCTCTTGATACTCAACAGGATGTAAAACTCATTGCAAAAACTATACTTATTGAAAACAGGTAGTTGACTAGTTTTCGAGATATAGGGTGTTAAACATTGGAAATGTCCTTTTTCTTATCAGATTTCTCATAACAGACGTATTTTACAGGAAAGATAATTTTCGCATTATTTGACAAAATTTTGAATAAAACAATTACCATTAATTATCTTTGATGACAGTGTGTTTCCAATATATTGTTATATACTCCGTGGGTCCAATTAAACTTAAAAAACTAATATTCACTACCACTTTCTAAAACTTTTATTTACATCAAATATATACAACAGCTGATTCGAATATCACAATAACAATTCTACATAAGCTCTTCGCTGCACTAACTATAGCGATTATGGGTCGCTCCTTTTAAAACCAGCATCGAAAACTCTCGTACAATCATTATCAATTCTACAGCTGCCGAACCATTTCAAGATCTTTTTTTTGTCCTAAAAGCAATCGATGTCGTACTGGAATGAAACAGGGCCGGCTTAGGTAAATTTCGCAACACTCCCCCCCTTTAATTCTGATCTTCCCGGTCAGAAACATCCTCTCCATGGTAGGGAGCGAGTCGATTTATATGGACAACCTTCAACTTAGCCCTGGGATTTCGACGGATCCGGTAGACGACGTCATTAAGCCTCTTGACCACCTCGTATGGACCATCCCAGGCGGGTGTAAGCTTTGGGGATTTGCTCCGTTGGGGGTTGTACAATCTTGTTCCTCTCTTGGAACCCGACTGAATTGGCCTTGAGGTCGTATCGCGTCTTCATCCGGTTACTGGTGGCCAACATCTGCGTTCGGGCTAATTCGTGTATTGCCAGCATCTTATGTCGGACGTGGTCGGCATAATCGTTGATGTTTTGGGCAGGTCCTTCGGGGGAGCCAAAAGAAAAATCACAGGGTAATCGCAGCTCTTTTCTGAATAGGACCCTGGCTGGAGTCAGGCCTGTACTATTATGTACGGCCGAGCGATATGCCAACAGGAATATGGGAATATGCTCATCCCAATCACGCTGGTTATTGCTGACAACATTGGATAGGTGTTGTTCCAAGGTCCTGTTGAATCTTTCCACCATTCCGTCTGACTGTGGGTGCAATGGTGTTGTTCTCGTTTTCCTGATCCCCAACATCGTGTAGACCTTCTGGAACTTCTGGAATACATTCGATTCGAAGTTACGCCCCTGGTCTGAATGTAGTTCCATCGAGACGCCAAACCTGCTGAATAGCTGTTCTACTAACACCGTCGCTACCGTGACTGCCTCTTGGTTGGAAATCGCATATGCCTCAGGCCATTTACTGAAGTAATCCATTGTGACCAAAATGTATTTGTTCCCCCTCTCAGACTTGGGAAACGGACCGGCGACATCGATGGCAATTCTCTCAAATCGGACGCCCACATTGTACTGCTGCACTCTTTTCTTTGGTCCGGGTCTTCGGGCCCTTACTGGCTGCACAGGTGGCACATTTGCGCCACCAAGCTCTGACGTCTTCAAAGTAATTCACCCAGTAGTACCGCTGGCGAACTTTGTCTAGGGTTTTATTCATGCCCATATGGTCTCCGGTAATCCCATGATGTACTTCGGTCAGGATGGCTGGTACCTTTTTCTTAGGAACTACCAGTTGGGACTTGGTTACTCGGCCATCAGTGCTTTCCCAAACTCGCTTGAGAATTCCATTCTCTACTCTTAGAGAGTCCCATTGGGCCCATAACGATTTCAGCACGCCTGAGTATCTAGCTACCTCGTCCCATCGTGGCTGGGTGCCCCTCTCCTTTTGAGTGACAAGATTGGTTCGATGTCTGGATCAGCCATTTGGTCCTGGATGCACTGTTCCGTTGTCCAGTCTTCATTGGCCTGCACTGTCTGTCTGATGGAGATACCCTCCCGCTGCTCCGTCTTCAGACACTGTCCGCATTCTGCTCTACAGGGTCTTCTGGATATGACATCGGCATTATTGGGCAAACGGCCGGCACGGTGTTCCACCTTGAAATCGTATTGCTGTAATTTCTCCATCCACCTGGCCAGTTGTCCTTCCGGTGTCTTCATGTCCAGCAGCCATTTGAGGGCGGCATGATCTGTTCGGATTAAGAAATGACGACCATAGAGGTATTTGTGGAAATGGTGTACCGCCCTTATTATTGCAAGAAGTTCTTTTCTGGGGACGCAATAATTTCTTTCCGGTTTCGAGAATCCACGGCTGTAGTACTCGATCACTCTCTCTTCACCATATTGCACTTGGGATAGAACGGCCCCCAAACCTGTGTTGCTGGCGTCGGTGTCTAAAATGAACTTGCCGGACTGTGTAGGAAAGGCTAGGATTGGGCTGGAACATAGTGCTGCCTTCAGTCGCCTGAATGATGTTTCGCAATCCTGATTCCAACAGAAGGTCTCTTTCTCAGTGGTCTGCCGATGTAGAGGCGCGGCAATGGTGGCAAATCCCTCAACAAATCGCCTGTAGTAGAAACAGAGGGCCAAGAAGCTTCGGAGTTCATGCTTGTCTCTTGGGACTGGCTTCTATCTTGTCCTCGTTGGGGCGGATTCCTGACTCGGAAACGACGTGGCCCAAAATCTCTACTTCTTTTTGGAACATGGAACACTTCTTCGGGTTGACTCTCAGGCTGGCATTATTAATTCTGGAGAATACTTCGTCCAGGTTCTTCAGATGGTCTTCGAATGCCTGACCCATGACTAGAATGTCGTCGAGGTATACTAAGCACGTCCTCCATGTTAACCCGCTCAGTACATACTCCATGAGCCTCTCAAATGTAGCAGGTGCATTACATAACCCAAAGGGCATGACCGTGAACTGAAACAGCCCTTTACTGGTGGAGAACGCTGTCTTCTCTCTGTTGTTTGCGTGTAGACCAACCGCCAATATCCACTTTTTAGGTCTAGTGTGGAGAACCAACGGGAGTAGTCAAAGTGTCATCGATTCGGGGTAGTGGATAGCTATCTTTCTTCGTGACATCATTCAGCTTTCTGTAATCCACACAAAATCGGGTGGTTCCATCCTTCTTTTTAACTAGCACGACGGGAGCAGACCATGGGCTGATGGATGGCTCAATAACTCCATTTTGTAACATGGACTCGATGTTTTCCTCGACTGCCTGTTGTTGCCCCAATGGTAGTCTCTAGGTGGTATTCTGATGGGTTGAGCCTCCCCGGTATCTATTCTGTGCTGAATGTGATGTTTGTACGACCGGTCGTACCATCTTGACTATTAAAAATCTGCCAGTGTTTTGCGATAAATTGCTTGACTTTCTTCTGTTCCTTTGCTGTAAGTTGTGTCAAATGGACTGTTTTAGAAACTCTTTACTGGGTCCTATCTCCTTCACCGACGTCTGGTACTCTTCTTCGCAATTGATGATGGTCTCTACTGGCTCGAAACAAACTATCTCTTGACCATTGGCAATTCTGATGTCGTTGTTGGACAAATTCAGGACCCTAATTGGTATATCTCGTCCAGTTTTAACTATAGCCCGTCCAACTAAGTAATCATGAGCTGAGTGTACGGGCTCCACCATTCCAACGCAGCTCCTATGATGGCTGTCTAGCTGCCCATGAATAATCTGTTCCGTTCGACCGGGAATTCTGGCTGGAGATTTTGCTACAATTTGTATGGAGGTCGATGAGCTGTTAACGGGCCGTGTCAATACAAATTCCTCATTTAGGAATCGAAGAACATATCTCGGGTCGAACATAAATCCATGCTGGCTGATTAGGTCCATACCCAGTATTAAATCGTCCTCAATATTCGCTACCAGGACCCTATGCCGGATCCTGTTGTCCCCTATCTATAGCACGACATCTGCCTCACCCTATATTGACATGGACTCGCCGGTGACTGTTCTAAACTGGATGTTACTGTTAACTGGCCGGATCTCTGATGACCTCAAAACCCTGGACGTGGCAATGGACACAGCGGCGCCGGTGTCGATGGTGATAGTAATTGCTCGGCCATTGATGGTGCCCCTGATGACTAGGCTGCTGCTATCTCGGCAAAATCCCCGGATGGATACTGTCCTGGGGGCTGGTGGAGGGTGAGTCAGCATTCACCCCCTTATGCTGACTGGTTGGAGTTTCCCTGGTTGGTAAGGTCGGTTTGTTGGCTACCCCTGGTTGGTGATCGTTCGGGTAGCCTTACTCGGCAATCACGTTGGAAGTGTCCGGTCCGTCCGCAGTGGTAACATGCCCCTCTGGTGTCAGTTCTTTGTGAGCGTTCTAATATTTTGTTCAGACCAGCCAGCAGCGCTTGAAATGGTGACTCTGACTCTTCCTGGTTGAAGGAAACTGCTCGTACCCTCGGCTTGGACATGTTCATGACGGCCTCTACTTCCAAAGCCCGAAGTAGAGCTTCATTACTCTTCTTGACGCCACTTAGTCTTAAATTTCTTTGTACTTCCACATCTCTGATGCCGTTTATGAAACTCTGTGTGGCCAAATGGTCTTTCGTTTCCTCTGACAGGTCTGGGTAGGACAAGTGTACTAACCGTCTAATCACTGCTTCGAATTCTTGGAGGCTTTCACCGGATTTTTGCGTTTTTCCACTGAGTTGGACTTGGTATACCTGGCTCAAGGATTGATTGTCGTATCGTTTGTCCTGGGTGGCGATAATCTTGTCGAAATTGCCTTGTTCATCGACTGGAATGCTTTGGAGGAGTTCTAGGCCCGGACCTCTTAACGAAATTACCAGAGAAGTAGATTTTTCTTGATTAGCCCATCCATTAGCTGCAGCCACGGCCTCAAATTGCCGTTTATACATGGGCCAAGATGAACTGCCGTCGAATGTGGGTGGTTTACTAAAGGAACTTTTGGTACTCACAGTGTGCTGGTATTTTCCTCGCTGTAAGTCCTGTTGCATTTTTTTGATTTATGTTTCTACCTTGTTTTGGATGGCACTGATTTTATCTTGTACTTCACGTACTTCACTTTGGACCGTGTTTTTAATGGAACTTATTTCAAATTTCACCTGGCTCTGGATGGAACCGGTGTCATCTGCTTTGATTTCAAGAGTCTCCACATTACTTTTTAGGATCTTTATGTCGTCGTTTATTTCTTTTATGTCTGATTCAACTATTTGCATTCTTTCATTAACTGTTTAATTAACTTGCGATACTATTTTGCATTGCTTTTCTTCAAATATCTTAAATTCATTTTGTCGTTTTTCTTCTAGTATTTTGAAATCATTTTGTCTTGTTAATTCAATTTGATCTTGTTTTTGTTCATAACCTGCTTGACTATTTCTTTGGTAGTTTCGTCCATTTTTTCCACGGGTTTCCATAAATCAAATTACGATTTTAACTGCACTTAATCCTGCACTTGTGATCACCAAATTGTTATAATTTTCGTGGTTCCAATTAAAAGTATACAACTAATATTCACTTTCACTTTTCTAGAACCTTTATTTACATCAAATTATACAGAACAGCTGATTCAAATAACATTACAATATACGCTCGTCGTCGCAGTCTAACCGACTGCTCCGATTAAGGATCGCTCCTTTATAAAACATGCATCGAAAATTCTCGTACAATCAATCATCAATTCTACAGCTGCCGAGCCATTTCGAGAACAATTATTTCCTAAAAGCGATCGGTGTCGTACTGAAATGAAACCAGGGCCGGCTAAAGGAAATTTCGTTACAATATTTATGGCTCACACTGTATATTATATGAAGCACATCCAAGAAATTATTAATTAGTTGTGCAATAACATCTTCTTATGTTTTCAACGTTGTAATAAAAAAAAAAGATTTTTTCCAAAGTCACATGTTACGTATTTTTTTAATGGCAATTGTTTTGTGAAATATTTATGTCCAATAATGTACAAATTACAATTTCTCCAATAACCGAAAATAAAGCATGTCTATCATTGGAAATCTGATATCAAAAATGCGGCATTTTCGATGTTTAACACTCTGTATCTCGAAAACTAGTAATAGAATCTGTTTGAGCCCATGGACTCTTTTTGTCAGAACGTCAACTTCTACAACATACAAAAATTTCAAACAATTTGACGGAAGTCCATTTTTCCATTAGAAAGGTGCCTGGTCCTTTACGTTTTGATAAATGATTTGTTAAATTTATGCCTACAATTGTCCTAAAATGTTTCAAAGAATTAACTTTATCATTAAAAAATCATTCATATTGGTTTTTGAAAACAAATTCTTTATGATATATGACCAGGTTATAACAATCAAAAATAAATGGTTTTGAAATTTGGCAAAATGTCTTCACAGATTTGATACCTAGATTTTTAAAGTGTTTTAAAATTTCAACAACTTAAGTTCCAGTGTACACCTCTTTGCTTTTACAAACATTTAACTTGAAGATATTTTATTATAATATGACATTATTTACTTATATAGAGCGTTTTATATTTTAGAGGTTGCCCTCAAAAATAGATGTGAGTGAGCGCGTCTGGTTGAAATGGTAAAAAACATAAAAATAAGTACTTTCCAAGCTCAATTGAGTGGTGTTTTCAGAATTTTCCTAAATTGGGTATAGCGGGTTTTCAAGCATTCAGCAAAAAAATAGTGTAAAATTGCAAAATATCACTTGTCATTCAAAGTCATGTAGGTTGGCACTTATTGCATGAGATTTAATTTATAAGCAAGCTCGTATTCTGAAGACAATGAGTTTACCTATCTTGGAAGCAGCAAAATTGGATAAATTTGTAAAACTCTATTTTTGCGAGATTTTTGAAAATAAGCAAAAAATCAACCAAAAAACGCTCTATTTTGACCTTCGTATGCCCATATCTTGCTGAAAAAAAAAAATTAAGGCCTAAAATTTGGTTATCAACTACGCGGTTGAATTCCCGGAAACCACCAAATACATTTAGTGCAATTACGGAGGTCCAAGCTGTGGGAAGGCGAGTGCTGTCATCGCGTCTATTTAGACAGAGAGGTATTTTCTCCATTTCGATGGCTTCGCGAATAGTGGATGCCCTAAGAGAATTGAGAGAAACTGTCCTTGAAGTTGGTAGAGTGCCCTGTTTGAATATGGTGATGTGCAAGAGCTAAAGTCGCACCTTTTTTACGAACTGACAGAGTGTGTTCATGTACTAGATGGTTAACGCGCCTATTGGTACGACTGATGTAGCTTTGTGGGCAATCACGACATGAAATTTCATAAACTCCTCGATCCTGGTTAGGTACTTTGTCTTTGGGGTTACCAGTTAAGTTGCCTATAGTTTGAGTGGTGTTGAAGACAGTCTTTATTTGATGTCAGTGTAAAATATATATATATATATATATATATATATGTTTTAGGTGGTTTCCGGGAATTCATCCGCGTAGTTGATACCTGATCCCTGTCGGGATCGATGGTAAAATGACGACGTTTCGGCAGAGTCACATCTGCCCTCTTCAGGTCGGTTCGCATAATTCTCTTAGCCTTCTGCTTTCGCTTCTAGTTACTCGAATATTCGAAGTAAGCGAAAAACTTAAAAACATATATATATATATATATTTGTTTTTAAGTTTTTGCAGGCACTAAATGTGTTAGGTGGTTTCAGGGAATTCATCTGGCCTCTTCAGCAGCATAATTCTCGTAGCTTTCTGCTTATGCTTCTAATTACTCAAATACTCATAGTATTCTCCAACCTTAGAATCATCAGTTTTGTAATATGTTACAAAAATAATAAATATTTACCTGTTTTTACCCATTAACAAAACCCTCAGGTTTTCTAAATGTTCAAGATTTAGCATTTGCTCCAACTGGTTATCATAAATGTCCAAAAATACTAATGTTGGAAAATGTTGTACTTTAAGTGATTCCAAATTATTTATTAAATTGTGTTGTAGGGATAATAATCTTAATTTGTTTTCATCATCTATAATAGGAATTGTTGACAATCCCCTACGATCTAGACAAATTCTATCTGGTTGTGTTTCCTTCTCTTCTTGTAAACGTGATACATGTAACAAACCATCAGGATGTACTCGTACTACCACTGGTTCAGTAAAAGTTGCGTTTTCTGTTTTTTTACATGTTATATTGCCACTTAAAGAACTATGTGATCTAACATATGTTCTTTTGTCTTTGGTAGGTAAGGCAGGAACAATTTTCAATAAACTTGTCTCAGAATCATGCACATTAGTAACAGCAGGTTGTAAATTATGGATTTTTAAGTTTCGTTTCTTTTCCTTAAAGCAAAAAAGAATGTAACAATAACAAAAAAATATAACAAAACCCTAAGAAACAAATTACTGTATAACAGCCACTTACTGCAGTAGCCGCGCTACTAGGAAATGGCATTTATAATAATCCATATATTCCTAATTAAGTACTGCCCCTCAGTTATTATTTCCATTATTTAAGATTTTAAACAGATTATTGAATCATAAATAATTCACATTTTTTGGTTGAACTTCAAAAACGTCAGATTTGTTGTCATTCACGGTCATAATCTTATTATTTATTGCATCATGGGTCATATGCATAGAGGTATTATACTGTAGATCAAGTGAAGTCTTAGATCATGTACCTCCTAGATATACCCTGTTTTCCAATTAGCGCACAATTGAGCACAGTGCGGCACAGTGCTAACACTGAGTGTTCCAGTTACAGCACTAGCTCGCACAAATGAGCACAAGAAATAACTGTGCCTTTGGGATGTTTTATGTAGGTTTACCAAGTAAACATAAAACTTTATCATAAAACATGAAGTATGTTCCAATTAACGCCCGAAAATTACGGTACAGGGCAACACAAAAACACTTTGAGCTCTAATAATTGGAATTGAATTATTCTGTAAATAATTTACGTACACATAAACGTAAATTGATAACTTATGAGTAATACACTTTTAACCTTATGGTGATCAGTGTACTCTACCGGATGGTTTTAAAACAACCATGTTCCAATTAACGTCCTAAAAATTGCCGCACTGTGCGGCACAAAATCACTTGTGCTCTGCTAACTGGAAAACAGCCATAGCCTGTCAAGCACAAAATCGTGGCAATGCTAGAAAGAGAGGGCAACAGAGACAGTAACAGGCTACTTCACTTAGTGGGTGGACGCAGCTAATGAACAACATGCTGAACGTATTTCATTGGAAACAGCTCCCAACCGAGTGAAATAACCTCTTGCCCTCACTATTGCCCTCTCTCTCTTTAGTCTTACCACGACATTTGTGCATGACAGGCTATATCTAGAAGGTACATGATCTAAGAGTGAAGTAGCGAAATTCATGTAATAGCAATAGAAAGAGAGAGGTGAGCGGGCCGTTCCTGATTGGTCAGTGTGAGTGGTGACGCCTACTATTGGTAGGGTAGAGACATAGCAAGCCCACCCTGATATTTTCTTTCTCTTTCTATTATTATTACACTGCCACTTAAAGCCGGGTCCAGATCTATAAAAATTTGCGCCGAATGGCAAATTCAACGTAAATTTTTGTGTGTGCGGGAGAATTTGTGTCAATGTGGACGTTTTGACGCACGCAAGAATTTATTCGATATTCAACGCACGCGATCCGCACAGAGTCGGTTTTTCGATGAACATCAAAGGATTTGCGCCGCATTCAGTTATTGATGTGGACGCGTTTGCAAATTCTGCCGTACGAAATTTCTGAATTTGTTAACTAACCTCACTTTCACCTGACTTTTGACATGTGTTTATAAACAAATTTGTGATATCCGATATTAGGAGCAAATAATGATCTGTGATTAGGAGAATATGTGCAGCTTTTGTTGTTTTGTGTGACCATATTAAACAGAAAAAATAAAGATCAAGAAAACGCTTCTGGATAAAAGATCTTTACAGAAAGAAAAGATATGAAGGTGGTAACCGTTTATTGGATATATTGACTGTGACTTATTTGAACTATTTGAAGTAAAACAATAGTTAAAACTTAACCTCAAATAAATATATTTGAAATTAGCTGTCAAATTTCTGCACACATCTGGAGCACAAACACACGACACACGACGTAAAAATTTATGTGAAAATTTATCTCAATTTTCGGCGCAAATATTTGCGGCAAACGCATTCGGGGCAAATTTTTGTAGATCTGGACCCGGCTTAAGGTGGAAACGTGACGTCACGTGACCATAGTGTACTTCTAGCTGATTTAAACGCATGCTTAAATTGTATTGCAGATATTTCGAGTGTGCCGTGACATGCCGTAATAGCATGTGAACTCACGTGATGTGACGATAATGTGTTTCCACCTTTACAGTAACGCCCATACCTAATTAACTCTACAGTATAATACCTATATGGTCATAAGCTGATTTGCAGCGATCTACCGGTTATAATTGTTCCTAAATAGTTTGAACCAAACACATTCTAGCGGTTTTGATTAATATCAATGACGTCACAAATCAGCCCTTTGTTGCGTCATTGTTTAAAATATCTTCAACCGGTAATAACCCAAAGCAGTAGTTGTTTTTGATTATTTGTCTCTTTCTTAAATGACATTTGAGGTTAGATGTTTACTATTTTCTTAGATCATGTACCTCATCAATCATGAATCAAAGTACTTGATCTAAGACTATTTTACTTTAAAAATGTATCTATTAAAGTATATGGTCACCTTTAGGTTCAAGCAGGTAAACAAAATATCAACAACAAAAAATTTACACCAATCTGCTCGGTCTGTTTTTCTTGTTATTATTACTTCTAGATTACAGTACTAAATTGTGTACAATTTTCACACCACATAACGACTATTTTAACTGTAATAAACCAAGAAATATCAGTTTAAAATTATATTTTGGTAAATTTTGTACCGGATCGCCCCCCTGGAAACACGTGACTGGATCCGCCCCTGTACCGGATTTGCATGAAAAAGTTCTTTAAACTCTACTACTTTTTCGGCCATACAGACGGCGAAGACATTTTTACTTTTGAAGACTCTAGAAATTGATGTTTTTATGTTCTTTCGCCAGGGACGGAGTGGATAACTTTTATAAAAATATTCAAATTTCTTAAGCGGTTTTAGAGAAAACAGTAAAGATTCATTGAAATTTACTGAAATCTAGTCCCTTATTTACATTTTTTTCTGATTTTCTGGAAAACCATAAATCTCATGTTATAAACAATTATATCGGACCTTTCTGTAATGTTCCTTAATATAATGCAGTTTAAATCATCAAAATTGCCCAAGCCGTTTTTTAATAATCGCTCGTCATACATAAAAAAAAGTTGCAGACGAATTGATAACCTTCTCCTTTTTATAAGTAAATTAATAACAAAAAACCCCAAAAATGCGAATTTCTTTTGTTTCTTGTTTATATAATGAAAAAAAATGAAGGAATGGTAATGCCGTCTACAGGAATCCTTCTTAATGAGTGTTTATACATTCTGATTGGATCATTTTTTATCGAGTAAAAATTTATAACTTTCTGGTAATACTAATACTGGAATATTAGTCATCGTCAAAATGATAGTTTATGATATTAAGTTTATATTGGCTCACGATGAATACTATTGAGTAGTTTTTTAAGAATTCGAATTTAAATAATTTAGAGAGCTATTTTGTACATCCCACTGTAAGGAGACAAGTCCGACCGGGATACACTAGATATTTAGAAAGTTCATAAACTCCACTTCAATTTGTCTATCTTGGTTTTTGCCATAATGCCGAGAAATTGGTTTAAAATACTAGTTAACATTGCATTAAATGTACGAATATGTAACAGCCAGCCAGCGGTGCACTGACAATAGCTGTCAAGGCACATGGACGGATTTAGAATTTCTTAAGGAGATGAAAATTATGGTAAATTGTATTATTATATGTTTTTTTCTCAGCAATTTATTACGTTTTTATTTACATACCTATTGCCTGCCAATATTAGTCTATTTTCACATTTGTTCATTAAGTTCATGGTTACCTTATATACAGTTTACTGATATTAATTAAATTACCTTTTTCCTCTGACAGGATCCGCCAGTGTCAAAACATCGGAGGGTCAGTCGTTTAAGCCAAATTTCAAAAGCAGTGTTAGGTAATACATTTTACGGCACTATGACAAAAATCCAAGACATATGGAGTGAAGTACAATTTATAAGCTACCAAAATATATTTTGCATATCGCTGTCGAACTTTAGTGGTTAATACGATACGTTCTAAAAAATATTTCTACAAATTATTTAAATTTCGTTTCTGTAAGATCTACTTATTATCTCAACGTTATAATTATCTTCATTAAATTTATAAACTTTTTAGGTTTTTTTTTTAAATCATTCATAAAAGTGTACTAACTTCTCTTTTTCAAAAAAGCATAATTTGTATAAATGTTTAACAGTAACATGTCAATTATTAGGGTTCCGTATATACAATATACGGGTATTTCTGGGAGGGGAAACTAAAAAAATCGACCGTTCCCCCCCCCAACTCCGAAACTACTAAGCCTAAAATTTTGAAAAAAATAGAAAATATAGAGCGTTGCCCGAACTTTACAGGAAAATTAAGGAGAAACCATTAATATTAATTTTGTGGGGCAACTTATAGAATTAAATAAAAATTTAAAAATAAAAAAATTTTCAAACGCATCATGTAATATATCAAATGAAAGGTCTCATTCTAAGGAACACAAATATATTTTTTTCATATTTAAAAAAAATATTTAAAAAAATATTAACGAAAATATACCAAAATGTACCCACCCCCTCCTTATCTCCGAAACTATAAAACGTAAAGTTTTGAAAAAAAAATAGATTTATAGGTTCTGACCTGAAGTTTACTGGAAAAATAAGGAGAAACCTCTACATTTAATTTTGGGGGGCCAATTACAGAATTAAATGGAAAATATAAAATTAAAATTGTTTCTAACCCATCATGTTATATATCAAATGAAAGGGCTCATTACGACGAAAACAAATATATTTTTTTCATATTTTTAAAATAAATTAATTAAAAGATATTAACAAAAAGATTAAAAAAATTACCCATCCCCCCCCTATCTCCGAAACCATAAGCTGGAGAATTTTGAAAAAACAATGGGGAGGTATAGCCTCTTACCTGAATTTTACTGGAAAAATAAGGAAAAACCCCTAAAATATTTTTTGGGGGGCAAATTATAGAATTAAATGGAAAATATAAAATTAAAATTGTTTCTAACCCAGCATGTTATATATCAAATAAAAGGGCTCATGATGAAGAAAACAAATATATTTTTTCCATATTTATAAAAGAAATTAATTTAAAGATATTAACAAAAATATAAAAAAATTTTGAAAAACTGGAAGTATAGCCCCTCACCTGAACTTTACTGGAAAGATATTAAGAAACCCCTAATATTCATTTTGGGAGGCAAATTATAGAATTGAATGCAAAATAAAAAATTATAATTGTTTCTAACGGGTCATGTAATATATCAAATCCCAAGTCTCATTATGACGAATACCATTATATTTTTTTAATTTTTTTAAAATGAATATTTTAAAATATATTAAAAAAAAAATTTATAAAAAAAAACCAATTCTCCCCGTTATTCCCCAAACTCTAAGACCTCATTTTTGTTTATAGGAAAAATATGAAAAAAATCCCTAATTCTATTATTTGGCCTCCAAATAATAGAATTAAACGGAAAATAAATTATTAGAAAACCCCCATAGTAATTTTAGGGACAAATTATACAATTAAATGGAAAATAAAGATTCAATTCTCAAACGCATCATGTAATATATCATATAAAAGGCTCATTATGTGAATTACACATATATCATATTTTTAAATCATTTGTATAAAAGATATTAACAAAAATATTAAACATCGACTTAATTCCCACTTTAGAAACTACACTATTTAAAATTTGAAAAATATATTTTATTTATATTTTTAAATAATTTGCATAACAGATTTAATAATTTATAATTTAAACTTTTGCCGTTTTTCTTCCAATCTACAGAGCCTCAAAACTCAGACAATAGATTATAAAAGGCATCTCTGAAAGTTTATTAGTAAAATAAAACTCTAATGTTACTTTTTGGGGGCCAAATTAGAAAATTAAATACATATGTATTGTGATAAAAATCAAGCGAATCCTAAAGCAGATAAAATAAAAAATCTATGTGTGGAAAATCAAAGTGTATATTTTTTATAAATTTAAAACGCTTCCTTTAAAAGATGTAAGGCTAAATATAAGAAAATGCACTCATTCCCTGCTTGTCTGAAACTGGAATATTAAAATCTTGAACCTGGTACGGAACCCTAAGTATGCGAGTCCAACTCGCACTTGACCAAATTATTAATTATTTAATTTGAATTGAATTTATAGACAGTTTTTAGGATTGCTCTTTTAAAATGCCTTTCATAAATATGTACTAACTTCTCTTTTTCAAAAATGCATAATTTTTATCGACGTTTAACAGTAACATGTCTTTAACAGTAACTATAAAAAGACGCCTCTGCTTATTAGCACAATACTTTCTCACACAAACAAATATAACTTACTTTTTCTGGGGATATGACTTGGTCTTTAGCACTAAAGGGACATTTGAACTCAAAACAAGAAGAATCTGCAGTTAAACAATCTGGGAGGCAGCTAAAAATGACAGAAATAAATGTCCCACATGAATTGAATTACTTTCATATTTTCAGAAACTTCAGGTGTTCTTATTGCTTGAATTTTTTTTTTGCTATGTCTAATAGCGGGAAATATTGATAAATATTTTGGATTCAACAACTTATTCATAAGTCTCATGGGATTAAAAGAACAAATTTTGCCAAAATCTATTACTACTACTATTACTATTAACACATATTCTTCTTTGTTCTAACTAAAACTTATTATTAGACTGTCACTCTAGTATATGATTAAATTGCTACTATTTTGTCCTGAGATACATGATATAAATTGTAATTTTCTACAAACTTTTCTTCAACATACTTCTGACAATATTCATGATCGTTACAAAGGGGAAATGAAGGGGGTGCTTCAAACAGTTTTAACTCATGAAAAGGTTCTATAAACTAATTCCAGTATAATTTATGCAATGATTTCTAAAAATAGTTAAAAATTTGAAATTTTTTTACACTCAAATAGTCTCGGATCAATGTTTGCTAATGTTCTTTTCATACTTTATATTCGCGGCAAAGCAAAATCCTTACTTTTAATTGGTGGATCTTTTGTATTTTGATGTCTGATTGAATGACGGTAATTCTTGTGTACAAGTTTGTCTAGTGCATTTTTCTCCTAAATTCTTTAGGGCTTTAAAAACAACACCAAAATGTTAGCAGCAGGACATTCACATCGTACTTCCAAAATACATTTGAAGCGAATTATCTTAATGTATAACAGTATAAATAATTGCTTTTCAATACACTGAAGCAACTCGCTCAGGTAAATAAGTCTCGCCATTTATACCTACAAGCCTTCTTAAAACTCAATAAAAACTGTTCTTTGTACATTGTCTCCCTTTACCATTACGTATTTTTCCTCAACATCTTGAAAATATACTGCTTCAAAATCTTCATCTAAAGAAATGGCATGAAGATTTTTCAATTCTTTACAATCAGGTGAGGTAAATACGTAATTTTCGCCTTGTTCTGCATGATTATTAACAAATAAATAACTTATCATAATGTTGCAACCTACAAAATCATATAAATAATTAAATTATTTTTATCTAAAAATGTCTACTACTTCTCAACCAGTTCAACTTTTTTGTTTTTTTCAGTTCCGCCATTTAATTACTTTAATGTCCATTTATCATAATATTCCCACTCATATTTCGACTTATATCATTTAGATTTCGCGGATTGTAACAATTTGATTCACTAGCAACACCAAACGACGGAATATTAAATTTATTGGAAAACTAGTAGGCAGGGCTATTACGTCACAATATGTTCGAAATTTTTAACACTGATCAAGCAATTCTTGTAAATATTCTTGGGGCAGGATTTCTAATTTCATGTTGGTCAACATCATGATACAACAAGTTATATCATGGGTCAACATGAATATAACCTTCAACATCTGACATTGACTATTGACATCAATTGTCATAGTCATTGTGTGGTATCTTTAATTTTAAAAGTTAAATGATAAATGATGGAGTGTAGATTAAGTATATTTATGTTGATATTTTCTGGATATTTGACTAACACACATGCGGAACCTAGTCTAGAGGAAGACAGTGATATAATTGCGAACAAATATACGATTGAAGGTAGAGTATTTCCCCTTTCAGACTATGTCGTTACTCAACCAAATTGGCAAGCAAATACAAGAATTCACGTGAACGGGGGTGAGTTTATAGGATTCGTTAAAAAAGACGGATCCTTCATTATCCATAATATACCTCAAGGCTCTTATGTTGTTGAGATTCTCAACCCTGAATATAACTTTGAACCAGCCAGGGTGGAGATCAATTCCAAGGGAAAATACCGTGCAAGGAAAGTGAATCATATTAAGATATCAGAAGTCATTGTAGTTCCTTACCCTTTAAAGATAAAAGCTTTAAGTAAGTTGAATTACTCACTCCAATAATGTTGGCCATTCCTTAACACTAGATAGCTAATGTTCTCTAAAATTGTACATCCTATAGAGATCTTCCTCTTTCTAATTGTTTTACACACATGCGGTTTTGCACCAACTTAGTGACTGTCCAGCTTTGCCACATAATGGTTGTGTGTATTGGTAAGAAATGTTGTTTGTGTGATACCTAAACCTAATGCATTGACAAATGGTTCGCTTATGTTAAACTTTTACAATTGGAATTAATTTTTTTTTCAATTATTATATTGATGGTGAAGAATGACTGCCACATCATACAAATGAAGAATTAATTCATGCCTTAGGTGATAAGGACTGTGATATTTTTCTGACCATGAGACTGAAGATGTGTTTGTTAATTAATGATGTGGAAAGTAATTTTCATGACAAACTCTTACTTGGAAGAACTACAAGTTCACCTTCTTATACTCTTCAACTCCATGAGTCAATCTTTTTTACACAATAATTTCTCACAACTACAACTGGTGCTGTAAATTTATTCTGTCGGAGTACCAACATGATAAATCTATTCAATTTCAATCAATTAATTTGAACAAATTGTAATTGAAAATATATGGTGTTGTGAGTGAAATAATTTCTTTGGGACTTTTGTTCAACAAATAAGGATTACTTCTACATCTGTACAAGTGAAGGATGAAATTGTATTGGTAAGTTGCTGTCCTTTATCTTTCCATTTTTTATGTCAGATTCCTTGAATTGTGCATTGTGTCCCATTCTTGAAGGTCTGATATTGAGTTGGATTTAACTACTTAAATAAATTTCAAATCTCTATAGTAGAAAGTGACGGAAATTTAGAGTTAAGAGAAAATATTTCCATCACAAAAAATAATTGTTCAGTAAATAATAGTAATTTAAATTCATCTAGAATCATACCTTAGCCACAAATTGTGGAACAAGTTGGGGCAAACAGATGAACATTTGAAATGAATGATTTCAACTTAATTCATGTTTTCAATGGAAATGTACATGATTTAGACTAATATATAAATATTGCTGATAGGTTAATTAATATGTTTTGGAATCCAGTCAATTTAAATGGCATTTTTAATTTAAAACTAGTTGAAGGTATGTATTCAAAATTATCGGAACAAGCACATGATGTTTTTAATTCTAGTGTATTAAAAGATTGGAGATCTATAAAATGGTTCCTAAGAGAAATTTTGGTGCTCATAGAAATGAAGCTGAATTGATGTTTGATCTTAGCCTTTTAAGACAGATATATTAATTTGAATCTTCACTTCAATTTTATGATAGTTAATAATACCTTACTTGAATGCACTGCACAATTATGTAGATGTACATATTACTGATCAATAATATAAAAACTAGTAAGAAAATATTTTTCATTGACAATGTTTTGACAGTTTTATTAGCTGACCCCTGTGAACTGCAAAGATCAGTTATAAGATCTATGAAACCAACTTCACTTATTTATGCACAACAATTCATGATTTCTTACTTTACATTAGATATCTCCAAAAATTTCAGCCCCTCTTTTCAAAACCTACCTCCAATAATGAATCAAATAAGCAGATTAAAGAATAAAATTTCAGCCAAGACCATTTTGCATCTCCTCAAACATTTAATAGATTGCAGCCAAATATTCAACCTCCTTTTCAAATGCAACCACAATTTATGCAACCTAACTAATTTTCCCAACAAAATCATTTTCCCAGAGGCACAATCAATATTCAGCCTATAAATACACCACCTCGATGCTTACTTACAGCTTGACAAGTTTTTGGATCACCAGAAATACCTGGAATCCCCAAAAATTTTCACCTTCAACACCAATGAGCATTATTTCTCATGGCACAATTTTCCCAAACACTGCTCTCTTCTGCCCTGTACAATATTTTCACCCTCATCACAGTTTTGAATAACTAAACAATATTGTGGAGAACTCAACCTATTCAGAGGTTTATCCTAATCCTGAATCTGAAATTGACCTACAGAGTTATAGTCTAAACTCTTTGGAACAATTAAAATTTTATGGAGAGATTTACCCCTACTCAAATTTTCAAGAGTTTCCATCTGAAAGTGAAACTACATATAAATTCATGTATGCAACAAAAAGGGTATGTTTGAATGTTAAAATGATAAATAGATACCAGTGCAACTAAATCATTTTTAGAAGAACCCTTTACTGGCTTCTCCATGTTTCAAACAACTATGAGAAATCACTGTATAGAAATTCCTCCCCTCAAAGAATTTAATTATTCTAAGAATTTTAAACTCCACCTGTTCAAGTTTCACAGTTATTTCAGTGGCTTGATCAGTTATAATCTTATGAAAAAATCAGGTAGGTTTTCAAGTCGATTCTCCTAATTCTAAATTAATTACTAATTCAGCAGCCATCCCAACAAAACATTACAATGTAATGAAAAAACTTCACCAAAATTAGAGCGACACTGCAATAAAAACTATTATTCAGCCATTAATTTCAAAATATTTTATTAATATTTAATTTTAATAATATTCAGGAGCAGAAAATAATTATGCTCTAACAGACATCTTAAGGAATACATTAAGAAGCATTTCCAAATATCATTTTATTCAAACTGAAGATGTGATTGAAACTGACTAAAATATTTCATGTTGTTAGTTTGACGAAAACGGCCAACAAAAATCTGACATTAACCAACTTATACAAACAGACCATAAGAACACAGAAGAGATGTTACAAATATTATGACATATACTTTAAAGGAAATGACTAAGTACTTTTATTAACAAAATCAAACACAAAATTATAACTAAAGACGAAAATCCGGTATACAAATAGTCATATATGTACCACTTTATTAATAAACCTGAAGTAGAACGACAAATAAACTTCCATGCCTGAACAAGGAATACTTCGCCCTAACGAATCTTTATGGTCTAGCCCAATCTGGATCATGGCCAAAAAGAGATGCATCAGGAACTCAAAAATGAAGAATCGTTGTCGACTACCAAAAGGTGAACTAAAAACGATTGACGTCTGTTACCCAATTACTAACATCGGAAATTCTATATAAATTTTGAAGATCTCAATATTTTTCAACATTTCATCTCGCGAGTTCAATGTTGAAAATGGGCACTACGAATATGTGCGATGCATTTTGGCCTAAAATACGTCGCGCCACCTATCAGATAGTGATGGACAATGTTTTGAAAGTCTTCCTAAATCGGATTTGCTTAATTTTTGTGTATGATATCATTATATTCAGTAGTTCATTACAAGAACACATGGTCTATCTCAAGTTTGTTTTCCAACTTCAAAATTCTGTTTTTTAAGTGCCAGTTCTCAGGAAGGAAGTAGCTTTGTTGGGATATAAAGTGACCCCTGAAGGCATTAAACCAAATCCTGAAAATATTAAACCCATCATTAAGTTCCCCGTATCCATAGGCGAACCCAGGCCAGGGTTTTTTTTGGAGGGGAGGGGGGTGTGCCCCAGCCATTTTTTCGGCGGGTAATTTCTTGTACAGTAGTTTTAAAGGCGTAAGGATTAAAATTTCTTCTCTTCTTTATGTCCATTTAGTAATAACACAAAATGCAGATGTAGTGAATAATGTTTTACTTTATTTCGGGGGGAGGTGGATGAACAGCCAAATCTTCCTCTTGCGTACGCCTGTGCCTCAGTGAAAATTGCTATAATCTTTCATGATAACACTTCCTAGAAGCATTCGAAATTTGTAAAACCCTTTTGTCTAACGAACCCATTCTGACTTATCCCGATTTCGACAAACCTTTCAATTTAAGTGCAAACAAAATAACTTTGCAATTGGCGCAATTCTTCCGCAGAGACCGATCAGTAATGTTCGACCAATTGCCTACGCATCAAGAACATTGAACAACGCGGAACAAAATTATTCAACCATAGAAAAAGAGTTATTAGCTATTGATTGGGTAACCAAAACTTACTCCTTTGGCCGGATATTTTATGTAATTTCCGATCATAAAACCCTCCAGTGGTTAATGTCCTTGAAAGAACTGAATTCTCGATTAGTACGTGGAGACTAAAACTCAAAGAATTTGACTATGAATCGAATCAATTTACATCACGTCATTTACAAGACAGGGAAGATGAATTTGAATGCAGATGTACTCTCTCTTATCGAATTCCATCCAACAGAAACTGAAGAAGCAGAATGTGACTCCGATCTACCTTTTTTTAGGGTTCATAAGAAAATTTAACAGAGAACTGCTACCCGAATATGATTTTTAGAGAACCTAATAAACGTATGCGATACAAAAAAGAAATTTTCGTAGACCAAATAACAGAAATTTCCAAATATCCAATAATTAATAAAAATTCTTATGCTTTTTACATTACTAATAATCCATAAGACTTTTATTATAAAACAATTTGACATTCTTCAAACTATCGCCCAAATAAAATCCAATATCACTGGCCTAAACTTGACAGTGACTACGAAATTATGTTAACAATTGCGATACTTGTCAACAAATACGAAAGACAACCACAATATCTAACTCTTCAAATAACCCCTACCCCACAAAACCTTTTGAAATTGTCCATATAGACGTATTCCAAGTTCGTCAACAAAAATTTTGCAATTCCTGATGAATTAGTGTAAGATTTTGCTAAAGTTCATATTATATTTTGAACATTATACAACAGCTCATCATCACAATGGAAATGGCCCTGTAGAAAAATTCCATTCCACCCTTTTGGAACATCTTAGAGCGCTCTCACCCGAAAATGACATCGCTTGTCGATAACACAACATACTAAATCCTAACCAATAGATATTATTCACTGTGAAACTGACAGACAATACCCTTTTGATCTACACCTTAACGAATATTTTGTGAATAACTGCATATAAACTCAAAACGAAAATGAAAGAACTCTATAAAGTAATTGCTGATAAATCACACCATATCAAAGAAAAAGTTGACGAAGCTAACGAAAATCAAGCAGCATACATGCAAAACGAAAATCCTAGAGATAAATTAAAGCTCCGTTTTAGTCCGGAACAAATACTCCCAAGTAACGATAAAACTGTAACGACCACGAGCTGTATTATCACAAAGTTTCAAAAAACCTCGAGTAATCGAGCACACCCTTGTTATAGAATATCGCTGAGACTCCTGGTAGGACTATACCACTGCCAATAGTTAACAGTACAGAATCTCAATAAAAATACAGGCTTCCTCCCTAGGATGCAAGCTAGGATCAGCGAAAGTAAAACCAGGTTCACATATATTTATTCCTTTCATTCAATTTGCCCCAATAGAAAACCTCAGTAGTAATAACCCACGATAAAATAGTTTTCACATTAGAATTTTCTTTTCTGACTCGTTTGCACACTTTCGGTTATTTGCAGTACCAACTACCAATGACACAATAAAGATTCCTCAAAATTCCTACCTTACCATGGGTGACCGACACTTCTTACCAATATGAAAACAACCCCTGCCAATTTTTGGATCCAGATTCTCTATGCAATGAGGGCACATTAATCAATCGGTGAGCTGAACGAGACAATGTTTTCACCTCTACAATTGACATCATCCCTCCAAATTGTCGGCAAGTCAAAGCAGAAATAAAACGCTCGATTATAGAAGAAATCAACGAGCAATTCTGTATTGGATTTCCCAACCAGAGAACAGATCTGGCAAAATGTGGTACCAGCGAGATATTTTCTCTTGAGGGTAGTGATTATCAAAAGCGGTCTTCCGTGTCACTAATTTTTACACCTAGAAGTTGAAGTATCTAATACACCCTCAACTTAGCAAAAAGTGTGATAGTCTTAGACACACCTCTAGAGAAAATACATCAGTTAGCAGTCGACGACATCAACCCCCTTTAGGAACCTAGTTCGGCCCTCGTACACTATATTTATTACCATTGGTATAGTGGTACTCATGTTACCGAAAACAAAGGACTTCAACTACCACATCAATGCAGGGACCAGACAGCAAATAAAGCCCCCAAGTAAAGCCACCCTTGGCCAGTCTCTAAGGGATGAAAGAGTTATGTGATGCAAGGTATCAGATTTCATATAAAATCATTTTACACAAATTCATTCATTTACTGTAAAATAACTTTAAACTAGAGATCTTAGAATTACATAAGCCAATTTTTGCAAAAGAATTCCTCAGGTGTTTGATTGGTTTTTCTAGAAGAAGATATGTAGCATAACATAAAAACTGTTGTTAACACATTTTTATTCAATTTAAATACGGGGTGTTTATGCTTAAACTTGCAGAAATCCAATTTTAGCAGTTTTTGTAACTTTTCAACGACTGAATGAAAATTTTTAGTGTCAAAAGTAAATTTATTCCATATGTATTTTCAATAGCTACCAAATGATAGGTTCATCTACCAGGTTGGATAAATGGTAGTTGAGTTATTGCAAAAAACTGTAACAAATGCCCATTTTTCAATCGCTCATTGTTTAAAACACCTTATAACTCTGAAAAAGTTTCAATTTTGTGAGGTAAATAACTGATTAGAATCACAACTTCATGTTTTTATTTTTTCTGAGTTGTTTGGGAATAACACCACATATTTGACAATCAAACATTAATGTCAAATTGTGATTTACCAGATTTGTCATAACGAATCCTTTTAATTTCTTGTTTAGACCTTGAGACGTTTGGACTTTTTGAAATATACAGACTTTCAAGTTTATGTGGTGTTATTCACAAAGAATTCAGAAAAATTAAAAACCAAAGATGCCACAATTATCGTTCAGAACACAACTTCATGGTTTTAGCCAATGTGGATTTTCTTTCGTAGCTTACTATTTTACGTTTATAATGCTTCCATTTTGCGTTTAATTTTCTTTTGGTTTTGCTTTACTGTATGTAAATTTAGTTTGAAAGTCTGTATTTCGACATTGGGCTTCGAAAAAAAGGTTATTGTAGGAGAGCTATCACTTCTCGTTAATATGACCGTACTGACGTTTTTTAAAATGTTTTTCCCATAGAAAAATATATATTAGTAGTTGTTTTGTACACGCTATTTATAATTAGGTGATTGAAATAGAAAATTGACAATAATAATACCAGCCTACAAAAAGCGACACATAATTTCTGACATTTTGTTTAACCTCGCGGAAAACCGCCAAAATGTCAGATTCTTTCTTGTTTTTCTGAGGTTGAAGGAAAATGTGACGTGTAGGCCAAACTCTGACACCGGAAGCAAAAATACAACGGAAATCATCTGTCGGATGTAAAGTACAACTTTTATGAATGTACATGAGGGTGGTACACCCCCACACGAAAAATAAGTTAACTGTACTATACAATGCAAAACATTATTTCCGATATTGTTTTCGTTCTGATCATGTGTCGCATGTAGAGTTCAAACAATTTTTTATCATTTGCTGATATAAATGTCATGCAAAAAACCTATTATTCGTGTCAGCCAATTTCAGATCTCATGATCTGAGTACTTTTTTCTTTTTGTATTTTTACTGTACTAATTAGAATTTCATGTTATGAATTTATTGACCTTTGATGTACCTACACAAGCTAAAACTTTTCTTTAATTATGTACCATACGTTCATCATTTTTATAGTATAATGCTCGGCACTTAATTTTCATTTCTGTACTTTTACTGTCTCAGTTTTTATATGATTATTGAATTTATGACTGGGCCATTCGACCTGAAAATACTTTTGCTTGATTCAGCATCGCCAAATATTTAAAAAAATGTTTACTTGCCTACATAATTTATATAATAGAAAAATTAATTGAATAATTACATAAAAATATACTAAAGTACAAAAACGAAAAAAAAATATAAAACAGTGTCGATAAGGTGCGTGCAGTTTCAGTTTATAAACTGGGGGCCCAACTTAGTACATCACCAAACGCCACTTCTTAAGGTCAGCACAGGTCGGATATGAAAATGCCAGCCGGTTTTCCCGGAAGAAAAAATTAATTGACTAAAAAACCTCATAAGGAGCGCGCGTGAAACCTTTCGTAACGTGTGATTTGAACCTCAAATAAGAGCGGCGTAATTGTGCAAGAAGTTTTGCATCTGAAAAACCTCACAACGTGCGCGCGCGAAATTTTTTTATTAGATTAGTTAGGTCGGGAAACCTCCGAAAAAAATTTAAAAAAATCGGCGTATATTTGAAAAGAAAATTTTTCGCATTCGGCTTAATGGAAAATTATTTTTGATGGCTCCATTCAAAATATCTGTTTGTGCTACCCAAAATTAAAAAAAAAAATCATCAGGATACGATGGAAACTCGTTAAAGTATAATAATTTTTGCGACGTTGGCGTTGCCGGCGGCGGCTCGAATAGGCGGAAAATGATTAAGCGCTATAAAATCGCGCGCGCGATCCCATATTATTTCAAAAGCAACATTTATTCTTGCTCTTAACTGCTCCTTGGTTTTTATTTCTCTCTCATAAACGAGTTGCTTCTCCGTCCCCATACACAAAAATCAAAGGGCCAGTTCTCTCAATCCACGCGTTTGGGAATAAATTGTCCAGGACAGGTCGCCTATAGTGTTCTGGACAGTCATTTTTTTAATATTATTGGGATTTCATCTCATAAGATCGATCATCCCACATTTTTTGGAATGCAACATTGATTCTTTCCCTTAGCTGCTCCTTGGTTTCTATTTCTATCTCGTAAATGACTTGAATTTTTAATGAATGATTAAACGATCTTATTAGATGAAGTCATATTGGAACAATTCATTCCCAAACGCGTGGATTGAGAGAACTCTGGCCTCCAAGGTCGCCAGACCTGACCCCCTTTGATTTTTTTGTATGAGGACGGGCCAAGCAATTCGTTTCTGAGAGAGAAATAAAAACGAAGGAGCAGTTAACAGCAAGAATAAATGTTGCTTTTGAAATAATATGGGACGAGATGCGACTTGAGACTACCAATGTAGGAGTCAGAAAAAGGTTGAAGCCGGTTTGAACAAAATGTATAACAAATTATTGCAATTTGGTGTATGTTTTATTTTTTGTAATTCTCACCTTGCAAGTTACAATCTCAAATTTTATTATTATACTGATTACTTTCCAATACTTGTGGATATATTGTTGGAAAGGGGTTGAAGTAGGGAAGTTTTTGTAAGCATTCGAAATTCTCGATGTGCTTCTTATTTTATTTTATTTTTTTGTAACGAGATAAAGTGTTTAACTTAATTACTTTTTTATGAAATGTCGCCATTTGTGGACTCATCCTCATTTGAGTCAAATATCGAATGCAAATGAGCAAACAAACATCATAGATTCGATTTAAGTTTATTCGGTGAAGATACTGTTAGTAATAAAACTGTTACAATAGTTTAAAGGTAAAAATCTGAGAATTAAGAAAAAAATTTAAATTAAAAAAAATGAAAAAAATTAAAATAAAAATAACGTAAGCTATCTAGATGTTATATGGGCTACATAATATACCACATGAGCCCACCTATCTGCCCTCCATGTTTGGCGAACCTTCTACAAAACACCCTGTATAATTGGAATTTTTTTAAATTGAAAGTCGTAGTGAAAATTATAATTATAAGTATGTGTAAATATAATTTCCTGTGAAATCTTACATAACTGCAGTCAAACTTGGTAACCTAACAATGTTTAAAAATTGAAATCGCTTTACCATGACAGATTAGTGTGTAATTATATATGCTAGATTAGTTCTCAAATGACTACACATGGCACAGTGATTGGACTTGCCTACAGTTTAAAGGAAAATAGTCAGTCTTGCAGATCAGTATTGAGAAGTACTAACATTCGGATAAATTAATTTTTGTAAATTTTTGTTGTGTTCATAATTATTTCATTAATATAATATTATCTTCACAATAGTGCCAAGGAAATACATTAAAGACTAGAATTGTCATTAGGATGTCCGCTCTATATATATGAAATCGGTTGATCTGTAAATGATGGAAACTTTTAGGTTACAAAATATCCGCCATCGAACATGTTACCTAGACACTATTACATTTATAGAAATAAACGTACATTAATCTTCAAAAATAAAAAATAATTTCATCAATTATTTCTTTAAATTGAATCCCAATGAAATAAGCACAGGACACGCCTACATTTCTAATTTCGCGTTAACTTTATATCTTTCAGTCATATACTATTTCATAAAAGAACTCCAATAATGTTTAAACTAAAATTTTTACTGCACTACGGTCGAATTCCGACCACTGGGCTACCTTTAGTTTATATAATTGCATATGAATTATTATCAATTCCTTATTACAATATAATTAAAAAAAATGAGTACATAAAAATCTGTAAAATATATTTTCCAATGTGAAAAACTTTATAAAAGGAATGTCAGTTCGATACGCAGTAGTAAAATAGGAGAAGAGATTTCTCCCCACCACTATATTATACCTCACTCAGAACACCAAAATGCAGGCTTTCAAACTGAATTTACATACAATAAAACAAAATCAACAGAAAATTAATCTACGAAGAATTGTACTGAAAGATTTGATAATTAATATATTCGTTTCAGATGGTTCAATTTCAACTACCGATTAGGTAATTCCAATTTAGAAATTTGTATGATCTTGGAGTCATGTTTGACTCAACTTTCTCTTTCGACCGTCTCAGCAGTATCATTGTCTCGAGAGCCACGAATTCTTATGGTTTCTTAATCAGGAATTGCAGAAAATTTACAAACATCGATTATTTAGAAAAACTGTATTGTGCTTATGTTCAATAAAAATTGGAGTATGCTAGTGTGGTTGGCGTTCAATGTACGAAAAGCTGTGGCTATTGCTTAAAGAATCAAAAAAAATTTCAAAAAGGTCTTTTTTTACTGGATGGTTCTTATTCAGTAAGGGGAAGCACTATTTACACGATTTTTGTATAGACCGAGTATGTCTCAGCTGGAATACAGATGAAGACTCGCTATTATTGTATGGAGTTATTCACAGTGAAAACTGTAATGATATCTCAAATATGATCAGTTTTAATGTACCGAGTCGCGGTACTAGGGCCGTAAATAGTTTCAAATCTAAAAAAAATAGAACTAATATTCGCCTAAGTTCACTAAGACCCAAAGTAGGCTCTAATTGTAATGTGACATTTTTGCAGGTACGATCACTTAGGAATATTGCACTGCTCAGTTTGTAGGACTTCCGAATATAAATTTCTGCGATTTCTTTAATTTTATTTTTAGCCTTATGTCCTATTCTTCTGATTTGGTGAATTACTTTGTTCCTTTTTTTGTACATTTTTTTTAAACTTGCAATAGATTTTGTGGGATCAAAATTCACAAATATTCATGTTCACTTACAACGTCTTTATTTTCATCAAAGTAAACAAGTAAACTCTCAGCTGGTATCGTACATTCTACTTCGCGTTAAATAGGCGCCGTTGTATATAAAATTCAATCGTCCGAAGAAGTTTCCAGTCTTTTCGGGTAATCTAAATCGGAATCACGTCAGCCTCAGCGTTTTTTCAAACATCAAAATTGCGGGTACTACCGTTGTTCTTAATTTTAATATACAGCTGTTTTTATTTCGTTTTCGGAAAGGTTAATATAGGTGTCGTAATTTTTTGGCGGCGTTAAATGAATTTTATAACACTGCCCCCCATTTAGTTCTGATCGTCCCGATCGGAATCATTCTCTCCATATTAGGGAGCGAGTCGATCCACATGAACCACCTACATCTTAGCTCTTGGATTTCGGCGAATGCTATAGAAAACGTCATTGATCCTCTTGACCACCTCTTATGGACCATCCCAGGTTGGTGTGGGCTTTGCTCCCACTGGGGATTGTATAGCCAGACCTTGTCTCTCTCTTGGAACCCGACTAAATTTGCCCTGAGGTCATAGCGTGTCTTCATCCGGTCACTGGTGGCCAACATCTGCGTTCGGGCTAATTCGTGTATTGCCAGCATGTTCTGTCGGAATTCGTCGGCATAATCGTTGACTTCTTTCAGTCATGTCTGTGAATGCAAAGTTGTATTGTTGCATTATGCGTTTGGGCCCTTATTGGCTGCACAGGTATCACATTTCCGGCACCAAACTCTGACTTCTTCGAAGTAATTTACGCTGTAGTACCGTTATCGAATTTTATTTATGCCCAGATGAAGTCCAGTAATACCGGCGGGTACCTTTTTCTTTGGGACTACCAGTTAGGAATTGGTTTCTCTGCAGTCAGTGCTTTCCCAAATTCTCTTTAACATTTCAATATCCACTGTTAAAGAATCCCATTGGGCCCATAATGTTTGGGTTTGCCGTTGGAACAATGTGTCTAGGATCAAACAGACAGCGGTCTGGTCTTTATTGGTCTGTACGAGGATTTGTCGGATGGAAATACTCTCGCTGTTCCGTCTTCAGACAATGTCCGCTTTCTGCTCTACAGGGTCTTGCACGGTTTTCAACCTTGAAATCGAATTGCAGTAATTTCTCCATTCACCAGGCCAGTTATCATTCCGGTGTCTTCATGTCCAACAGCCATTTGAGGGCAGCATGATCTGTTCTTTTTAGGAAATGACGACCATAGAGGTATTTGTGAAAATGGTCTACAGCCCTGATTATTGCAAGAAGTTCTGGTGACACAATAATTCCTTTTAGGTTTCAAGAATCCACAGCTGTAATACTCGATCACGATCTTGCACCTGTGATAGGACGTCCCCCAAACCGGTGTTGCTGGCGTCGGTGTCTAAGATGATTTGGCGGACTGTTTAGGAAATGCTTGGATTAGACTGGATTATAGTGTCACCTTCAGTCAGATGTTTCACAATCCTGATTCCAACGGAATGTCTCTTTCTCAATGGTCTACCGATGTAGAGATGCGACAATGATGCCAAGTCCCTCAACAAATAGTCTGTAGTACGAACAGAGCCCCAAAAAGCTGTTTGTGCAGATTCCTGACTTAGAAACGACGTGACCCAAAAACTCTACTTCTTTTGGAAATATGGAACACTTCTTCGGGTTAAGTTTCAGGTTGACTTTCTTAATTGTAGAAAATACTTCGCCGAGGTTCTTTATATGATCGTCGAATGTGTGACCCATGACTAGAATGTTGTCGAGGTATACTAAACATGTCCTCCATATCAACCCGCTGATTACATACTCCATTAACCTCTTAAATGTAGCGGGAGTATTTACATAACCCAAAGGGCATGACCGAGAACTGAAACAGACCTTTACTGGTGGCGAACGCTATCTTTTCTCTGTCGTTTTCATGTAGTCCAACCTGCTAATACCCACTCTTTAGGTCTAGTGTAGAGAACCGACGGGACCCTGCTAGTGTCAGTGTGTAATCGATTCAGGTAAGTGGATAGCTGCCTTTCTTCCTAACATCGTTAAATTTTCTGTATTTTCTGTAATGAACGCACAGTCAGTTGGTTCCATCCTTCTTTTTCACTAAAACAACGAGAGCTCAATAACTCCATTTTGTAACAAGGACTCGATGTTTTCCTCTAGTGCCTGTTGTTGCCCCCCATGGTAGTAGCTTAGGTGGTATTCTTATGGGTTGAGCCTCCCCGGTATCTATTCTGTGCTGGATGTGATGTTTGTACGACCGGTCGTACCATCTTGACTATTAAAAATTTGCCAGTGTTTTGCGATAAATTGCTTGACTTTCTTCTGTTCCTTTGCTGTAAGGTGTGTCAAATGGACTGTTTTAGAAACTCTTTACTCGGCCCTGTCTCCTTCATTGATGTCTGGTACGCTTCTTCGCAATTGATGATGGTGTCTACTGGCTCGAAACAAGCTATTTCTTTATCATTGGCAAATCGGATGTTGTTGTTGGACATATTCACCACTCTAAGTGGTATGTCTCGTCCGGTTTTAACTATAGCCCGTCCAACTAATTAGTCATGAGCGGAATGTACGGCCCCACCATTCCACTCAGCTCCCAAGATTTCTTTCTAGCTGCCTATGAATAATTCTGTTCCGTTCGACCGGGAAGTCTGGATGAGGATTTCGCTACAATTTTTATGGAAGTCGCGGAACTATTGTCGGGCCATATCAACACAACTTCCTCATTTAGGAATCGGAGAACATCATATCTCGGGTTGAACATGAACCAATGTAGGCTAATTGGGTCCATATCCAGTATAAAATCGTCCTCAATATCCGCTACTAGAATTTTTGCCGGATTCTGTTATCCCCTATCTGTAGCAGAACATCTGCCTCACCCTGTATTAACATAAACTCGCCGGTGACTGTTCTTAGCTGGATGTTGTTAACTAGCCGGTTTTCTGATTACCTCAAAACTCTGGACCTGGAAATAGACACAGCGGCTCCGGTGTCAAAGATGATGGTGATTGCGCGGCCATTGATGCTGCCCCTGATAACTAAGCTGCTGCTATCTCGGCAGAATCCCCGAACGGATAATGTCCTGGGAGCTGGTGGAGGGTTAGTCAGCATTCGCCCCCTTATGCTGACTGGCTAACGCTTCCTGGACATGAGAAGTAGAACTCAAACTTTCCGTTGTAATTGTGAGTCTTGCACCAGTGAACTATACCGAAAGATCAACTAAGCGCTGGACAGGCGTAGGTGTTAAAAGCCTGGAACAAGTTTTATTGTTAATTTTAGTCTTCAACAGTCGTCTTACCCTCCCGTAAACTTCCGTTGTTAGGTAATTTTTCATGGAGTGATCAATTCATTTCGTAGGGCCTCTGCTGTATTTTGCCTTTAATTATAATAATTCAGCTTCTTTCTAGGCCACATTGCATCTGGATGTTAGCAGAGATCTCTTCTATTACTTTAACCATGCAGCTGTTGTTTCGTAGGTGTCATTAAAAAGTCGTCCATCTATAACAAATGGTTTATCGTTAATGTTTGTAAAATGTTGTGTTTGAGACTGAATCCAATGTTAGTCTAGTTAAATTTGTGTTAAGAGAGGATTCATGGCAAGGCAAAACCACAACTGGCTAAGAGAGTATCCCTGGAAAATTTCCTTGCCGATTGGAATAGGGTCAGTGTGTATCGAACAGTCGGCTTCATTCAAAAAGATTTTGGGTTACCAGGTGGACATGACATATTCTAAAAAGTTAACAATACAGTTATTTACTTTGTGGAGTTTCAGTAACCAAAATGAGCCAATCATATGAAACTGAATCAAAGGTCTTTTTTGTAGTGCACGAGTGCCATGTAGAGACGTGCATGGGCGCATGCAGACAAAAGAATTAATTATTTGTTCTTTATATCCCATCGAATTTTCAGGTCACCATGTCTGAAAAGGCGATGATAAATGAACGAGGTTAGTATAAGGTTGGGAGGCAAGTGATTGGTCGGTACTTTTCTGGGTCCTGTGTACATAGGTCGTCATTTTGTAAGAAGTGTGTAGCACCATGCGTAAGTAAACTAGGCATCTTGTATAGAGTATAGATCAATAATTATGTCATTTATAAGGGTCCTTAATGTTTCGTAGGAGGAGTATAGCTTCTTTATCCAGTAGTTTCGCACATCATCTGGTCCGAATACTTTCTAGGTATGGAAATTCTTCATTATGCTGGCTGTTTCTTCTGTTATACATGGTTGGTGTTACATCTTATCACAATTCCGAAATGGAGTCTCCACATCATAAATCTGGCTCTGGAGTTATGGAAAATTGTTGTGGAAAGCTGTGTTTGCCAGAATTGCTCGATTTTCGTTTTACCAGGATAGTAATTAGCACCTAAAACATAGTTTGGCAATATAAATTTATTCATTGCCTCTAAAACGATACACAATTCCTTAGAAGCATTTGATTGCACCTTCTTAAATTTGTGCTTCAGAGTCTGAACCTGATATATTTCGACCAAATACTTCGCTCTCAATTTTGCTCTTTATTGTGCCCAGTCGTACCGCCGAAATAAGGCCATTTTTCAAGATGATATTGATCCGCGACTCTCTGTTCGGTAACTATTATTGTTTTTATCTATGGTTAATTTATCAATTAATTGTGTTATAATGTGTTATAACACAGAAAGATTATATGAAGGAACTGCATGAACCACTTGTTGAACCATGGCTAAAAAATTTGCTTAAAATATACCAAATGTGCCTCGAACTACTCAAGACAAAATATGAAAGGTGTTGAGTTTTATCCCCCAGAGGAGAGTACTGAAGGTCAGGAAAAAATATCTGGACCACCTGGTTCCGAAAGTCCATCAGTACCTTTAGAATACCTAAATAGGGAAAACAAAAAGCTGCAGTTGGTGTTCCTAAAAAAGTGTATGACAAAGAATAACTGCAATAATTAAACCTTTGGTTTGGTTTAAAAAATTTTTTTGTATAGTTGCACACTTAGTAATTTTAGGTTAAAATGCACTGTAGTTTCTAAACAAACATGTCATATATTATTTGTAATTTAATTTTAACAACTCAAATATATATGTCGGAGATAACGAAATAGTTGGTTTCTCAAGTGGTGAAAATCTAAAGACTATATAGTTTATATTGTCAGTAACAAGATATTTATGTTTTCGTATTTTCGTTTACGATTCTTACGTTTATTATATTCTATTACAAGTTTGTCAGTTTGGGATCGTGAGTGATTCACAATCGCTCGACGTGCTGCCGATTACGCTATAGCGGGCAAAAAAACGATGTATGCATCAAGTGTTTTTATGAGGATTTAGCAAGACTCATATTGAGAGTAACGGAGGTCAGTAGAAGGCTATCGAGTAATCGGGATCTCGTCGCGGTTCCGAGTAGACTACTTTGTATACCAATTTAGATTAATAATATCATATCTCTCAGCCCCACACTTATTCCTCTTGGATAAACCCGACATATATATAAATATTTTTCATCTATTATGTCGTATTTATAACATATATTTCCAATTAATACAACAATCCTGCACATAATATAAAAGCTTTAGTAAAATTCACATTTTAAAATTGAACATTAGCTATCAAGGGATCATGATGGGAAAACCTTTATTGATATTTATTGATATCATTTGTAGGTAAAACAAGGTATTTCCAACTTAGAGAACAATGGAGAATTACTGATTTACTATTTAATCCAATGATAATGATGATGGTGTTGCCATTTTTCTTCATTATGATTTTACCAAAAATGATGAATGACCCAGATACCAAAAAAGAAATGGAACAAATTCAAAATATGGCAAAATTTGAGCTACCAGAAATGTCAGATATGGTATCTAACTTTTTAGCTGGATCAACACCTTCAGAGAAAAATGACAAATCACAAGCTGTAAACAAAAAAGGCCAAAAGTTAAGAAAAAGGCCTGAAAAATAAAATATTGACTTTAAATTGGTGCATTAATTAAGTAGTTAATTTATTATAATTTTGATGTAAATGTATGTAGTACAAGGCAATATATTTTTGTTTTTTGTATGCTTTACGAAAAAAAATCACCCAAACCTCTATCCATTTAATATAATTCAATTGCATTTTAAGAGTTTTTGAATGAAATGTTTATGACATTGGGAGAATTCAAAACATTTGAATAATTGAAAACCCTGCACTATTATTTTCTTATAGTTGAACAGGATGGGGCCATTTCAAAAACTATTTATTTTGGTTTCATCCACTGACATCAATCAGCAGTGTAAAAATTATCTCAAGGTAAGTAGATTTCCTATAATGGAACAAATGCAAAACAACATTCAAATATCATTTGTTTAGGTTAGTTTCACTGTGTAGCTTTTGAATGTAAAGTTTGATGAGGAATACAGACTATGAAGTTGGTTGTCTAGGTACCTATCTCTGAATAGTATAATTTCGTCAACTCAAGTGCTTTAGATTTAGGTACTTAATTTTTAATAAATTCGTATACCAGGTAATAGAGACATAATTAACATAATTTTAACAACAATCTCGGAGATGCAAATTGCTTAAATGTTAAAAATCCCAAAAAATATGTTTTTAATGTTGATGACGCTATCACAATGCCATCAATGGAAAAGTTATAGAGAATCAGATAATAGAATTATACCCCGTCCTACGTCCTATAATTCAAATATCCTAACTGCTTATGCTTATATAAAAAATTTTTGATACACCCTCAATAACAATAATTTTACCCCACCCTTACTT
This sequence comes from Octodonta nipae, assembly GCA_034190945.1. Lineage (NCBI taxonomy): Eukaryota > Metazoa > Arthropoda > Insecta > Coleoptera > Chrysomelidae > Octodonta > Octodonta nipae. Next base: position 151,152,118 of record CM067216.1, read on the forward strand.
CAAACACCCTGTCTAAGCAACTACTTATGTTCCAACCTATATAACTTTTTTAAACCGTCCTGTATAATTGTAATTATACCCCACCTTATATTCCAACCATCCTGTATACTCAACTGCTCCTGAAAATTTTTAAAGCCTTTGATATAACTGTAATTATTCTCCGTTCTATAACGCAAATATCCACTCTGTATAACTATAGTTTTGCTCCACTCTTATTTCAACCACCTTGTATACGCAACTACTTATGTGCTACCCAATACAATATTTTTAGAACCACCCTGTATAACTAATTCAATTCCAACTTATATTTCAACCATCCTATGTATACAAGTACTTATGTACCACCTAATATATACACGCACGCACACACCTTAAACCGTATTCCACCCAGAAGAGATCGCCAGAATAACAAATTTTCGTTTTAATAAGCTACTGGAATATTTTCTGCAATTTCACGCTACTGTAACTTAACTTCGTCTCTAAAATAAACTGACTTCAAAAGCAACAAAATGAAAATCATTATAAACACCCTGTACGACATATCTTGACATTTAAACTAGATATTTATGATGAAAATTTGACATTTACCATGATATTTACAGTTTTTGTGCATATAATTTTCCGATTTTCAGAAAAATGGTATGTTTTATGTTATAGAAATAGTACGGAATCAAGCTGAAACATATATTTGTATAATACAATTTATAATATTCAAATTGCGTGAGCAGTTTTAGAGAAACGAGTGAAGATTCAAAAATCGCCGAAATCTAGTCCCTTATTTACTTTTTTTTCTGATTTTCTAGAAAACCGTAAATCTCATGTCATAGATAATTATATGGGACCTTTCTGTAATGTTCCTTAATATAATGTAGTTTAAATCATCAAAATTGCCGTAGCCGTTTTTGAATAATCGCTCGTCATACATAAAAAAACGTTGTAGACGAATTGATAACCTCCTTCTTTTTGGAAGTCGGTTAAAAAAATAGTTACAAAGAGCCTTAAGTAATTTTTCGATATATATGTTACGGTAAAAGTAGATATTGCGGCAAATGTACACATTTTCCGGTAAATGTGCACATTTACCTTCTCGTTTGGGTAATGTGCATTCAACTAACATTTACAATTTCAAATAAGGGAAATGTACATTGAATTCACAATGACCATGTGGTTTTGGTAAATGTGAGCATACAGAATACGAAATCGCAAGTGCTAGTAATGTGGTGCGCATGCGCACTTGTAGTGGTACACAAACTACCGTTATTCTAGGCATGAATTCGCCATTTGCCAACAAAAGTTTATATCAAATTATAGGAATGCAGGACCTTACTGGTGGGCAAGGTTTTAAAAGATGCATCTGTAAAGCAACATGTTCCTAAAAAAATGCAGTTGTAAAAATGATGGAATGTTATGTAATTCCGGTGCCACAATAACAATTCTACCTCAAATAAATAAAACTTTTTTCATTATGAAATTTCTATATGTTCCTTTATAGTTTTATAACATTTAACTGTTATAATAAAGAAAACTAGGTTATTATTATTACTTGTTTGATTCCCATCGTATTGGTCCTGAAAAACTAGGACGAAAATTGTATTTATTAATATTGGGATCATAACCTACGACATATTACATAATATGCAAAGAAAATTATGTTTTGTTTGTCGTTTACATTTTTTAATTCAAATAATTTTCGTTATTAAATCCTTTTATATTATGTTTATTTAAATAATTTTTTTACTGCAACAACATTTTTAATTTCTTTGTATTCCAACTTTTCTTAAAACATGAAGGTAGGAGTACACATTTGCCGGGAAATGTACATATACAGTATATTCAGTTCACATATACCTAACTTTTTAGGAAATGTACACATTTTACGGTAAAAGTGTACATTTCCCAAGAGTGCACATTTACCGTAACATATATAACTCATTTTCAAATGTTCACTTTGAATGTTTTCGAATTAATTCTAATTAAGATGCACGGTTTCCAGTTTTAAGATATTCAGTATGAAAATGTCTTTTTTGAAGTATAAAATAAGATTTGGGGTTTAGACTTGAACTATCTCTTTCGATTTAATTAAATAATACCTATATATAGTAAACAGGGAAACTCTAGAGATGTAAAAATATCAACGTAACGTTGCCGCATCGTATGATTTTCACTTCTCAATACTTGAGACACTTGTGACGTATTAGCGGGCTAACTCTTCATTGGCTATTTTGGAGTAAGCATTAAGGACCGTGAGAGATGACTGCATAAATCTTCGAACGAATGAAATGTATGAAAGACGCGCGCGCGACTGCTTGGTGAGTGGCAGTTTTGACTTGAAGACTTGAAGGGAGCGTGTACCATATAAGCTGTATTGTATTAGAGACTACGTTTTGTAAACAAGGGAATTTATTTTGGTTCAATACTTTTGAAAATGATTGTGCATATTTGTAAAATTAAACCCAGGGAATCTATTGCAATATTTCTTAATTTTTTATTTAAATTTTACTCTAGCCTGGTCTTGTAATATACCTAATATTGCCAATCAAATAGTACAAAATTTACATAGACACACTGAAACATATTTCTTGTGATTTAAAGTTATATACGTTTTTTATTCCAATAATAGCATATTTATTTGAGACAAATTGATTAATTAGTATCATTTGCTATCTCATTTGAAATAAACCATGAAATCTTTATATATAACTAAGAAAAACTCATCAAATATTATTACAGTGTTTATTCAAGTAGAATATTTATGTGTCGTATCCAACCCCACGAAGCAGTGGAGTCAAAAGAAACTAATATAATACCAAGAAACTTTTTAGAAGCAACCTGGACGAATGCCTGGATTACCCGCCTTCTAACGGGCCCCGATTCACTACTATTAAAAAAAATTTCCCGGCATTGTAACGAAAATCCAAGATAAGACAAATTTTAGTACATTATATGAACTTTCAAAATATCTTTAGTATGACCCGATTGGATTAGCCTAGTTAATACAGTGCTTTGCGTTTTCAGGAAGAAAAATTTCATTTGGATTTCTAGAATTTGTATGTCTAAACTCTAAAGTTAGTGTAAAGGGTGGGAATTTTGTGGAACTATTTATAGTTTTATTATATCATAAAGGATCATTATCAACAGGATAAGTTTTTTAAAATTCGAAGACGTTGGATTGTTGTAGAATGGAATCTTTCAATTTGATTAGTAATGAATAACTTTCATTAATAAATGTACCATTATCGATTATTAATTTGTTTGTAACACCGAATGGAGAGACTGTTTAAATAGGCATTACTAAAACGAATAGCTATTTTGGCAGCGATTTGAATTGGTTGGGCGAATTTCGTAAAGGCGTCTACTAAAGTTAAATATAGGTATCAAAGATAAATATATCTGTATGATCAAGTCCAAAGGGCTTACAAAAGAATGATTTTCGGTTAACGCCAACTTTTTATTTGGCTTTCACAATAGTGCGCTCAACTTCGCTCTCGTGGACAATCGACAACTTCGCACGAGTTGCACACACTATTTTTTATTACGTATGCGGAGATAATTAGAGTACAAAGAAGGGGTGCTGGGGCGGTATAGACTCATCATTTGGTGTTTCAAAAATGTCTGGCGATATAGATTCATCATTATCACTTTCATCAGTTTCCGGAATCCAGTCAGGATTATTATTCATGTTTGTTTTTCTTTTAATTTTTATTTAAACTTATTAAATTGCGGGTACAAAATAATTTATTTAAATGCCAACCTCACTTTTTTAATATTGACACTTCGAGACTGTCTTTTTTTTCTTGCTGTTTATTTTAATTTTATAAGCTTGCTTGTGAATTTGCGTGTGCAGATAAAAAATTGGGTGCGAGAAGTTTACTTGTCGCACTCAAATCGACATTAAATTTGCTCAAAACTCGTGTGGTAATTGTGAAGTGGGAAATTAGCGTCTTTTCGACTCCAAAAGAAAGCAAAAAGATACTACTTTCCCCGCATGAGTAATAAAATAGTATATTTTGGTGTTCATAAGCTCAACTGAAATGTCAAATTTAGGTTAGGGTGTAACAATAATTTCATTATTTTTATTGTTAATTATATCTTCCTTAATTTTGATTTTAGAGTTTATCGTCTCTTTTTATGTGGATGTTGTTTCGTTATCAGAGTTAATGTGTTAGGGTTCTTGATTGTTTCATCTTGTATAGGGTTTTCAGTATTAATTTCTCCTGGAATATTTATTTATAATGTTAAGTTCGAATCGGGGCAGTGCATCAGTGTTAGTATTTTACTTATTTATCAATGAAATTTTCCAAATATACTTAATATTGTACAACTGAGATTATTTATTTGTAAAGCCAAATTAAACGTGATCGCAAATTATAGTTCATTTTCTAGCGTACAAATGACATTTTAGAGATTTACAAGCCCGTACTATGACCAAAAAATTATTTTTCTGTCGTAAGTCAAAGCTGGTTTATCTGCACCTACAATATGCTTCTAAAACTACATTTGAAGCATATTATTACCTCTACTAGCAGAGTAATCACAGTTGTAATTTAATTGTGTATGCGGCTGTGCATTTTTCGCATTAAAGGTATTAGCACAAACGCTCATCGGATTTGATTGTGTTTGGGTGTAGTGATTAGTAGATTGCGCAAATTGATTACAATATTGTGGCAACTGATTTGGTGGTAATTGATTTTGTGACATGACATGAAGATATTATGTTCCTCTGAAATAAATTGCATCGTTTTTATTATTGTGGTTGGTCGCATAGCCCTAATCCCTAATAGGACCTACAGGTTTTCGTAAATCGGTTAAAAATAATTTGAGTGATTGTTAGTAAAAGTCTCGTTTATATAATGAAATTCATTTATTTTCTGTTTCACAATAACTAAATCCAAATTTAAGCGCAAAATAAACAATAAATAGCACATAACTCAGCTTAGCTCCCCTTTGATCCACCAATGATACCTAGAACTTCTGCTGTTTTGGCGTCTAACTAATTTAAAATACGATTCAACAATAAAGTATTTTGACAACTACTCATGTCTTGCCTATCATAAAAATGGTTGAAGATCAATTCTGAAGCACTGATAAACCTATGAAGTTTATCAGGGTTGTCATGAAAACAGGTATGAAGTTAGCACCTGTGGTTAGCACAAACTTCTTATTTATACTTCATTTAAGATTGGACGTTTCAAATAAATAAAATATTCTGGTCTAAATTAATGAACGATTTACAATTTTCTTTGAATTTGAATTTTATTTCAAGTTCGTATGTATGCTAAACTTCATTTAAGTGAACCTATATAATTATGAGTTGCGTGCAAAGCATTCAGGATATATAAGTAAACGTTCTTGTAATTAACTAAAACCATATATTTAAGTTTAGTGAATATTAGATAATTGATACTATAATTTAACGTAATTATTATAATGCAAAGAATATTTTCTACCCTACTTCACTGAATGAAATGCTATGAAAGTATAGAAAATACCGTCTCATGTTGAGTAAACGTTTCCACTGCAGGAACCATGCACAAATATTTCTTAATGCTGCCAATTTTCTTTTAAAGTTTACCGCTCAGAGTGGAAACCGTCGACAAATAGAAACAAGGATCTTTTGAGAAACATAATAAAAAAATTTCGGAAACAACCAACATCAACACAAAAGTTCTTAAATGCACCTCTGGTAGAAAAGTAATTTAAAAAAATAGATCTCACTTTTTTACTGACTCAATGTAAATTATTAGTAGTACTCTGTATATATAATAATGAAGTTGGGATACGTGTCTCATTATAATTTGTACTTGATAAAGGTCAAGGACAAATTTGAAAAAAATTGTCCTAGAGAGGGGCAAGTAAACTATTTTATGCGAACTTTAATTGCTCACGCCAGTTTTTTCATGTCCATGCCCCCCAGTACGCCCATGAGCCTGTCGTTATAGAAAATAAATAATTGCAAATTTAGAACTATCTTTTTGTTTGTGTTTATTTTCATGGGTGTACATCAAATAGAATCACGTTAATTCAATTTTAAGCTATATAATGTATAAATCTTCATGTTACACAAACGGTAGTAAAAGTCTAAGTATTACAAATCATGTGAATAAAAATATTGTATTTGTGAACCTTATAACAACTGTATCTCTTTTAATCCACTTTTATCTGGATACAAATTGTTAACTGTGAAATAGAAATGTTAAGCGACAAGAGTATTTACGAAATAACCGATACGTCTTGCCAACCATCCTTTAACTATGAACGTAAATTCTATAGTGTCATTAATGCATTTAACAATGCGAAATAAGAATTATTTTCAATAAATAAATTTATTATATGAAAAGCAATAAATACACATGTATTCATGGTCAAATGTACCAACTAATACTGACAGTCTATCTATTATTACAAACTTTAAAATAAACATGACAAACAACGTCCCAAATATAGATTCAAAATATCACAAAAAAATCTAAATAAAAAAATTCTACAAAAGTGAAATAATGTTTAAATAATAACTTATGCTGAAAGTAAGTGTAAATGGTAATAAAATAAAAGAAACCAACATAATGTTCTAGAAATTTCCACAGTCTATACCAAAAATAATGCTTAATTTTTTTAAGTGTTTAAACGAGTCTAGAGTAAATTAATTAAAAGGTGATATCAGGTAGTTTATAAAATTAAAGATACATAATAAAGAAATAGGATTCATTAATTTTGGAATACACAGTTTTAAACACATTCAACAAAATCCAATAAATTAATCTTAAATTACCCATTGTACGTTGGGTACAATGAGTAATGGATACATAAATATCATTTATGTTGCTCAAGTAATTTAACAATCGTTAAACGAAAGGCAAGACCAAAATGGGGCAGAAAATAGTGCTCAGGCGAAAATGCATACTCTTATCAATGAATACATTTATTTGTACATTGCTATCAAATTTAGAGTATAAAAGTACAAAAGCTACAGTATAATTGAGCAAAAAGCTTTTAGAGATATGTTCTTATAAATTGAACAGGAATGTTTATAACTTGCATTGATTGTTTGATGTCAAATTGATCTGCAATAAAGTTATTCTTGTACATTTTTATAATCCTTATAAATATAAAAAATATTATACAATATGTATAAAAAACATATTAATTCTGAGTGACTTAATAATTGTACAATATAAAACAACAACAAAAGTTTGATAATTTTAGTGCTAGATTAAAATTTACCATCAACTGCAAACTTATTGTTTAACATTTTTCACATATTTACTAAATATAAAAAAATATTTTAAATTCAAATAAGTTTTTCAAACTGTAAGCCAAATTTGTGAAATTGTAGGAATCCGTATTTCAGCTAATGAGTCCTTTATTTAAGGAATAATTAAAGAATTTTAAGAAACTCCTTTATTAATAACCCAACGCTTCATTATCTTTCTCTTTTGTATAAAAACTTTACAGTTGTCACTGAAAGGAGAGTCTAGAAAAGTCAAATTCTAAACAATTTAATATTAATTAGTAGAACCAATTTGCAACAAATTTTCACAATTTTCTGCAAGATAGAGAATTTGCTAACTGAGTAATCAATTAATGAACAACCTCACAAGAAATATATTTTTTTAACTTTGTTGGCAATGAATCTTATTTTCATTCGCCATCAGGAAAACCCTCGGTTTTGAGATTAAACATTGCATTCGCAAAGAAACTTTGGTACAAATTCAAATTAAAAGCTGGAAATGTAATTAGCCTGAACTTTTTGAGAATGGGAGTAATGACGTCATAACTCTTAATATTAATAATATAAGTTCGCAACATTATACTTGAACTTTTTAAGGGATCAGCTGAACAATATGAACATCAGGGAACTGTCCTTGCAACATTATGGTGTCTTATGCCACATATGAATAAAATCGCCCTGATCGTGTAATTTCCAACAAATGCTTACATCAATTTGTTCTATAAAATATTCTTAAACAGTAAACATAAACGGCTTGAACAAACCTAAATGATTTGGGAAAGGGTGAAAGTGTGGCAGGACAGTCGCAAGAGCCAATTGCTCGGCATCTTGTTTCAAAATTAATGTCATCATATCTAGTTTATAAATAATATAAATTATTCAATTACATAATTTATTTGGTTTCATATTAGAAATATTAGAAGCTTATGTAATTAATAATAACTTTCAGACTGAGGCACAAAACAACTAATTTTGACGATATCCTGATTGAAATATTTTTCTGAAAAAACTTTTAAAGTCTTCATACCTCTGCATAAGACGTTTCGTGACCAAGTCTAAAAAAGTATCCATAAGTCTTAATAAATCTTGAAAAGTCAAATATGAAATTTCGGACTTTTTAGAAGTCTCATCAACTTTGAATAACTCACCAGAGTTATTATGATTCATTGGCACTTTTTAGACTTGGTATTATGCAGATTTATGATAATGACAACTTTTTTGTAGTTTTTTTCTGTAAAGTATATACAACAGGGTAATATTAAAAAACTAATTTACTTTATTCAATCAGTCTTCAATATATGTTTACAACTACAAAATAAGGAATGTATATAAGTAAATGAAATAGTAAATGTGGAGAATAGAAGTTTTCCAATAATAAAATCATTTAAATTGTCCTCCAGAAGATGCAAAAATAACAATGAAGAATGGAGGAAAAATGGATATTCTCACAAAATCTTTTACGGTATTTTTTGAAAACGACCGATATTAACAAATACCAAATGGAGGGTTAATTATCATTGTAATATTCAGTCTTCTCGGTAGAGGTTTACCAATATTCGTTAATCAAATACGATTTTCAGCGATCTACCAGTTATAATTGGCCATAAATGGTTTGAACCACATGGATTCCAGCGGTCTTGGTTAATACCAATGACATCACAATATCTTCATAATAGAGCCCTATATTGTTTAAATTTTATAACCGTTAATAACCCTTAAGCACTAGTTGTTTTTGATTGTCTCTTTCTTTAGTGCGTAAATGACATTTTTAGGATATGTATTTACTATTTTATATGTGCAATAACAAATTTGATTTGATCTTTTAAATAACACTTAAAAACCACATGAAAAAGAAATTTATTCATATCTTAGAGCTTATAGTTTTGGAGATAGCTTGCAATGCACAAATATCGTGACAAGACTAGATATAATCTAGAAAGCATGCTATTTCACTCTATTGGGAGTTGGTTCCACTTATCAAGTGAGATAACATGATGCTTTCTTTGATACCCTTATTAACATATGATTTTGCCGTTTCCTGGTTGAACCAAATAGCATTCTAGCGAATCGGTTTCGGTTCTACTTTCAATGATGAAAAGGGAAATGACAAAGTAGAACTACTGTCAATCAAGGGCAGAACCAAATTATAACCAGCTGATCGCTGCGAATCGTATAAAATGTCTTAATTAAAACCATTCAAACATGGCGCCTAGAGATAAGCATTCAGTCTAATTTATACAAAAATTCTTATATCAAGTTACTAAATGTAATAGTCTTGAACTTTTTCTAAAGTATTTTGTTGTCATTAATGGGTTTATTCTCACAAATGTACTTTATTGAAAAGTTCAAAATAACCCATAAAAAATATAAAATTTTAGTCTTTGGATTAATTATTTGTGCATAAACTTTTGTCTTTATAGTTTCTAGCTACTTGTCAGACAAACTTTTAAATTATTGAATAAGAGATTTACTAATGTTGATCATTGGATCAACTACAACAAATTTTACCTAGGCTTACCCTGGTAGTCAGGACTAGTAATGTTAGATTTATCAGCTCAAGTGCTTTATACCTAAAAAGCCATCGCCGAAACCGTAAATCATAAAAAAACTTAAGAACTTTTTGCGCCCATAGCCATATAACAGCAATCAACATTCGATACTAAATTGAAAATGGGCGACATTGGCATGTAGAAACTTTCCGTATCGGTCGTCTGTACCGTACTCCTGTCCAACGTCTTACTGGGACTCATAACTACATATTCTGACTCTGTGAAAATACTGGATATTTTAGACAAATCTTTTGCGGGCATGGTGTTGCTGCGTGGCTTCATCCCACCTTTTGACGAAGAGGAACTCGGGCTGCAAATAAGAAATCTTTCTAAAACTTGTTTTTATGTTATTTGTTTTATTTTTTTTTAATGTGTACATTTTATAAATACATTATAACACCGACAAGGAATATATTAAGAGTAAGTATAGATTGAATGCGCTTAGTTAAATAATAATGTTTTAGTTTTCATGTGAAAAAAGTTTGGTTACCATCCCGTTTCCCTACTCAAAACTGCAATGGGTGAAGTAAAAATAGCATTCGTTCTAGATATATTCCATTTTGATAGATTAATGAAAATAGAAAAACCCACCAATTGATACGCCATGTAACTTTTCAAGCAGGAAAGTTGCCTTTTTTTCTAATAGTAAATATTAAAGAGTCGTCGTCTGAAACTTCGTACTCGGATTTTGGGTATAAATATTCTTACTAATGAGAGATATTAAAACGTATTAAGCAACAAACGTAGTTGCACAGTGATAAGTATAACCGAAATTAAGTTTAATATCCATTACAAAGAATTTCGTAACTACTTTTCAATTCTCAGCAAATTGTAAATGCATTCATATCGTACGAGCAATTTATTAAGTTATTATATTGATTGTTGCTAGACTTTTGGTAATGGGAATATCATTATAATTAACAAATGTCTTAATATATATATATGAAGAAATATTTATCCGGGAATACATCCGTTCGTTATATTGATTCATGTTTGAATCCTGCAGACGTTTCGCCAAAGTCTCACTTGGCATTCTCAATGCGTTGTTACGTTGTTATATATATGGGATTGATTGCTCATTCCGGTGTACATCCGCTCTGATGGAAAAATTTATGACGTTTCGCCAAAATCACATCTGGCATTCATTTTCAAAAAGTACTAATGGAAATGCTGTGGTATGTCACATAGTTTGCACCCTAACACCAAACCTTTATTTAAAACAGTCAACGTCAAAAGGCATTATTTTTAACAGAAACCTAATATCTTGAAGAAATATAAATACAATTTCTTTTTTGGGTTCCGTATATACAACTATACTGATGCCCTTATATCACTCCGGATTTCTTCCTCGTTCACATTACAGCAATTTTCTCCTAAACTACTGGACGGAAAAGGTTGAAATTGGGTATCTGTGTATAGTTAGCTGACTCAATCAATTTCAATCTCAATCAATCTCAATCGTGAATGAAGAAATTTTGATTTTAGGGTTACAAAATCGACTGTCCCCCCCCCTTATCTCCGAAACTACTGAGGCTAAAATTTTGAAAAACCGGGAATATAGAACGTTGCCCAAAGTTTACAGGAAAAATAAGGAAAAATCATTAATTTTAATTATGGGGGACAAATTATAGAATTAAATAAATAATTATTAATTAAAAATATTTCAAACGCATCATGTAATACACCAAATGAAAGCTCATTCTGAGAAACCTAAATATATATTTTTTTATATTTTAAAAATAATTAGTTTAAAAGATTACAAAATTACAGAATTAAATGGAAAATATAAAATTAAAGTTGTTTCTAACGCATCATGTAATATCTCATATTGCAATAAACTCCGTGGGTTCAGATTTAATTAATTTTAAAAACTCATGTTCACTTCACTTTCTAGAACTTTTACTTACAACAGCTGATTCTGAATACAATTTACATCAGAATATCAACACCATATATAAGCTATACTAACTAAACCTGAAATCTATAATGTTTTATATACCCTAGGTCGAAATTTCTCGTCGTTCCGGATGACTATTACATTTGTTCGATAGCGTCGAGATCAGTAGTTTTTGCCCCATTCGAAGATTCCAGTTCTTTTTTTTATTATCCCAGCGATTGATGTTTTATCGGAATGAATAATGCTTTACGTTCCTTTAGTCAGTGACGGCGTAGATAAATTATGTTTTTTTTTCATATTTTTAAAGTAAATTGTTTAAAAGATATTAACAAAAAATATAAAAAAATACTCATTCTCCCCTTTATTTCCGAAACTTTATAATCCACTATGAAAAAAATAGGCTTATATGGCCTTACTTGAACTTTACAGGAAAAATAAGGACATACCCCTAATGTTAATTTTGGGGGGCAAATTATAGAATTAAAATGTACTGGAGTAAACCAACTTTGAAACGTCGAAAACGTTAGGATGGGCTAGAACATAATGCCGACTTTAGTCGTCTGAATGATATTTCATAATCTTAATTCTAATGGAAGGTCTCTTTCTCAGTGGTCTGTCGATGTAGAGTTGTGGCCATGGTGCCAAATCCCTCAACAAATCGCCTGCAGTAGGAACAGAGCCCCAAAAAGCGTCATAATTCATGCTTGTCCTCGAAGTCGGTCAATCACGAATGGCTTCTAGCTGTCTTCGTTTGTGCAGATTCCTGACTCAGAAATGATGGGGCCCAAAAACTCTACTTCTTTTTGGTACATGGAACACTTCGTAGGGTTGATTCTCAGGTTGGCATTCTTAATTATGGAACATGCTTCGCCAAGGTTGGTCATTGAATGTGTGAACCAGGATTAGAATGTCGTCGAGGTATACTAGGCATGTCCTCCATGTCAATCAGCTTAATACATACTCCATTAACGTCTCAAATGTAGGGGGAGCATTACATAACCCAAAGGGCATGACCATGGCTGAAACAGCCCTTTACTGGTGGAGAACGCTGTATTTTCTCTGTCGATTTCATGTAGTCCAACCTACCAAAATCCACTCTTTAGGTCTAGTGTAGAGAACCAACGGGATCCTGCTAATGTGGTCAGAGTGTCATCGATTCGGGGGAATGGATAGTTGTCTTTGTTCGTCACATCGTTCAATCTTCTGTAATCCACGCAAAATCGGTTGGTTCCATTCTTTTTTCTTAATAAAAAACGGGAGCAGACCATGGGCTGATGGATGGCTCAATAATTCCATTTTGTAATAAGGATTAGATGTTTTCCTCGATTGTTGTTACCCCAATGGTAGTCACCTAGGTAATATTTCTATGGATTGAGCTTTTCCGGTATCTATTCTGTGCTAGATGATGTTTGTTCACCCGGTAGTACCATCTGGACTACTAAAAATGTGCCAGTGATTTAAGATAAATTGCTTGGCCTTCTGCTGTTTCCCCGATGTAAGGTGTGTCAGTTGGTCGGCAAACTCTTTACCAGGACCTGTCTTCTTTGCCGATGTCTGGTGAGTTTCTTCAAAATTGATGATGGTTGTCGGATGTCGTTATTGGACATATTCAGGGTTCTAATTGGTATGTTTGGGCCGGTTTTAACTATAGCTCTTCCAACCAAATAGTGATGAGCTAATTGTACGGGCCCCATCATTCCAACGCAGCTTCCAGGATTTCTTTCTAACTGCCCATTAATAATTTGTTCCGTTTGACCGGGAATTCTAGTTGAGGATTTCACTACAATTTTTATGGTAGCCACTAAGCTGTTGACCGGCCGTGTCAGTACAATTTTAACATTTAGGAATCGAAGAACATCATATCTCGGATCGAACATGAACACATGTTGGCTAATTAGGCCCAGTATCAAATCGTCCTCAATATCCGCTACCAGGGCCCTATGTCCCCTAGCTACAGCACTTCTTCCTTACCCCGTATTCACATAGACTCGCCGGTGACTGTTATTAGTTGAATGTTGTTGTTAATTGGACGGAGTTCTGATGACCTCAATACTCTGTACTTGGCAATGGACACAGCGGCGCCGGTGATGGTGAATGCTCGGCCATTGATGGTGCCCTTGATGACTAGGCTGCTGCTATTTGAGCAAAATCCCCGAATGGATATTGTTCTGGGGTCAGTCATCATTCGTCCCCTTATGCTGACCGGCTGATTGTTCCTGGAGGTGGTATACTTGTGTTGGCCCACTCTATCTGGTGATCTGTCCGGTAACATCACTCAGTTCTTTGTGAGCGTTCCAGTAGTTTGTGTATTCCGGTCAAGACTGCCTGGATTGTTGGTTCTGGTTCTCCCTGGCTGAAAGAAACTGCTCGTATCCTCGATTTGGACATGTTTCTGAAGGTCTCTACTTCCAAAGCCCGAAGTAAAGCTTCATTGTTCTTCTTAATGCCACTAAGTTTTAAATTTATTTGCACTTCCACATCTCTTGATACCATTTATAAAACTCTGTGTGGCCAATTGATCTTTAGTTTCCTGTGGTAGGACAGGTGTATTAACCGTCTAATCTCTGCTTCGAATTCTTGTAGACTCTCCAGATTTTTTGCGTTTTTCCACTTAGTTGCACCTGGTATACTTCTCTCAAGGAGTAATTGTCATATCTCTCATCTAGGACTGCAATGATCTTATTGAAGCTACCTTGTTCATTCCCTCGACTACTTTGGAGAAGTTCTAATGCTGGACCTCTAAAAACATTACCAGAGGTAGATTTTCCTTGGTTATTCCAACCATTAGCTGTAGCCACTGCTTCAAATTGTCGTCTGTAAATAGGGCAAGTTGAACTACCATCAAAAGTGGGTAGTTTGTTCAAAAAAATCTTTGGTACTTACGATGTTCTGGTATTTCCCTCTCTACAAATCTTGTTGCATTTTTTAAATTTCTGTTTCCACTGATTTTATCGTTTACTTCGGTTTGGACAGAATCGATGTCATGTACTTTATTTCCAAAGGTATCTACTGAAGTTTTTGATCCTTTTATTTCATCGTTTATTTCCTTTATTTCAGACTGATTCGATAACTTACGTTACTAATTGTATTTGGTGTTCAAGTTGCGGTTGTTTTGTTAATTTGGGTATTTTAAGCTCATCTTTGATGGTAATGACAAGATTTTGCTGTTTATCTTTCTGGTGGTTACAAGATTGTCTTATTCAATTTTACATTTATTATTAAAAGACTGCACTAATCTTGGTTGGATTTCGTCTCGAATTTGTTTCTCATTTTTGTCACATTTTTCTAGGATCTGACTCATTTTCTAGTCCAGTTTATCTGTAACTTGTTGAACCTTCTGGCCGCCCGGGCTGTTCCTAAAAGATCGGCTTTTGCATCAGTTTGTAACGAAGTTGGTCTTCCTGTTATTGGACATTGTTACAGTTGTGTTCATGTCACACTCTCTCTGTATTTGAAATTTCAAATCTCTGGATCTGGTTATGTTTTCGGTCTGTTAGTTAGATATTGCTATATTAATAAAGGTTGTTTTTGTAGAGCAGTTCTTAAAGTGTGTCGCCAAAATTTAGAAATGTATGTAGTAAAAATTATGTTTTAGCAAATAAAAGAAAAGTAATTATATGTATGAATATGTTAAAATTTTGATTGGGTTTGTGGTCCATTTGTAATAAAGAATACCTCTCTATTTGCATTAACTTAGAATGAAGAGAAAGAAGTAATTTCGCTTTCTAATAATTGAGATTTAATTTCAAAATATTCTGCAAAATCTATCTATTCATTTGGATTAATTGGATTAATATTAGTTATTTTCGCATATAATCAAAAAAGCTTTAAAAATATAGATTGTCAGTATTAACCAATAAAAAAACAAAAAAAGATGGACACTGTTAAATATAGTACACGATATGATAGCGTTGTGATTTTTACGACTAAATATAAATAAATGAAATTATCAAAAAACATTAAGTTGAAATTTGTCATTAAAAGTATTTTTATCATTATTTAATAAACGTTTTTGTAGTACATATTATTTTATTTTACATTCAAAATTATTATCATAAACTATTTTATGTAAGTAAACAACTTTTAAACTTATCTTTTCTCTTGTGTGCCGCCAAAGTTTGAAATCGTTAAAATTGTGCCGCGACAAATAAAAGGTTGAGAATCACTGCTTTAGAGTCTTGATCAACTAAAACAATATAGTGTGGTCCCATACAGCTTGTATATGTTATTTTTTTTGAGACAAAGACATATCCAGAGTGCAATTTGTTATTTCATAGGGTTTTAAGTGGGCCATCAAATGGTTTCATGCAGAAATATTATTGTGTGCCAGGTCACGGCATATTTTAAACAATTAAAGTTTCAGTACCTGAAAGAGTCAATCATGTGGAACTGATTCGAAGGCGTGGTGGAAGTCCAAATACGCCATATGGAGATTTCGTCACTTTACATGGACTTGGGCTTGCTTGCAGGCAACAGAATCAATTATTAGCTGCTCTTTTCATCCCATATAACTATGTTGTTTAGTTCAAAATGCCTCAAAAGGTGCATGAACTTATAAGTTTGTATAAGGACGGCACTTTCCTGGGTTCTGGGAACATAGGTCGTCCCTTGGTAAGAGGTATGCAACGCCAGTGTAAGGAAAGTAGGCATCTCGTGTGGCTGTATTAGTAATAAGGCTATTAATGTTTAGCGCGTGGCGTATAACTTCTTTATCCAGTTATTGTGCACATTCACACCATCTGGTCCTGGGGGCTTTCGAGTAATGAACAGTCTTCATAATTGAAACGGGATAGATTAAAATCCCATTAATTCCAATAAAGAAAACTCGCTATATTGTACTAGCAGATAAATTCCGAAAAGTTCAAAAATGGTCTTTATCTGGCAAATTTTCTTTCCAGATAGACTGCATACAAAATATTACACTATAGTTAGTTTGGGACTCTATTGGATATTTTCAATAGGGCTCACTTTTAAAAGAATTACAATATTTCAATCGGTATAACCCGTCTAAATGATCGGTATTTTCACACGGGAATTACGAATTTATAGAGTGTATGTTATTATTTCATAAAAAAAACATATTTTGAGCCTAGGAAACAGAAAAGGTATTGGAGTAATCTAGATTTGGTGGGCCTTATAAATTTTGGTCCTAGTGAAGTAAAAATGTGAAATAATGCATTATTTTGATGATACAAGTTTATTCCGTTTTCATGATGCATACAGCTAGTCACGTAACGTAGAGTAATATCTTCCTTTATTTTTTGTCATTTTTCGAAAACACCTTTAACCTCAAAGCGATATAATTACCTGCCTTCACCTTCTTTGGAGAAGAATTATTAAATATTTAATCAAAGACGTTTTTGATACAAAGTAAACAGTTAACTTTTAAAAGCAATTATTTAATCGCCAATTAAAAAAATACTGTAATCAAGTAAAGTTGTAATATTATACAGGAGACTAGTATTGCCATCTTCCTGTTAAATCTCAAAAATTTCAACATGAGGCAGCAATAAAAATTGCACGAGTTTAACTCTCGAATTCGATGAATTAGAACAGGGAATGCTTCATGATTATGGACAAAATTAAAGCTTTAAAGATAATTAAGAGTTCAAATGAGCTATAATATATCAAATTGATTTATAATTTTTGGCAACTGAAACCCCATTTAAGAATTCTAATTTGGAATTAAATTGAGTTCTAGGATAATCACAAGACACAATAATGCACCAATATTTCCATGGATTGGATCGGAACAAGTTGTAAAAACCGGGGATGGTTTAGAATATGTCAAGATTACAAAATATTTTAAGGACAGTCTGTAGTCAAAAACCATTCTCTTTATAATAAACTATGACTATAGAAACCAAAAAACTAATTTAGGATTAATTCCAGAGAAATAATAATCTCAATAGATAAAACTAGAAATTGAAAAGAACTTTCTTATAATTGGTATAATTTAATGCATTTTGCAGTAAAAGTTTTTCTTCACAGAATTGAATACTATGTTCACAACCAAAAATGAATACTTTCTTGCATTAAACATTTTGATACAGCAAAGAATTTACAATAATTTTACTGCCATGCACTCCGTTCTTTTTTTTTCTGTTATATTTGAAATTTCATTTTACTCCATAAACACAACCAATTTAACATACAAAAGTCATGGGTAAATATTGAAAAAATATACACAGAATTAAATTAAAAGTTTCTCATCTAACCTGTCAATGAGGAAATCCAATTGCCTTGGAGGTAAAGGTGGGGGAGTACTAAACTGTCTACTACAATTCCACATTAGTTCAAGAGGATTTTCATAGACATGACTGACATGTTTAATGGACTGTGTTGGTTTAATGTCCATTTCTTCTGGTATCTCTTCATAAATCCCCGAAGCCAGTGACACACCAGACTCATTCCTTGGAATTGAGTGATGTCTAAATTTTATGAGAACAAAATTAAATTTTGATCTGAGTCACAAAACACTATTTCTACATACCGCGAACACCCTACATTTGATAAGTCTTGTGAGGAATCTTCAGTTTCACTACCACCTGGTGTCTTGTTGACGACGGACATACCTAGACTAATCGTACTAGAAGCAGTCTGAAAATAGGAATTCTGAGAAGGTTCTATCTTTTTATTTAAGGAAATATTTACCTTACTCTTCAGCCCAATCTCGGATTCATCCGAAGCTATCGACACCCTTACTCCTGAATCTTCGCTTCCCGTTTGACTTCTGAAGCACAAAGGGCTATCAGGTGTACATGTGTGAATACTATTTAGAGCACAACATAAGTCCCCTTCGCTGCGACTCAGTCGTTTACATACAGTAAAATTCATATTAATGTTTTTAGAAAGCTGCCCTCTAGCGACAAGATAGTGAAGTAATTTGGAACTATGTTCGCAGTAGAGATATAACTGTCCAGCTCCAACGGAGAATTCCCTTAAAACCAGTATCTTTTAATATATATTTTTTATTTTTTTGGCATAACTTACCCACTTGTGTGCATAACAATCACCTTTTTGTCATCTATCGAATGAGAAGTGGCTTGTAGGTGAAACTGGTGGAACTGAATCCATTTCCACGAAATTTTTGGATTGCCAGTACACGGATCGCTTATAACTAGTTCTTGTTTATTTAGTGTAAGCACACCATGAAGTCCAATCAGCCCAGCTGCTCTTGAATGATTGTTGTCTACTATAGAGACTCTAAAATTAGTTTCGCCAACTACAAAATATAATAAAACGTGAAAATTTACATTTTGTTTCATAATCTTTTAATAACGAAACTATGCCAATATATACCAAATACCAAGATTTAATTTAAACGAAATACTACATATCACTGGTCAAAGAATCTTTGAAAATAAACATATATATATATATATAGATATATATATATATATATATATATATATATATATATATATTTATTTTTAAGTTTTCGCGGGCACTAAATGTATTAGATGGTTTCCGGGAATTCATCCGCGTAGTTGATAACTGATCCCTGCCGGGATCGATGGTAAAATGACGACGTTTTCGCATAATTCTCGTAGCCTTCTGCTTTCGCTTCTAGTTACTCGAATACTAGAGCGTAAGAATTGTTTTGAAGATTTATGGTGGAGTTATACCATAAACTCTTACTGTGGAGCTATAGCATAAAGGTTTACTGTGGATTTAAGAGTGTAAATTTTACTGCATACTTTTGTTGGATTATTGCACACTTTTATTGGATTATTACAACATGATGTACTGAACATACAAATAATGGTACATTCTACATTATTTTAATGTAAAGGTTTTCTACATTTTTGAATGGTTTAGGTTTTCCAATTTCTGTACCCATATTTGAAGATGTTGCTGAAAGATTATAACCCTCTTCAGATTTATTACAGTGCTAATTTGAATGGATTAAATGGTTTTGGTTCCTGGATGAAGACCCCTATTTAATTAAGAATAAACTGTGTAGTACAGTAATTTTGAGAGTCCATAAATTTGTCATAAGAATTGTAGGTTCTAGCCCCCGTTCAGATGTCACATTTTCATTGCACCCTATGACACTTTAATTCTTTTACTTACCTGCTTGAATATAATTACGTTATATATCTAATATTATTGGCTGAAGCATTATTTGTATTTTTCTGTTTATTTTTGGGAATAACACAAATTGCTCGAAAGTCTGAATATTTCAAATAACACAACTGAACAAGAAAATTAAAAATTAAAAGGTTCACAACAATGACAAACTAGGTAATTCTGATTTTGACAATAAATTTTGACAATTTCTTGTTCAGTTGTGTTAACTTTTAGTACCATTGCAAATGGGGTCTGACCCTGGAATGTTTGGACTATTTGAAATATACAGATTTTCAAGCAATTTGTGGTGTTAATGTGAAAAAAAAACAGAAAAACCATTGACAAATCTATAAATATAAGTAATTAATTTTGAGATCTTTGACTACTTTTTCTGCAATAAAATAACCAAAAATTACTATTCAAAATAATTTTGATAAATGTGTGACCCCCTGAAATTTTTAGCTGCAGCTACTCCGACTCAACAAGTGATTTGCTCATATAATTTAGAATTTCTGGTTCATATTATATCCTCTATATCATAATTCCTCTTCACACAACAATTTGCTTTAACAATTGAAAATTTCTGACTGGCTACTGTATGATATTTAAATTTTAAATTCATTGATCAAAACCCATAATCTAATTGCAGCAAAAATTGTTAATCCACAGTTACAAACAAATAAAACAAGAAATGCAAAATATAAAAATATGTAAAATGTGGTGGTATAGTATATCCTCTAGAAGTAAATGTTCAATTTTCTTCATATACCCTAGAAGGCCTAGACTGCAACTATTTACAGTTTCCAGTAATGTGGAATATTTTTAATGTCTGTGGACCAATACATTATTGTACAATAGTGGAAAGTAAATTTAATGTAAGCATAATTATCTGAGGTATTATAGAATGTTTTGTTCCATTAAATACTCATAGATTATAGGAAATCAACTCATTTATAACTAATACTATTTATCAATATTTATAACTAATACTATTTATCAATAGGCCTAGATTTTGTTCTATGATATATTTTGTATATTAATACAAAAATAATGGAACAAAAGTATGACATATATTCAACAAGATCTTAAAATAATCCATTACAATTATTTAGGGCGTTTCTTTGAATGTTATGAAATTTTCTAAATATTGGTATTTTACCTGGTATATAAGAAGCAACACATAACAATTTTCTTAATGAAGACATCCATGCCTGAGAATCAGACTCTGATGACCCAGACAAAAACAATATGGGTTTTTTTGCTCTGTTTAAGTTGAAGACACCAAAGGCATATTGTTTAGTTCGAGAATCAGTTCTGCAAATGGTTGAGGATCTTGGCAAAATTAAACAATTCAACACATTGCCTTCTTCACAGGACTTCAGTTTCAGCTCCACACCATTTTCAATACTGTCAAGTTTTCTTATTTCACACCATTGTTTTTGCCATGCCTGGAAACAATTAACCAAATTTAATACCTAATTAATGGCCTACATTAAAAAAAACTAGTTTATCTTTACTTCAAGAATCTTGTAATTCATATTAATAAGACTAAGATTGACTATTCTTCAAATCAGTTTATTTTTTTGCATGTTAATGTTAATGAATCAATATCTGGTGATTTGTAGAAGTCAAAATTAAATTGTACATTTCTTCTAGAAATACACTCTTTACCTTCCATGGGGTGAAACCTCGTCTCGATCTCGACGAGATTTTCACATCCAAATATCCACTTAAAGGTTCGCTATGCGACATGGCTATGGCTTACACTGATCTATTTGTTATTGTTATTGTTTTCATATTCAATAGTTATCAGTTATCACTAAGAATTCTGTAATTGTTTACAGTTTAAAACGGAATTTTTACAATTTAGTACTTTCTTTCCCTTCTCATACAGTGGGAGTAAAAGTAAAACAACAACAAACACAGTTGCCAGATTGTAGTAAATATCCCAGTTTCAAATAGCATTTATTCACAAACAAATTGGGAATATGTTTAACTTTGAATATTGACTGTCGTTTATTAATACCACATAGATCATGCTGTAACTATAGGTACTTAAGCTGCCTATTTTTAAAATAAGTTATTTCTTTTGAATAAAATTCCATCTTGTTAAGAAATGGCGACCATACAAGCCACCAGAGGCGTGGATACAGTTTTATCCTGGGGGACACAGTGGGGGATATGTGGCCTAGGATGAAAACCTACTATATAGAGGAGATCCAACATTAAATTAATACATTGCGACATGCTACGAATAAACGATACAATGCTTGTTGCTTTTGACTTTATGTGCAATTTCGTAGCGATATTGAAGTAAAATTTTGCGTTTTAAACTTTAGTTTTGAAATTATTCATGAATTGACGATTGCTATGGGGAAATGTATCCCTACTATCCCTCTTTATATACGCTACTGCCGGTCCAGGTTAAGAAATTTAGACAGATACATCCACTGGCTTCATTTCACAGATCATACAAAGAGATTTCTCTCATAACCATAATCTCATACACAATGTACACAGGCGCGCACTCTATCTTTAGATATTAGCTGGTATATGAACATATGGTATCATTATGTTTGTTAAATCTAGGAACGTGTTGCCCTCAAAAATCGTGTTACCATAAAAGTAATAATAAATAATATTAAATGAAACCAAGTGGATGTATCTGTGTCAGTCTGTCTGCTATTTGGTGCGTTTATAGACAGGGTGTTTAGTTATAGCAAACAAAATCACAAAGTAAAGTGATAGAAGGAGTTTCATTTATATGAAGATTGAAATATAGGACGGACCAGAATGATAGTGGTAGTAGTCCGTAGGCAGCCGTATATACAGGATGGTTGGAATATAGGGTGAACTGGACGTTTGGTGGTATAAAAATGTTGGAAAAAAATGTGAAATTAAAATTATATAGGGTGATTAAAACACTGTTATATGATGTGGACAAAAGCAAATCATATACAGGATGGTTGAAATATATGCTGGAGTTGAATTATATTTATACAGTGTGTTTAAAAAATTATTTCTTTTATAGCCCATAAGAAGTTGCATAAAGTGTGGAGAGGAATTAATGTTACACAGTTCGATAATATAAAATGTAAAAGTGAAATAATTTATGGGGTAGCCCACAAGGAGTTATATACTATGGTTGAAATATAGGACAGATTTGACTCCGTAAATATGGGATGGATTCTACTCCGTCCTATAGTTTACAGAAGGCAGTTAACAAATGTATGCTTGGGCAGTCGTATGTACAGGATGGTTGGTTGGAGTGGAATTATCTATAGTTATACAGGGTTGTCAAAAGAAGTTGGTACCTACCCAGGAAGTAAAAAATTTAAACTTTAAAAGGTGCTCATTCTGTACAAATTAATTACTTACCAATCTAGTATATTTTTGAAGTCGGTGCCAAGCAACAATCAAGTTTGATGAATTAGTAGATAAGTACGCAATGAAGAATTTAGGATTTTAGATTTGCTTGGCACCGACTTCAAAAATATATTAGATTGGTAGGTAATTAATTTGTACAGAATGAGCACCTTTTAAGTTTACATTTTTTTACTTCCTGGGTAGGTACCTAACATCACTGAATGTGTTATTTATTTGCTAGAGTTGTATTTTGTTGTTATAATTATTTTTAGCTTTTTAGTTATAGGTAGAAGTCGGTTATATATATTTTTAAATGTTTTATGTTGTTTTATTTTTGAAAAATAAACATTCCATTGTAGGTATTAGAGAATAATGTAGTATTATTTAACCAATAATACCCTGTTTTTACAGTAAGTTGCGGTTCTGTTTTGAAAATATATATATTAAGAATATACTTACAATGAAATATTTCTGACTATAAAATTATTTATTGTACAATAAATACCCCATCCTTTAAAAATAATTTAAGGCAATGTTTACAAACTGGATTTTTGTGCTTCTATTATAGAGGTAAAATGATTTTGTTTTGTTGTATGACTTCTTACTTAAACATATATCGTTTAATATAAATAACTTATTTTATTTAGATTTTAATGCCACCGAGAACGAAGCCAGAGTAAGACTTTCAAATGTTGGGATTTTTTGAATATACAGACTTTTTTCAACTGTGGTGTTATTTCCTAATAAAATCACTAAAAGAAAAATAAGTCTGTTTGTAGGCTGTTACCACATATATAGAGTGATCCAGATATGAGAGGCCGAATCTTCTTGATAAATATATCATTACAACGTTTACTTATCGATTATTTACTTACTCATTTCGTTAAAGTAAAATAAGCTCCAGTAGCAGATTACGTTCTGAAAACTAAAAATAACTAAATAGAATTTAAAAAATGTATACGTGTATGTTTTGGTGAGTTACATGAGTGGTTAAAATTAGTGAACTTACTTCCCGAACATTCTATATTTAATAATTATATGAAGTGAAAGTGAGTTTTAAGTACTTAAATGAAAATTTTGTTTGTTCAATTTTTGGAGGACAATAGAACAGATGTCATAAATCATGCGAAGCAAACGTGAAGATAACTTTGGCAACGTGGCAAGAAGTGGAATCCCGCGCAATCGATGGGTGAATGAACTGCCAACTAGTAAACAAGAAAATTCTATTATGATCGGAATTTGAATGACTCACGTGTCGTATTTACAGAAATATTTCCTCTTCATCGTCTGGAATCTACCGACTTTACGACTGGGTAGCCTCTAATAGTTTAAATGCTATTCAGTTCAGTTCGGTAATGATCTACTTCCCGTTAGCCCAAATCCCAAATAAACTGCAAAATAAAATAGCGGTAATCTGTTGTAAACACAAGGTTTGATTATTAAGTATTATAGTATGTTTACACGCTTACCAAACGTTAACAAGCGTCCACAAGCACAAGCGTGCGAACGGGAGTATTTGGCTTGGTTTGCACCTGCTTGTAAAAATGTAGATGTTTGGACAAGGTTGTCGGTATTTGATCACAAATCAAAGGAAGCAGGAGTTTGGGACTGGCACTTGCGACGTATTCACTCGTATGTGTGCATGTAATATCACTTGCTTGTGATCTGTCTACTTTTGAATGACGCGGTCAATAATTTATCTTGTAAATTTTTAATTGCAAAATGACTTAATACTAATATACTGCTAATGGAGTCTATAGAAAGGCGCAATCATTACGGTGCAGACATATATAGGTATATGTCTATCGATGGTTTCAAATTTTCATATGTTGTGTTTAGTTCACCAATAATTTATAAATATTGGTATCTATTAAACTGCAAATACTCAAAAGTCTATATACTTAATAGTTGTAATATAAATTATCCCCAGCAGCAAAAACTGGATCGCTATATCGTTTTAGTGTATTTAATGTCTTAAGGCGCGTTAACATTATGCCAATTCACTAGCGCTAGTTGACTAGCACCAGTCGACTAGCTTGTTAAAAGCATAATATAAACAGTGACTAGCGCTAGTAGCGTGCGTATTTTACTAGCGCTAGTAAAGTTCGAGACATTTGAACTTTTGTTTACCAGTAGTGTGATTAAAAATGGCGGCAATTAACAGCTGAAAGGAGAATGACACAGTAAAATTCGTAAAATTGTACATTTGCATATGACTTTTAAAACTGTTACCAGAAATTTAGAAACTGGACTCTTTCATACTCTATAAATATGTTCTAAAGTATTGAAGAAATGTCCTTTAGCCAAAGAATTTAATTTGATATGAAGTTTTATTGCAAATTATAATGCTTTCATGAAACAAGTGTCCTAATTAAGGGAGTCACAAGTAGCATAAGCCGTTGAGAACTTTTTACGGGTCAACCTTTAATGGTTATGATAAGTTTGTGGATATGACAATTTAATTTCTTTCAATACATTTTCGTACACACCAAATTTTAGACATCTAATCAATTCCAACATCTCCGTGGACGGTTTACTTTTATAAGAATATTTCAATTCACATTACTACTAACTATTCCCTATTGATACCAATGTGTAAACATATTAACAGCTACCAGTCGACTGGCGCTAGTATACTAGTACTAGTGAGTTGGCATAATGTCAACGCGCCTTTAGGCACATGTTCGAAAATCTGTCATTTTTAACCGACTTCCAAAAAGGAGGAGGTTATCAATTCGTCGCGTATTTTTTTTTGTATGTATGTATGTTACTTGATTTCTTCTCTTGTGGTGAATCGTTTTGGATGAATATGGTCTTGTTTAATAGACCGGATTGGTGAAACTTCAAATCTGGGAAAAGAATTCTATTGCTAAAGCAATGAAATTTGTGAATGAACACATGCGTGCATGGAAATCGACCAATATCCCTAATATTTTAGTCGATTTTTCGATAACTCCTTATGGATGTGTTTAGTTTTTTAACGTTTAATCTATTAAGGAAGGTCCTTAGGTGATCTCATATACTTTTCTGCGTCGTGCAATTAGCAGTTTTGCAGAAATCGCTGAAAATTCCAAAATTCTTATCAAAAATTTCATCGAAATGACATAACGGACATTTCCTCATAAATATTTTAATTCCAACGTAATAGTGCGGTAATTTTAGGCACTGGAAGTTTTAATTGCGAATTTGAAAATTTTCTATGTACATCACAAGCATATAGGTAGTAAAGCATAGTATTTTCGGTTCCTTAAATTAATGAGTACCAAGCTCGTTTTGTTTGTATACCAGGCAAATACCTATTTAAATGCAAATTTTTTTGCGAAGACGGTGCTTTTGGTTGCCACATTCTCCCGGCCTAATAGAAAATTCAGTGACAACACATGTCAAACTTTAAACTGCTATTTGGTGCGTTTATACACAGGGTGTTTAGTTATAGCAAACAAAATCACAACGTATAGTGGTAAAAGGAGTTGCATTTATATGAAGATTGAAATATAGGACGGACTAGAATGATAGTGGTCCGTAGGCAACCGTATATACAGGATGGTTGGAATATAGGGTGGACTGGACGTTTGGTGGTATAAAAATGTTAGAAAAAATGTGAAATTAAAATTATATAAGGCGATTAAAAAACTGTTATATGATGTGGACATAAGCAAATCATATACAGGATGGTTGAAATATATGCTGGAGTTGCATTAAATTTATACAGTGTGATTAAAAAATTATTTCTTTTAGAGCCCATAAGAAGTTGCATAAAGTGTGGAGAAATTAATATTACACAGGGCGATAATATAAAATGTTAAAAATGAAATAATTAATGGGGTAGCCCATAAGGAGTTATATACTATGGTTGACATATAGGACGGATTTGACTCCGTAAATATAGGATGGATTCTACTCCGTCCTATAGTTTACAGAAGGCAGCTAACAAATTTATGCTTGTCCGTGGGCAGTCGTATGTACAGGATGGTTGGTACATAGGTTGGAGTGGAATTATCTATAGTTATACAGGGTTGTCACAAAAAAAGTTAAAAAAAAGGTTACATGGCGTAGTCCATTAGGCATAAATATATTTTGGGCTTATTAAGTCAACGCGTACTAGTACATTTTGATCGTAAAGATTTACCTGTCAATTTAAATGAGAAAGTATCATTGTGTAATGTTGAGGCTTTCGATGTTACCTGGTTCTGTCTATTAAGGTTATACATACAAAATACAAAATAAAGAATGAAAACTACCTGAGTTCAAAAAAAACTAAAAAGTTGAAAATAAAACATTTAAAATATATATATAACCGACTTCTACCTATAACTAAAAAGCTAAAAATAATTATAACAAAATACAACTCTAGCAAATAAATAACAAATTCAATGTTGTTAGGTACCGACCCAGGAAGTAAAAAATGTAAATATTAAAAGGTGCTCATTCTGTACAAATTAATTACCTACTAATCTAGTATATTTTTGAAGTCGGTGCCAAGCGACAATCAAGTTTGATGAATTAGTAGATAAGTATGCAATGTGGATTTTAGATTTGCTTGGCACTGGCTTCAAAAATATACTAAATTGGTAGGTAATTAATTTGTACAGAATGAGCACCTTTTAATATTTACACTTTTACTTCCTGGGTAGGTACCTAATAACATTGAATTTGTTATTTAGTTGCTAGAGTTGTATTTTGTTATAATTATTTTTAGCTTTTTAGTTATAGGTAGAAATCGGTTATTTATATATATTTTTTAAATGTTTTATAACCCTTAAAAACAATAATTTGTAAAATTAATTAATTATTAAATAATCATTGAAAAAATAAAATTTTCAAAATACACTGAGTACAACAACGTAAACACAACGTCATGAGCAGATGTTCAACGGCTGCTTGGCTTGCTCTTTTTTCCTCGTCTGCTACGGCTTGAATATACTAAATCGTGTATATGATGTCAGTTTTATAATGATAACTTTCTTAATTTTAAAGCTACAGTAAAAATTCAAAATCTATTTTATACTGAATTGTAACAGCTACAACTTCCATGAATTTCAGTATTTCGAGTATTTTTATATAAAAGTACTTGAAAAATATAGTCTCCACTCTCGACTGCTAGCTTCTAAACGTGATATCTCGGTTGATTTTTATGCTATGGAAATAAAAAAACATTTCTTTGTATTTCTTTTATTTTTGCTGTTATTATAAAAATCTATCCAGTCCGTCCCTGGTTTCATTCCGTGAGGCATCAATCGCTGGGATAGACAAAAAGAACTAGAAGGTTCGGATGGGAAAAAAACTTATCTCGAAATAACTCGACAACTGTAAAATTGACACCGAATTGTACGAGAGAATTCGATGCTGATTTTAAAAGGAGCGGCCCATCATCGCAGCAGTTAGTTAGTGCGGCGAAGAGCTTATGTGGTATTATTATTATTGTGATATTCGAATCAGCTGTTGTATATTTGATGTAAATAAAAGTTTCTAGAAAGTGAGACTGAATATTAGTTTTTAAATTTTAATTGAACCCACGGAATTTATAACAAATTTATTGATCAGAAGTGCAGGATTAAGTGAAGTTAATATCGTAATTTGATTTATGGAAACCAGAAGCATGGAAAAAACGGACGAAACTACCAAGAAAATTGTCAAACAAGTTACGGAGGGACTAGACGAAAAAATAGCTCAGATCCTGAAAAAACGTGACAAACAAGAGAAACAACAGCAAGAGGAATTTCAACAATGGCTAGTGAAATCTATAGATGAAAAACAACATAATTTAATTGAAGGATTATTCTCTAAATTTGAAGAAAAACAAAAACAAATTGAATGAAAACGACAAAATGAATTTAAATTATTAGATGAGCAGAGACAAAATGAATTTAAAATATTTGAAGAAAAACAAGACAAAATGGAAGAAAAAAGTCAACTCAATTTGACCAATTAATGCAATTAGAAGCACAAGTTAATGAAACAGTAAATGAAAGAGTACAAATAGTTGAGTTAGACATAAAAGAGATAAATGGTGACATTAAGACCATAAAAAATATCGTGGACACTCTTGAAACCAAAGTAGATGACCTCGATTC
The DNA here is from genome assembly GCA_034190945.1 of Octodonta nipae. NCBI lineage: Eukaryota > Metazoa > Arthropoda > Insecta > Coleoptera > Chrysomelidae > Octodonta > Octodonta nipae. The sequence continues at coordinate 151,181,305 of CM067216.1, forward strand.
CATCCGAAGCCAGGTAAAATTTGAAATCAGTTCTATTCAAAACACAGTTCAAGATAAAATCAGTGCCATCCAAAACAAGGTAGAAACAGAAATTAAAAAAATGCAACAGGACTTACAGCAAGGAAAATACCAGAACACCATGCGTATGAAAGGTTCCGTTAGCAAACCACCCACATTTAATGGCAGTTCATCTTGGCCCATGTATAAACGGCAATTTGAAGCCGTGGCTACAGCTAATTGATGGGATAACCAAGAAAAATCTACTTCTCTTGTAATTTCCTTAAGAGGTCCGGGCTTAGAACTCCTCCAAAGCATTCCAGTCGATGAACAAGGCAATTTCGACAAGATCGTCGCCATCCTGGACAAGAGATACGACAATCAATCCCAGAATTCTCGGTCGAACGGAACAGATTATTGATGGGCAGCTAGTAGGCAACCCTGGGAGCTGCGTTGGAATAGTGGAACCGTACACTCAGCTCATGACTACTTAGTTGGACGGGCTATAGTTAAAACCGGACGAGATATACCAATTAGAGTCCTGAATTTGGCCAACAACGACATCAGAATCCAATGGTCAAGAGATAGCTTGTTTCGAGCCAGTCGAGACCATCATCAATTGCGAAAAAGGGTAGCAAACGTCGGTAAAGGAGACAGGGCCCAGTAAAGAGTTCCTACAACAGTTTGCTGAAGATTTATTTGACACACCTGACATCAGAGGAACAGAAGAAAGCCAAGCAATTTATCACAAAGCACTGGCAAATTTTTAACAGTCAAGATGGAACCACCGGTCGCACCAACATCATCCAGCACGGAATAGATACCGGGAAGGCTCAACCCAACCACCTAGGCGACTACCATTGGGGCAACAACAGGCAGTCGAGGAAAACATCTAGTCCATATTACAAAATGGAGTTATTGAACCATCCATCAGCCTATGGTCCGTTCCCGTCTTGTTAGTTAAAAAGAAGGATGGAACCACCTGATTTTGCGTGGATTACAGAAAACTGAATGACGTCAGCAAGAAACACAGCTATCCACTACCCCGAATTGATGACACTCAGACCACACTAGCAGGCTCCCGTTGGTTCTCCACACTAGACCTAAAGAGTGGATATTGGCAGGTTGGTCTACACGAAAACGACAGAGAGAAGACAGCGTTCTCCACTAGTAAAGGTCTGTTTCAGTTCACGGCCATGCCCTTTGGATTATATAATGCTCCCGAAACATTCGAGAGGCTAATGGAGTATGTTCTGAGCGGGTTAACATGGAGGACGTGCTTAGTATACCTCGACGACATTCTGGTCATGGGTCAGACATTCGACGACCATCTGAAGAACCTGAGCGAAGTATTCTCCAGAATTAATAACGCCAACCTGAGACTCAACCCGAAGAAGTGTTCCTTGTTCCAAAAAAAATTAGAGGTTTTGGGCCACCTCGTTTCCGAGTGTATAGGGATCTTTTTATTTAGAATTTTACTCTATTTAATTCCCCTCCTAGGAGGGGTGGCTTTCAATCCCTATTTTTAACAAACTGTCAGAATTTCAGACAAATCGATTTACTGGCAAAAATTTTCCAGTGAAATTCCCCAGTCACTGTACTAGCTTACTTTTAAATAGTCCCAATGGAAGTATGGAGTGTACATGTTTCTAAAATAGGGTTTTAAACTTCTGCTGTGTACAGAACTCATTAAAATAAGCCAAAAAATATTAAGTTGTGCCCTAAAACGCACCCTTAAAAAGTTATATGCCCTTAAAAGGGGTTATTGGCAAAACGGTCGAAAATAAATAGAAAAAACTGTATGGGTCTTAAATAACTTTTTACGTTAAATAACATAAGCTACTTCGTTTTTCGACTTGCAAATCATAGCGTCCTATTTAGGTTAGTGAAGGGGGTTGTCGACCCGTATTTCTTTACAATTTTCTCTACAGATTTATAAAATCTTAAAAGTTTGACCCAAAAATTATTATGTTTGTCCAAATCGATATTTCCAATGGTTTTTTTCGAGTAAACTGAGTTTGGCAATTGCTCTGCTCTTTAAGTTATTAAGCCAAAAATTACAAAAATGAATTTTATGTACTGCCGTATGGCATCAGAAGCGAGACATCTGCATGCGGCAGCATAACCGAATAGAAGATCTTCTCGACAGGTATTGCAAAGGATCCATGAACGTTTAAAAAAGAGTAAATTATCGGGGCAGAGACTAATTTGTAAGAATACTTACTGGTGATGGAAGAACATGTATTGAGAGTTGTGCTGGACAATACAAGGGTTAGTGTAAGAAGTATCATACGTATGCATAACATAAGTTTTTCCGTAGTTTGGCGAATTCTTCGAGAACAACTACTTCATCCTTTTCATATCCATATCATATTCAAGCTTAAATTCCGAATTTTGCATCTCTGACAATCAATAGAGCCTAAATCTGGTAGACAACATTGACCACCAACACTAAAACCAAATATAGAGAAATATTGCTAAAAACATCCTAAATTACTCCTAATACATATTGTATGGCTCTGGTGGCCGGTTATTGCCTACCACGGCCAAAACAGTAAAACTGCTTGGTGGACATCTTTTGCCCACCTCGGTCACAATGAAAAAAAAAAAAAAATTCCAGCGCCTGGTGGACAACTTACACCCACCACGGCACTTGACGTGTTAAGGCAAAGGTTTATAAAATTCCAATTGAGACCATTCAGCAACTACGGGAGGAAATTGAAACCGCGAGCATTGAAATAAGACAAACACCTAGAATTTTCCAAAGAGTTCGTCTGGCGCATCGAGGTCGGTGGCTTGCTTTGAGGGAGTTCTCGAAGAATTCTAGTCTAGTCTCTTTGACGTGCTGAAGAAATATATAAATACGCAAAGCTGAGGAAGCATTGATTCAGTTATCGATGGCCGTATAGATCAGATGTTTAACATAAATTGTTAATAGTTCTGTGAATATAAATTGTGGTAAAGTAGTGGAAATAAATTAAAGTGAGTTAGACTGTGTTTTTAAATAAATCCCAGAACTGTACTGAAACCGAGTGTGAAAATAAAACCATTACAAAATGATCGGATCCTTTACAAATGTTACTGAATTTTCAAACTCATTTTACTCTAAAAATGTTGAATATATGGATTTGGACAAACATATTTTTTTACGTAGAATTGTTAAGATTTTATAAATCTGTAGAAAAAATTGTAAAAAAATGAAATAAAAAAAGAAGGGTCGATAACTCCATTCTCCAACGTAAATGCGACACTTGTGATTCCGAAAAACGGAGTATCATATGTTATTTAACGTATAAGTTATGTAAGACCCATACATTTTTTTCTATTTATTTTCGATCTATTTGTCAATAAGAAGAAAAAAAACAGTTTTGTTTGAGCCCTTTTAAGGGCAGTTATATGCCCTTGAAAGGGCATATAACTTCCTAAGGGTGCGTTTTAGGGCACATGTTAATGGGTTATTTTAATGAATTCTATATACAGCAGAAGTTTGGAACCCTATTTTAGAAACACCCTGTATATCGCTCAAGAAAAATGTACCCCCGGTTATAATTTCCAACTTCCTGAAGGAACCGGAAGTGATTATTGCTTTATTTCAAATATTCTCGGTTGAAGAGTTCATACTCTTCGTTAAAGTCGTATTTTGCTAGTTTTGCATATAAAGCTCACGGGTCGCTAGAGTAGAATTTAAATAAAAACTTTATGTCGCATCGGAAATTGTTTTGATTATGATTTATAAACGTATTATGAATGTTTTAATATAATATAGAAAATCTGTTCACGTGGCCCTTTTAAAATAAATCAGTTAAAACAAGATTTTTTCGATTTTAGAATTTATTCAATAAGAAAAAAATAATGTCAAATGCCATATAATGACGAGGTGAAAATACATTTTTTATGAAGTAACACTTACACTAATATTATACAACGTAAATACAAAGTAGTATACATACGGGAAATTTTTTGTTATTAATTTCACCGTAAAAAGTTATTCCTTTCAAAATGTTCTGCATGGGCTAAAACCTAAAATACGACCATGGAATATCAAAATTTTGTAATCCGTATACAAGGAAGTAAAAAAGTATGAATTTTGCTCAAGAGTAAAGTACCTTTATTTTTCACATGAAATGAAAATTGTTATAAAGAAAAGTGGATTTTAGATAAATGTTTCGTTCAAATTTTCAATAACATCTATCTACGATGAAAATCAGGTTTTGTTAGTTTTACATTTTTTTCGATTCATATGGAATACTTTTTTATTATTAATTTGAAGAAAAACGTGTATTTACAATAACTAGAAATATCAATAAAATTTAGTATTGAAGATAAAATTGAGATTGTTCTCATTATTGGAGAAAATTATGAAATGTAGAGAAGCAGCAGAAATCCACAATGATATATATATATATATATATATATATATATATATATATATATATATATATACCTTAATAAACAATACATTTCCCAACTGCCAGGCAAGTAATAAATAAATTCAGGTTTGGAATTTTGGAAACATCTGGTATGCGTTACAAATGAAGATACTGATATTGCACTTTTTTCTACTTAAAAACAAAAACATTACAAAAGTTGCCAGGACTATTGGCTGTCCCTACAGAATAATTGTTAGGAAGACTTCTCAACTCCAACTCCGGAGTCGTTGTCAATCGCTTTTTTTATTGTGTTAGAGCTTTGTTCTAAAAGTTGCGTTGATTTTCTTGTTTGTCAAAAATTTTGAGAGTGAGAATTTGTCCTTTAGCGATCACTTGATACTGAGGGTACCGCTTTATTGATCTTCTAGCAATGGATTTCTCCAACACAAATCGAGGTCGATTGAAGGTGCCTCGATTTGCACGTTGTTTATCATCATACAATGACTTTCTTAAGTTTCTCTTTATTTAATGTTCCTCTTTCAACATGATCTTTGTTTTTATCGCAATCTACCTATGGCTGTAGGTGTTGGTTAATACTTGGCTGGCTAAATTTGATTTGTCCACATGTCTTCTTGAAATATTATCTTGCTGTTCCTTTTTCCTTACTTCTAAAGGTTTTGAGGTTTCACCGCTATATGTATGGCCACAGTCACATATAACACTGTACACACAAATTTTGGAATGGCTTGATATTGTAATATTATAATTTTCACACTCGGGTTCAGTTCTTGGATTTATTTAAAAACACAGTCCAACTCACTCTAATTTATTTCCACTACTTTAACACAATTTATATTCACAGAACTATTTACAATTTATCTCTACTTAACTATATTAACGGCAGTCGAATACAGAATGAATGCTATCGCCAGCTGTCCATATTTGTATATTTCTCTCGGAATTGTCTGGTAAGTCAACGGACCATCGGGAAACTTCTTTCATGTGTTTTGGAAGCTTCAAGGGAATTCGACGAATGCCTATTAACGGCAGCCGCCAGCCTCGGGTTGAGAGACAAAACATTTCGGATTCCCAGAAGCATCGGAAGAATGGTTGATGGCCGATTGCACCAGCTATCGCGCAATTTATAATTACTTTAAAAAACAGTTTTAACATCGTATTTATTTCCTAACCGCTTAATTTTTTTGTATATAGCCGGGACATGAAATTATGTTTTTTGTTTGTTTGGTTGATAATAGTAGTGTGTTGGTGGTTTGTGATAGTTTTTTATTGACACTTCTTTTCTAGTGCATTTTATAGTTTTATTTATGAAACTTTGTAGCTTTTCATTTTGTAGTAGATGTTCTTTAATAATGTTGACTTTGTTGCTAAATGTTTCGGTGTATGAAGATATATTTTCTGTTCTATTATAGTAGCATTTGGCAATACCTTTCTTTACATTCAAGGGATGATTAGACTTAAAATTTAAATACCTATTAGTATTTGTATCTGCAAGAGCATACCCAGCTTTTGGTTTAGGGAGGTGCAAATTACAAAAATTGTCCTAGAGGGTGGCATATCGAAAATCCGTAAATTTATGGAAATGTTTTATGGCCCACGTCAGGTTGTTTAGGTCCAAGGGGGCAGCTGCCCTCCTCTACCCGCCTCTGTGCTCCCATGCTTGTTTGATCTATCTCTAAGTACATCAAGGTAAGTAAGTTTATTTAAATTTTCGATTTCTTTTGAGTGGGTTCTTGACTAATGATGGAATCTAGAAATGGGTGCAGTTCTTCAGTACCATACTCCCAAACCACAAAAATGTCATCAACGTATCTACACCACACTGTTGGTTTATTCCTATAATTGCGTAGAACTCATGACCATAACTAATTCTTGTTTAAAGAAATCTCCTTCAAATTAAAAAATATGTTTTTAAGTCGAGTTCGGCTAGTTCCATAATTTATTTTTTATAATTTGTAGTGATTTGTCAACAGGTACATTTGTAAGAGACTAACTATGTGGAAACTTACAAATATATTATTTCTGTTTATAATAATGCTGTTTAATTTTGTTTTTTAAATTGTTTGGATTGTTCTCATCGGACATAATTATATTTAATAAAAATTTGGATATGTTTTCTAATGGTGAATTTATTGAACTTACAATTGGTCTCATTCGATTTGTGCCTTTATGTATTTTTGGAACGCCATATAAATTTGAGGTTTACTGTAGTGAGGTCTTAAGTGTTTTCGTTCTAATGGGATGAATTCTCTTTTGTGTTTTGTTATAATGGTTCTAGAATCTCTTTCTATATTTTGCGTGGGATCCTTTATGAGCTCAGAGTATGATCCTGTTTTAACATGAACCATCATTTTGGTGTTGTAATCATTTTTATCAAGTATAACCGTAGCGTTACCTTTGACACGTATAATCAGTAACATATATATGATCTATGACATATTATGAAGAAAGATTCATAGGCCATTATAAGAATAAACCATAAATGTGGTGGAGATACGTTGAGAACATTTTGGTGGTTTAGGAGTATGGTGCTGAAGAACTGCACTCATTCCTAGAATACATCAATAGTCAAGAACCCACAATAAACTTTACAATGGAGATAGAAATTTTAATAAATTTGCTTACCTTGATGTACTTGTAGATAGAACAAACAACACAATAACTACAAACACTTATCGAAAACATACGAATACTAATAGATATTTGAATTTTAACTCCAATCACCCCATGAATGTAAAGAAAGGTGTTGCAAAGTGCCCATATGATATAGCAAAAAACTTATCTCCACCGAAATATTTAACGACGAAGTCAAAATTAGCAAAGAACATGTACTTCAAGTTGTTTTCTGAATGATATTTGTGGCATATTTTTCAATGTTTAAGGACTTCTTGGGAAATAACACCACAGTTAAGAAACTATGAATAAATAAGGCACAATCCTAAGATAAATAAAATAAAATTAAAATATTTGACAATATGTATTATTTGATTTCTGACGTAACTAGGAGAATTTTATTTGTAATATACAGGGTAGCACAGCAACTTCTAAAGATCATATAATCATAAAGTTCCTTTCAAATTGGAAGATCTTCAGTTTTTTGTGGCGCTCCTAGGTGCGACTTTGTTATAAGATGCATTCGCCAAAAATGCGACCAAAGAATTTGTTGATTCAGTGATCCCATTAAAATCAGTTTGAAAAATCCAAAATTGGTGAACATGCTTGGGACCTTGGTCATAAAATACAGTTTCAAAATTCGGTTATATTACACAAAGAAGAACACAACACCAAGATAAAACAAAAGAGTATGTTTTAATTTTGTTAAATGAAAACGATTGTTTCACTACTACCTCTGTAGAATTCAATTGTTCCTGGTTGCCGATTATTAAGGAAGAAATTGCTAATGGTCATGTCCTTGTGAACAACCCAATATCGGGCCACAAAGATCTCCTTCTCAAATTGTTCACTGAAAATGTCTTAAACCTATCCACCCACTCAATAATAGAATTTTTGCATAATTACACCAGTCAATAGAAATTTTTAGGTGACATTAAATTCAACAGCTAACCGCATACTCGTAGAAGTAAATTATTTGAACCTTAAAATCCCCAAAAAATATGGTAAAAATAATGATCTGTTCATAATGCAGTCAATACAAAAACTGTAGAGAATCAGAAAATCTTAAATTAATTAATTTTTAAATTAATGTTTTTTCATAAAGATAAGCTGGAAAAACCGATGTAAAGTGAGTGATTTAAAAAAGTTCATAACTTAGTTGTAATAACAGCTGGAAATCTGCCTCCTAGTGATAGTTTATAACGTTGAGATTAATAACGTTGAAGATCGATATTGTACGTTAAGTAGATCTTGCAGAATTGCAATTTAGTGAGAAATATTTTGTAGGAATACAATTTACCATAATTTTCATCTCGTGTCCCCTCCTTAAGAAAATTCTAGATCCGTCCATGTGCCTTGACAGCTATTGTCAGTGCACAGCTGGCTGCTATCGCATATTCGTACATTTAATACAATGTTTACTATTATTTTAAACCAACTTCTCGGCATTATAGCTGAAAACCAAGAAAGACAAATTGAAGTGGAATTTATGGACTGGTCTCGTTAATACGCTAGGATGTGCAAAATAGCTCTGTAAATTATTTAAATTCAAATTATTCAAAAACTTCTTACCTATTCAATAGTATTCATCGTGAGCCCACTTAATATCATAAACTATCGTTTTGACGATGACTAATATTCCAGTATTAGTTACCAGAAAGTTATAAATTTTTGAAAAAAATCCACTTTAGACCAGTTTTTCTGAGTATACTCGGTAAAAATTGATCCAATCAGGATGTATAAACACTCATTAAGAAGGATTTCTTTTTCTCTCTCTGTAGCTGCCACTTGAGCATCTCGTTTGGGTAGTACTCAATCCTGGCGAGTGATTACTTACTTAACGATCTGACATGTTCTCTAAAGTTGCTAATTTTTAAATTTTCTAAAATATGTTTGTTTCGTATAAACCATCGAGAATTTGTAATTATCCTTAAAATTTTACCCTTAAAAGCTTCTAATTTGTTAAGGTTGGTTTTACAAACTTGAGACCATGTGGCAGCAGCATAGGATATTGTTGGTCTAATCACTTATTTGTAGAGGCTGAGTGTATGACCTATTGTCAGCTTACTTTTGCGAGATAGGAATGGGTATAGTTGTATAAATGCTGTTTCTCCTTTTTTCCTTAAATACTTTGTGTGTGCTTTCCAGTTTAGTTTCTTGTCGAACATGACTCCCAGGTACATCGCCGTGTCCTGCCATTCTAACTGCATGTTGGATATCCCTAGTCGACTTCTTGATTTCATTGTTGACTTTTTCTATTTCTTCGTTTATAGCAGAAGATGTTATTACAGGAGGCATCGGTTTATTTATTGCATTTAACAGATTTTTGAAAGTTCTGCCAATTAAATTTATAGTGTGTTAAGTAGTAAAAGAATTTCTTAACATTTGCAATGCGAACATTCATGGGAAAATATCCCATTTTTTCAAGCACCTAATTATTGTTCCAAAAAATCTACATTTATAATTGCTTTGTATCGTTTGTTCAGTTATTTAATTTTGTTACAAGACATAAACCTATTCTTTAAGCATTTCATCTTTATGAGGACCCTCAAAAAAGCTATATTTCAAACCCTTCTTGAAACAAAAAATCAATTGAATGCCGAACATTAATTGATACATGAGCAAGTTCCAACTTCATCACTGAAAATATGGTCCTTCGAGCCGGATTTTAGTGTTTTCTTTAATACAAAACAATAAGGCATTTGCGAAACTTAACAACATACCAAGTTCGTGTCGCGGATTCGTCGTATCGGAAGTGTAAATCGTAATAGTGTCTTAACGCATTACTCTAAAAGTGAACAATATCCAGTGTCTAACAATTCAGCCGAATCTCGCGATTGTTAGAAAAGCCAGTTAGAAACATTCGAATATCCGAACTGTAACTGTGCCCGTGTGTTGCAGTGTAATAAGCTGACCAATTTCAACGGAAATTGGAACCTGTAGACTGGGTAACGCAGCAAGTTACCAGATATCCAGAGATCTACACGTTGCTTAAAGGTAAGCTCGTTAATTTTTTGATCACCAATCTTCCTTTGTCTCTTGTATTTACCTTCCCTATTTACCATGAATGACACTGCCGCTTTGATCAAAACTTTGCACCGCAGACGCGGGAATATAAATGCTGCTATCACAAACTTTATGAAAATTCTTGAAACATGGATTGGGGACCCAAACTCCAGGAATATACACATACTCCAAACCCAACTCGATCGCCTGGAACTGAAAATTTCATCGTTTGAAGAGATCCAAGACCAATTGGAAGAATTGAATGAGAATGAGATCAGTGAACGGGACGAGATCGAGAGCAAGATCTGCAACGCAATAGGCCAAGCAAAGGAACTATTGCATGAAGCCAACTCAAAAACCACGAAAGAAGGGACGCCACCGACAAGCGCGAGCCCAAGTTCCAATCCTGATTCCACACCGTGGGCAGCAGCACTGCCACAAATTTCACTGCCGAAATTCAGCGGCAAAACGGAAGATTGGGCAGGATTTTATGACTTTTTTGCAGCCTAATCCACGAAGATGAAAATATTCCTAACATTCGGAAATTTCATTATCTGAAATCATCGTTGGCTGGAGATGCAGCTAATTCTATAGAAGGATTACCTACTACCGAGTCAAATTATGACGTAGCCATATCACGATTGAAAACCAAATTTGAACACTCCAGGAAAATCATACGTAACCACTGGAATAAGTTGGGACATTCCTATAATTGAACTTATTTTATCCAAAATCAATCAGAATACAGCATGGCATTGGGAATTGACATTAACTGACAATTCCATGCCACCATACAAGCATCTCATTGACTTTTTAGAGAAACGTTCTAATTGTTCTGATTTCAACTATAAATTACAGTCAAATAGAGTACATAAACTGAACAATCCGCATCAGAATGGTTTCAACAGACCGCAAAAACCAGTTCAAGCTTTCGCAGCGATACCGTCAGCGTCAGTATCTGCAACAAAACACTCTTCTTCATGTCTAATCTGCTCTAAATCGCATCCAATTTATCGCTGTGAACAGTTTATTGCCTATACAGTCGATGACAGACGAAAATTTGCTCTGAAGAAATCTTAATGTTTTAACTGCCTGGGTGCAAACCACAGACCGCAAATTTGTCGCTTAAAGTTGACGTGCCGAGAATGTAACAATAGACACCATTCGCTGCTACATCATGATAGAAGTCATAGTAGTCAATCCAGTAATGAAAATGCCGAGCAAGGCAGTCCCAACCAACCATCGACTTCAGCAGGAACAGCATCAACAGGAAAGACTACCACTTTACCATCCAGTGCCATCTCGTTTGTAGTGAACGCAACCATGGGAATGTTAATGGTAACTGCTGTAGTAAATGCGCTAGATCGAAACCAAGCGTCGGACGAGCAACTACTACTTCTAATTTGATTCCGGCCTTGTTCGTCTCCACCAAGTATAACATTGTCGCGTTAATTCACATCTTGCCTTTGTTATTTTGTATTAATAATCTCTTTTTGTAATTTAACTTAACTCTCAACTTGTCTACAATAGTCTCAATAAACCTATTTAGTGTGTAGACATTTTATCTCTTAATTTGAACTACCTGTAATCCCTTAATTAGCATTTTAGGAACGTAAGACGTCCGCAGAACTTAACGACACACCAAGTTCACACATGTACGTGCAATTGCGGATGCAACATAGTGTGACTGCTCAAGATTATATGGAGACCATTGGAGTATTGAAAGGACAAATGGGTTATGGCCGGAACTCAGTTCAGTTGATGTATATAGCTCTATCTGATGTTTTTTGTTGGCGAATATATTTAACACATCAGGATTTATAGACCCGATCCATGTGGGTTCACTTGGTCCAATAACCATATATCCGTTCTGATCTGAGTGGTCAGCCAGTGTACCCCCTCTTGTAGTAGTTAATCTTGAATTCCAGCGTGTATTCTTAGCGTTAAGATCACTCCCAAAATCGTGGTCTCATTTGTTGTTAATAATAGGTCCAGATCCGTTTTAAGTAAGGGCACTCCAGGACTGTTGTAGACAGCAATTACTCGATTTTTTTTATTGCTTGTCATGTGGATGACTACTGAGGTGTGATCAAGGTTGAGGGTCGGTTGGTTGTTTTCTCTTTGATATTTGATTGATTTCTTGACTATTATTGCCTTTCCTCTTTTGCTACCATTTAGTCTATCTGTACGATGGAGGTCAGTTTAAAGTTAGCACCGCCATTTTACAGAAACTCAAATTAAAACATATGGGAATTACGAGCTATTTAGGAGCTCTTGATTTTTACCTAAATTGATTTTTGAGCTCAATATTTATTATGGAAAAAGTGCAAAAAACTATTGGCGGTGCTAATTTTACGTAAAGTTTGCACCGCCATCTCAGAAAAACAAACAAAAAAATTTTGTGAAGCGTCTCAAATTAGGAGCTATTTACGAGCTTTTAATTGACGTATTGAACGTCATCCCCTAAATTTGTCTAAGGGGCAAAAATCACCCCCGAAAAAATATTGAATTTTAATTTTAAATTTAAAATCTATTAAAATTATCTACCATTTACGAGCTCTTTCCTGGTGTAATGCACATAAACATCTAAAAATGTTCAAGGGGTGAAAACAACCCCCCAAGTATGCAGTTTTTTCGAATTTTATGATTTATAAATTTTGAAAAACACCAGCATGATCTACGATTTAGGAGCTTTCCAACGGTACATTACAAGACAACATTCAAATTACTGAAAGGGGTGCAAACCACCCCCCAATTATGCAGTTTATTAGAATTTTATGATTTATAAATTTTAAAAAATATCAGGATGATCTACGAATTACGAGCTTTAAAATACTACATTAAAATTTTTGGAAAGGATGCAAACAACCCCCTTAATTTCCCAGTTTGTCTATATTATGTGATTTTGTTCATTTTCAAAACTGACAGCCTAATCTACGATTTAGAAGCTCTTGAAGGATATATAACACGATTACTTTCAAATTATGCAAACAACTGCCAATTCATGAAATTTTTTTCAAATTTGTAGTTCTTAAATTTTCAAACTGTCAGAGTTTTGAAATGGATGAAAACATTAAATATTATCCTTACTGCGGCAAAGGTTTAGAAATCTAGATTTTACAAATTTTGTGATTTGAAAACATGGAAATGGTGTAAGGTGTAATTATCTACGATGTATAAGCTTTCCAACAATATGTTTAAAAATGGCTACTATTGGTAGTCATTAATCGGATAAATAATTGTATTATGAATTATGTTCTTTTAATTAAGTATTGAATCTAACGAAAAATTGTAACCATCTTTATGGACCACGTGTTGTTACCGTTTCTTCTGGTTTTGTATTCAACTCGCTTCTTCTTCAAAATCTGTTGCTCGAAGTTTTAATAATTACCTCAAAGTTTTTTGTTTCTAATTAACATATTAAAACTTAGTTGTTTCAAATAGAAATAGCAATATTTTTATGTATTACGAAATGCACAGATTAATTCCAGTCGGCATTTATCAACCAACCTTCGCCAAACGAGTCATAACAACGTTAAGAAAATATAAGTCAAATAATATTCTTATTTTTATCTACCCTTTACAATTTAAAAATGGGCTGAATCTATAATCTATATAAGAAATATAAAACAGGAGTTTGGTATCTGAGAGGGCAATGTATTTCGTTATTATTCTTTCAACTATTATTTTTGTACCCACAATAATCAAATTATTCATAGTAACCCAAAAATACAAATAGGAAGACATAAAAGATCAAAGGTACTTGAATGAATTAAACAAATGTGTAATGTGTAGTCTCGCCATCTAGGTGCCAATATTCCTACCTGTAACTAATAACTCAGTAAAATTTCCATAGATGAACGATTTCATATTTGAAATTACTGGTTAATGTCATAAAATATATTAGAATTTTTTGTTAAAATCCAGTGTCATTGATTTTTGAGTGTATAGATCTGCAACCTGCTATTCGAATTTTCTAGGAGGTTAAGCAACAGTTTGGTTCTCATTTGTTGAGGAAATGTTTATTGAAAGTAATTATATAAATAACTATTTCAATATAGGTACCTACTTATTGAGAGAATTTCAATGTAGGGATCCTGTGTTTGATCTGTGGTAGGGATGTCGGAACTGTCAAAAAGTATCGATATATATTGTATCGATATTTTTTAAGTATCAATATCGATATTGATATATCGAGAAAAAAATATCGATATATCGGTACTATTTTAGAACAGTAGTCTATATATATATATATATATATATATATATATATATATATACTTAATAATTTGTTTAACTAGTGTATCTGATAAAGTGATATGCAAACAATTTATAGATAGATGGTAGGTAGACTGGATTACAAAATTTAAAAATATTTTATTTTGAGACTTTTTTACAGCTTAAGATAGTAATATATTGTTAAATTAACTATATACTACTACTTCTCATATTTTCTAAAAGTTTAGATGTTGTTCTAATGATAATTTATACACTCTCATATATACCTCCCCTTTACCTCATGCATTATCAGCAACATATTTAAAATTTATTTTAACTTCAAGCGCTTAGGCAACATATAGCATAAATATAATAAATTAATTATACTTGAAAGAATTCTGCTAATCTTTGTGTACAAAGATCCTGTATCTCAACTTGTTTGACAATATATTGGCTGTTTTCCAATTACCGCACAATTGCGCACAGTGGGGCACAAGAAACAACTGTGCCTTTGGGATGTTTTATGTAAGTACCTACTAAGTAAACATAAAACTTTATCATAAAGCATGAAGTATGTTCCAATTAACGCCCGAAAATTACGACACAGAGCGACACAAAAACACTTTGTGCTCTAGTAATTTGAAAACAGCTAGTATTTATTTTATATAGCCAAAGAGGTTAATACTGTAGAGCACGTGAAGTAGCGAAATTCATGTAATATCAATAGAAAGAGAGATAGAGAATAAGCGTGTCGTTCCTGATTGGTCAGTGTCAGTGGTGACGCCTACTATTGGTAGGGTAGAGACATAGCAAGCGCTCCCTGATATTTTCTTTCACTTTCTATTGTTATTACACTGCCACTTAAAGTAACGCCCATACCTAATTCACTCTACGTATTAAGCTCTTTGTATATAACACGTATATTTGGTTTTTATATCGATATATCGAATAAAATTATATTGTGTAAAAGTATCGATATATAAAACAAAAAATATCGATATATCGATATTTTTCCGACATCTCTATTTCAACGTACTTGAATTTCAAAAAGAAATGTTCTTAAATCAAATGATAGCGATTAATTGTATAATAAAGTATATTATATATGAGTTTGAACGTAAAGGATGAGTACAGAGTGGCGTATATTACTCATGTGATTTAAGAATTTAAGTAACCCCTGCAATAGAAAATACCACATTACGAATTTTTTACTGCTTTAATAAAATATATTGCCTCGAGTAGAATCAGTGGCACCAAAAAATGTTAGATAACAATTATCAGAGAACTGTTTCCAATATATTCACATAATCAGTGAATTCAAATTTATTTTTTCATTCTACAGAAAAGGCCATTACAAACACCGGCAAGAAGGCTTTTTCGAATGATACATCAAAATCTAAAATGAAAATTCTTTAATAGGCCAAAAATAACGTTCTAAATTTAGATATTTGAAAATGGACTAAAATAATTATGTAAAAATATTGGGGATGGACTAATAAGATGGTAATATCTTTTTCATTACTGAGTATCTTTATTGGCAAAACTACATTACTGGTGTACAAACCGCATAATGAATGAATTAATTGAGAAACAATATTTTGTGAGTTAATCCAACACTGAAAAAATTTAGTTTCCTTGAGGAAACTTTGGGGGGTGGTTTGATCCCCTTTCAGTAATTTGAATATAGTCCAGTAATATACCGTTGGAAAGCTCGTAAATCGTAGATCATGCTGGTATTTTTCAAAATTTATAAATCATAAAATTTGAAAAAACCGCACAATTGGGGGGTGGTTTGCACCCCTTCCAGTAATTTGAATGTGGTCGTGTAACATACCGCTGGAAAGCGCGTAAATCGTAGATCATGCTGGTATTTTTTAAAATTTATAAATCATAAAATTTTAATAAACTGCGTAATTGGGGGGTGGTTTGCACCCCTTCCAGTAATTTGAATGTAGTCGTTTAATATACCGTTGGAAAGCTCGTAAATCGTAGATCATGCTGGTATTTTTCAAAATTTATAAATCATAAAATTTAAAAAAACTGCATAATTGGGGGGTGGTTTGCACCCCTTCCAGTAATTTGAATGTAGTCGTGTAATATATCGTTGGAAAGCTCGTATCTCGTATATCGTGCTGGTATTTTTTAAAATTTATAAATCATAAAATTTGAATAAACTGCATAATTGGGGGGTGGTTTGCACCCCTTCCAGTAATTTGAATGTAGTCGTGTAATATACCGTTGAAAAGCTCGTAAATCGTAGATCATGCTGGTATTTTTCAAAATTTCTAAATCATAAAATTTGAAAAAACTGTATAATTGGGGGGTGGTTTGCACCCTTTCCAGTAATTTGAATGTGGTCATGTAACATACCACTGGAAAGCTCGTAAATCGTAGATCATGCTGGTATTTTTTAAAATTTATAAATCATAAAATTTATAAATCATAAAATGTATAAATCATAAAATTTAAAAAAACTGCATAATTGGGGGGGGGTGGTTTGCACCCCTTCCAGTAATTTGAATGTAGTCGTGTAATATACCGTTGAAAAGCTCGTAAATCGTAGATCATGCTGGTATTTTTCAAAATTTATAAACCATAAAATTTGAAAAAACTGTATAATTGGGGGGTGGTTTGCACCCTTTCCAGTAATTTGAATGTTGTCGTGTTATATACCGTTGGAAAGCTCGTAAATCGTAGATCATGCTGGTATTTTTCAAAATTTATTAATCATAAAATTCGAAAAAACTGCATTCTTGGGGGGTTGTTTTCACCCCTTGAACATTTTTAGATGTTTATGTGCATTACGCCAGAAAGGAGCTCGTAAATCGTAGATAATTTTAAATTTAAAATTAAAATTGCCCCTTAGACAAATTTAGGGGTTGACGTTCAATAAATACATCAATTAAAAGCTCGTAAATAGCTCCTAATTTGAGACGCTTCACAAAATTTTTTTGTTTGTTTTTCTGAGATGGCGGTGCTAACTTTACATAAAGTTAGCACCGCCAGTAGTTTTTTGCACTTTTTCCATAGTAAATATTGAGCTCAAAAATCAATTTAGGTAAAAATCAAGAGCTCCTAAATAGCTCGTAATTCCCATATGTTTTAATTTGAGTTTCTGTAAAATGGCGGTGCTAACTTTACTGACCTGTACGATGGGTAATGTAATTAGGAATGTTAAAAGTTTTCCCCGGTTTCAGATGAGTTTCTGCCAGGAGAACTACATCAGGGTCTTCTCTTTGAATATACTCCCGTAGTTCGTTGGTGTGGCCAGCGACTCCGTTTGCATTCCTATTATCTGTAGTGAATGCGGTTGTCGTGTATTACTCATTCCTTGACTCGATATGAAATTTAAAAATTGTTGGAACATTTGTTGAATGTTTTGGCCATTTGCCTGTATGGTTTTATTTTGTGTTGTTTGTGCATAGGAGGTTCCTGGTTGAACTTTATTGGCATTTTGGATAAAACTTCTGGGTTTTATCTTTTTCAGTGCTTGTTCTTGCGCATCTTGCTGGGTTGTTTCTCTCTTTTGTGCATTTGTGGTTTTCGTGGTATTCTGCACATTTGACGCAGCATGGCAGGAAGTGGCAGATTTTGCGTGTGTGTGTCCAAAACCCTGGCATCGATAGCATTACGTACTGTTCGTGGTAGATCTTTGCGATTCTATCTTCACTTTTATATAACCTATGAAGGTTTCATGATAAATTTTATGGTATTTGACTTCCCCACGGAAGTTGCACCAATAACATAGGTAGTGGGTGTTTTATCCCATCACGGCGCCTATACATTCTGCTAATGCCAAGGATTTCATATCCCATTGATTTGAGTTTCTCTTTGATGGACTCTGGTTCTGGTGTTTCGGGAATGCCTCGGATGACCACTCGTAGGGTTTTGTCTTCAGGCAGATCGAAGATGTACTACTGCTGTCCTTTTTCCTCATGGAATTTTGTGAAGTCGCGGTGATCCTTTTCCGTCTCCACAAATACTTGAATTCCCTTTTGTTTGACAGTGATTTGTTTTGTTTTAATATTATTATCTTTAGCATCCTTCTCGACTCCGGGCCAGTTTTCCTTTGGGGTGATTGTAATTGGCGGTACTTTCGGTTTATTGTTCAGTGGATCGGTTATTGTTCGGTTGCTATGTGACTGTTGGTTGTGCTGTCGGGTTGAGTATTATTTTGCCATGGCGCCTTTGCTTAAGATAAGGAAAGTTCCGAGTATCGGGAACTTGTTCTATGTTCTCTCCTGAGAGAGTCTCCAATCTATTTTCAGTTCGAACTGATGGAGTAAATGTTACCTGTGACTGTGGACTTTTTCTTTTCTTTTGGGCCGGCATTGTGAACTCATTTTCCTGATTAGGACTACACTGAAAGTATTCTAGGTCAATGTCTTGCTGGTCACTATTCAATCTTTATAGTAAAATACGCTTTTTTATAAATACACTTTCAAAATTACACTGAATGTCCTCTCGAACACCTATTTATGTATTTGATATATAACGGTACATTTGCAATAGCGAGATGTAAAGAACGACATCTAAGATTTTCTGGGAAACTAGCACACACAGATTCCGAATCTGGATCCATTCCGTGTAATTGCTGTTCTCCCGTTCCTCCTAGGTTAGAATTTCACGATAAAATTTTCACCTTACTTCACCTGTCAGAGATATTAAATACTCTTTTCGAGGTGTCATTCTTTTGTACGCAAGATGATATATATTGTTTCTGGTTGGGAACATGCTTCAGTAGCTCTCTCTCTCTCTCTGTCTGGCTCTATCTGTCTCTGTCTCTCTCTCTCTCTCTATCTATCTATCTCTCTCTCTTTCTCCCTCTATCTCCCTGATGCATCAGCCACATAGTGGCAGGTTGCCCGAACATACATGGCAAAACTTGAAGCGACCCAGTCTAAAATACTCCATGGTATATGAGGAACCGCGATATAAGAAACAGACAAAAGATACGTTCTATAGGGGAACATCTCAGACAGATGAGCAAGAAATCTCTCAGGACCCTTCAGACACATTCAAACAAAAGAATAAGAGAAATGGCGGACTACATTCCAGTTGATTTTAAATTCAAAAGACCAAGGACAATTCTGCTTGAGGAAGAGTAGCCTGGGAACAGCTCCCACACTTCAAGCATAACAGCAATTACACGAAACCTCTGTTTGCTAGTTTCTTTACATCTCGCGTCTACATATTTCGGAGATATTGAATTCTCTGTAAAACAATGGTGACACCCATTTCCTTCATTCAGTATTTCAATTTTCGCAATATAACTAATCACGTATTAATGCACTTAAAGAAATGCACCAATTTTCTAATTCTCATGGCTGTTTTACTTTTAAGTTCCCGAATAATAGTATTTAAAAAAATTCCTCACCTGTGCCCAGTCAAATAATTATTATTTTTTCAAAATGATAAAACTCGTTGGTATTTATTTGGGGAGAAGAGTTTATTCACCAAATTTCATGGCTGTATCACTTTTTGTGTCCAAGATATTCAAATAAAAACGATATACACTCTACTGCGTAATCAAACATTTTATTAAAATAAAATATAGCCTGTGTTATACGAAGATAAAGCTTTCTGTTAGTTATACAATTTTTAAAATCTGTTCTCTACTTTCAAACAGACAAACAAATGTTACCTCTTTATATACCTATTAGTATAGGTAGAAGTATTGATAGATATTCACCAACAGAAAGGGAATGAATTGTGAATTCCGTAAAAAGACAAAGATGGAACGAACGACGAAAAAAACATGTTGTCCTCACTTGGTTGCATTAAACAGTCAGTATATACGTATAACTCTATGGTCGGTCTGTCCAATCTATACATAAATCTCTTCTCTACGATCTTATCTGTCATTTGTTGTCAACTTGTCAAAGAATTATTATTGTGTATTGTTCTTATTTAATTCTGGACGATTTAAGTGGTTATAAGTGAATTAATATTGAAATTAACTATCTTAATGTGTTGACAATTTACGTGTGTGAAAACTAGTGCTTGTTCTCGTAAGTTTTATGTGCATTTAGTGTATTTCCTTAGCAGTGCCTAAGAAATACATCATTCAGCTATGGATAAGAAAAGAGATGCCCCAAAGGAAAAACGCAGGTTAGTAATAAAACCATTCCACTATTTACAAACCCTTTTTTCTCCTGATTTCGTCCCGAAATTAGTATTTACTTATGTAAAAACCCAACCCCATCTGTTCTTTAGAAGTTACTTTCTTTTATTCAAAATTTGCTCTTTAATTTTGTGTAACCTAGTTTTCAACATTGTTGGTCTGTTTGTGATTAAATGACATTTTTGTTAGCCCATTTTTAATTTTTATTTGTATTTTATGCTAACCATGCTGTAAATTGTCTAACCTGATATTTAAGGAGGGCGTTTTTAGGTGCCTTCATCGCTTATGTAAGTATACGATTTGAAACAATTCCATTATCTAGAGCTAGAAATGATGTATTTTACTACTTCACTTCTATAACATTACCCGAAAAATATAAATAACACTGCAATGGTCTATTATATGTGATTTAAATTTATGTATTTAAGGACTCTAAAAAGAAGTTTAGTACTATAGGCCTCTCCTAACAACGTTTTTGGTACTGGAATACTGTATGCCTCTTAAGAATTTTAAATAATAGATATTTACTGGTCACTGAATCGGGAATGTTGCGGGAAAACGTCAGTGTGAACAAGCCAGTCTCAAATGTTCTCTAGGTTTGAATTAAATAATAATAACTGATTTTTCAAATGTTATGTGTAACAGTCAGCGAGGGAAAATCGTGATATAATTTAAATCTGTATTGTATATTTAGTATTAAATATTTCAGTATTTAAGTTATTGAATGTAAAAACAACTTTCATTGAATGACATAGGTACTACATAAAATATTTTATCAAGTTTCTCAATTTATTCAAAATGGATTGGCGTTTTCTGTTGCTACTGTTTAAATCATTAAAAAAAAAGAAAAAGGAAATCATCTAATATACACCAAAAAAGTATCACCTGAACTTATGAAATGAACTAAGATAAAAGACCAGTGCCGAATCGTTTTTCAGAGGCCAAAAAATTATATACTTAGGACTAATGGTACGTGAACGGGAAAACCATGTGTTTTTAGGGGTAAAAGGTTTTTACGATTTCTGGGAAAGGGAAATTTGATACTAAAAACGTTTAATGAAAACTTGTAGATTACTAAAAGATCTATAATTTTTGTTAAAAGCAGTTTCGACAAAAATGTTGAGAAAAATGCAATATTGTTATTTACTGACAATTTCAGCACAGCATTTCTTGATCGCATTTTTGGCAAATACACTATCTTACGACAAATGCGCCCCTAGGAGCGCCACATAAATTCTGAAAAACTTGATAGTAGCTTGAGTACCTATTATACATGGGTTTTAGGGTTCCGTATATACAATATACGGATACCCTTATAATATCACTCAGGATTTCTGCCTCTGTCACATCACAGCAATTTTCTCCTAATCTACTGGACGGAAGAGGTTGAAATTTGGTATCAATGTATAGTTTGGTGACCTGATCAGGAGTACATATCGTAAATGAAGAAATTTTGATTTTAGGGGTACTTCTGGGGGGGAAAAACTAAAAAAATCGACTGTTCCCCCCGGATCCCCGAAACTACTGAGCCTAATATTTTGAAAAAAAAAAATAGAAAATATAGAACGTTGCCCGAACTTTACAGGAAATATAAGGAGAAACCATTAATATTAATTTTGGGTGGCAAATTATAGAATTAAATAAAAATTTAAAAATAAAAAAATAAAATTCAAACGCATCATGTAATATATGAAATGAAAGGTCTTATTCTGAGAAACACAAATATATTTTTTTCATATTAAAAAAAATATTTAAAAAGATATTAACGGAAATATACCAAAATTTACCCATTCCCCCCCAGTATCTCCGAAACTATAAAACGTAAAGTTTTGAAAATTAGAGGTATAGGTTCTGACCTGAAGTTTACTGGAAAAATAAGGAGAAACCTCTACGTTTAATTTTGGGGGGCAAATTACAGAATTAAATGCAAAATATAAAATTAAAATTGTTTCTAACCCATCATGTTATATATCAAATGAAAGGGCTCATTACGATGAAAACAAACATTTTTTTTTCACATTTTTTAAATAAATTAATTAAAAGATATTAACAAAAATATAAAAAAATTTACCCATTCCCCCCCTTATCTCCGTAACCATAAGCTGAAAAATTTTGAAAAAACAGTGAAGGTATAGCCCCTCACCTGAACTTTACTGGAAAAATAAGAGAAAACCCCTAATATTCATTTTGGGGGGCATATTATAGAATTAAATGGAAAATATAAAATTAAAATTGTTTCTAACCCATCATGTTATATATCAAATGAAAGGGCTCATGATGAAGAAAACAAATATATTTTTTTCATATTTTTAAAATAAATTAATTAAAATATATTAACAAAAATATAAAAAATTACCCCCCCCCCTTATCTCCGAAACCATAAGCTGAAAAATTTTGAAAAAAATGAAGTATAGCCCCTCACCTGAATTTTGGGGGGCAAATTATAGAATTAAATGGAAAATAAAAAATTATAATTGTTTCGAACAGGTCCTGTAATATATCAAATCACAGGGCTCATTATGACGAATACAAATATATTTTTAAAAATTTTTTAAAATGAATATTTTAACATATATTAAAAAAATATTTTAAAAAATTACCCATTCTCCCCGTTATTCCCCAAACTATAAGACCTCCATTTTTTTGTTTATAGGAAAAATATGAAAAAAATCCCTAATTCTATTATTTGGCCCCCAAATAATAAAATTAAACGGAAAATAAATTATTAGAAAACCCCCATAGTAATTTTAGGGACAAATTATACAATTAAATGGAAAATAAAGATTCAATTTTCAAACGCATCATGTAAGGCTCATTATGTGAATTACAAATATATCATATTTTTAAATCATTTGTTTAAAAGATATTAACAAAAATATTAAACATCGACATAATTCCCACTTTAGAAACTACATTATTTAAATTTTGAAAAATATATTTTATTTGTATTTTTTAATAATTTGAATAACAGATTTAATAATTTATAATTTAAAACTTGACCTATTTTGTTCTTTATCTTCCAATCTACAGAGCCTCAAAACTCAGGCAGTAGATTATAAAATACTTCTCTGAAAGTTTATTAATAAAATTAAACTCTAATGTTAATTTTTTTGGGGCCTAATTAGAAAATTAAATACATATGTATTGTGATAAATTTCAAGCGAATCCTGAAGCAGATAAAATGAAAAGTCTATGTGTGGAAAATCAAAGTGTATATTTTTTATAAATTTAAAACGCTTCCTTTAAAAGATATGAGGGTAAATATAAGAAAATGTACTCATTCCCTGCTTGTCTGAAACTGGAATATTAGAATCTTGAAGGTGGTACGGAACCCTAAGTATGCGAGTCCAACTCGTACTTGACCAAATTATTTGTGCTACCCTTTCCCTAAAAACAGATTTACGTAGTTATGTCAAGTAAAAGTTTCAATTTCAAATTTATATTTGAATAATTAAAATTTTTATGCCATTGACAATTAAGTCAAATTAATACTTTAAAACGTTTGGATTTTTTTTCATAACTGTAAATTCAATGTAATATAAGAGTAACAGTTTAAGGTTCAGACTGCTCAAAAACAAAAATACCTAAACAATAATTTCAAGATAATGGTCTGATTAGTAGCCTTTTAGTTTGGTTGTCCTATTCCTACTATTATTTTGTCTTACTTGTATTAAGGACACTAAGAACTTCTGAAAATAATTTCAATCTTTATTTACAATATGAATTTGAACATTTTGTTGTTGCTTCAACATACATCTCCTCTGAATCACTGTGTTCTCTAATGGTTGTGTTTCAGAGTTCAACAATTTTTGGCTCAGGAATAATTAGAGTACCTATAAAGTTAGTCAATGCTTGCGACAGCCACATCTTTGACTATCACAACCACTTTCACAGCTGCAGCAGAAAGATTTCAGCAAAGTTTCAGGAATTAATTACTTTTTTTCTTAATATCGGCAAATTACAATGAATAACGGTGTAAATGATCTCGTGACATATGTAAATGCGTGAAAAATCTGCAAGCGAGTTGGACTAGTTGGAGCATACGAAATACGAACGAAAGGGAAGTGCGCACGCACTCTATAGCACGTGGTTGGAAACTGTCCTGCCATAAATAATTTTTAGCCTGTATTATATACTTACTTAATACTAGATAGTATTAAGTATATGACCTGTACATAATTTAAAATAAGTATTTAAAAGAAATTAATTTTAATTTGTGTATACCGTATACCCATAAGGCATAGAAAAGTTTTTCTCTAAAAATAGTAATTTTTCTCAATTTCCTGGGATAATTTATTGCTTAAACAATTTATTATCCAGCAATTCGAATCTTACATAAGTTCCTTTCTAACATATTACATTGAATGTACCGTTTTGCACGACTTTCAGCTGTTTATTATTTTGTTTAAATAATTGTCGATGGTTTTCTATAGCAGTATTATATTTTTACACCATCTTAAATTCGAGGTTTGAAGAAACATATATGCGGGGCAGAAATATTCAAAAATATAAAAATTTTGACCGCTATTTAAAATTAGGCGTTTTAAAAATTAAAATCGTGAAAAAACAAAAGAATAAATATTTCGCCTTCAAAAAACTAGCTGTCGCTGAGTGATTTAAATTCTGCCATTTATCAGCTGTATTGAAGATAAAATTCAAACACTAAAAAATGTTTTTTAGCGTTTTCCCAATATTCTTGAGGTTATGTCAAAAATGGTTTAAATGAAAGTTTTGGTCTTTTAGTTTTATAGGTACTTTAAACTTTTTTGATATGAAATCTCATTTATCGTTAAACAAGATGTTTTACTCCAAAAACACACATTTCCTAAATCTTCCATCCATCCCTATACTACCAAAAAAAATTATTGGCACTGATCTGAAAATAATGATCAAGAATTACTTAAGAATAGATAACACTACATTGTAATGTTGGTACTAAGTGCAAAAAGTGTCGGTTTATCGCGATTTCCGGCTACTACTAAAAAAAGTCCTATGGAAAAATGTTAAATGCAAAGTTTTAGGTTGTAGGTAATCAAAAGATCTTCAATTTTTGTGTTTACACTTTTTTAAACCAAGTTTTTTATTTATTTTTATCTTTTACAAAAAAGATCACGAAATTTGATGAAATCTTACCTTTTTTTGAAATCTCTACTTTTTGATGGTTTACAAAACATATACCGGGTGATCAATCTGAAGTGTCCTGAGTTGGCAATACTTAAATTCATGTGGCAACAGTGGGGGCAGTTGGTATTGAAAATAAAAGACACAGAATAATGAGTTGGTACAATTGTTGATTAAACTTTTCGTGTCAGTTCGTGTTGACATAAGTCATAGTCATAACATAACCACAAACATTACAGAAAATGCAAATAATGAAATGACTCTGGCTCTTAATTAAGAAGTTAATTAAAGAAAATAAAGTTTTATTATGTAAAAAATGCAGAGTATGAACTCGGTTCATCAGATTGACTTTGATACCAGAAAACGTCTAGGAATCCCAATAATGAACAACTAACAATAATCGACTATTAAAGAAAAATATTAGTTGTTTTAGTAAGAAGTTCACATCAACTGGTAATCAGCATAATGGTCAATTTGATGGTAATAATTTGCAAAAACTAAACTCTCAAAATGTGCAAATAAATAAATGCCTCATTAAACTAGAATTAATTAAACTACCAGCATTGAGTATGATAAATATCCAATGCACAGTTATTGAATGGCATTGAGGATGGGAATCATTGATAATCAGCAATATTAGTCTTAAATATAGTAAATGAATTGAGTCATATTTTTAAAAGTATAGGAACAGTGCTGCCTGCCTTTATTGTTATTGCTGGAGGGCTCTTCCTTTAGAGTATTCTGATGAGAAAAAAACAATTTTGTAAACTTCTGCAAGTATAATAATGAACAGCAAAATAAAGAGGGATAGATGACAGATCTGAAAGAGTGGTTTCTATAAATTTGTAGCCAAATTCAATACAATTATATTATGCAAAAATACAGTTACCAGCATTGAGTAGGACATATGTAATTATAGTCATGCAGGCTTCATAAATGACATTAAGGATAGGAATCTTGATAATAATCATGAAGTAAAGGAAATGCTGTGGAACCTTTGGTGTGTCACACATGTAAAAACAGTTTTGCACCCTAACACCAAACCAAACTTGGTTAACTATTTGATGATGGCAACTAAGAGTTATTGAAATGGCGTTGAGTGATTAAAATAAAGGTTTGGTGTTATGGTGCAAAACAGTGTTTTTACAATCATGAAGTAAGTTGTATTTATGGTCACAGTCCTTAAAAGTGTAGAAACAGCATTAATTGTGTTGGAGGGCACTTTCTTAAAATGTTGTAAATAAATAATAAACATATCAAGAGGGATACGAGATAGAACTGAAAGAGTGTTTCTATATATTTGTTATTGAGAATAAATTGCAATATATATAAGAAGTTAGTATAGCAACAAAATTTTTATCTTTGGTTAAAATGTAACCAGTCTTACCAACAGGTATACGAGTCAATTTGAGTAGCATGAAAATTTAATTAACAAGTAATTTTGAAAAGATTGTTGAGGAGGTCTTGAATTATTTTGCCTGTTCATTGGGTTTTTTCTTCTTAATTTTTTTTCCTGCAACAGATAATTATTTAAAAATTGTATTTGGAGAACAAAGTGTAGGAAGGCAATTTCATAAAATTGCCCGAATTACTAGCAGTCTATACAGAGATTCTGCCTTACTGGTTTATCATTTTGTAGAATCTCTATCTCTCAGAATAACTACAGACAGCCAGTAATAGTGGCAATTTTACGAAGTTGCCTTACTACACTTTGTTTTTCATATACAATTTTCAAATACTTTTCTGTTGCACGAAAAAATTTTGAGGAGAGAAAACCCAATGAACAGGCAAAATAATTTAATTAATCACATATATACTGCTGGTTAAATAATAACAAAAAGATGAACATGGATATGAGAAAATGTTTGTTTAAATGTCAGTATACTCTGTGTCATGTTTTATTAATAGAGGTATCTATAAAAAGAAGAAGATAACAAATCAAAAAATATTTGCTATGAAGTAACAATTTATTTAGCACAAATATATTTTAGTATTATTTTTTACTTTTTACAATAAATGTTCTATGTGACCTCCATTGTTTACAATGCACAAATTGATATGTCTTCTCATATTAGTAAAGATATGTTCTAACATTTCTACAGATATATTATTTATTTCTTCATTAATTGCTCCTTCCATTTCATTTACATTATGTAGACGATTTTGAAAAACTCCGTCTTGTTGGAATTAACCATCTGTTAATTCATCTTGTAAACTGTTAATAAATGGTTCCAACATTTGTTCCCTGTATGTTACTGCATTTACCATATTATAAAAAAATATTGGCCCTTTAATCTGTCTCTTTGACATTGCTACCCATACCCCTACTTTAATAGGATGAAGGTCAGTTTCAATAAATGTATGGTGATTTTCAGTAGACCATGTCCGAAAATTTTGAGAATTAATATATCCTGATAAATGAAACCATGCTTCATCAGAATAAAACGTTAGGTCCAAATCTTCATTACTAATTGTTTCGTTAAACCATAAACAATAATTTTGCCAACGTTCAAAATCTTGTTCTCGTAAGTGTTGATGTACCGCAAATTTTGTAAGGATATATAAGTAATTTCTTTTTCAATGCTGTTGGTGCACTTCCATAAGAAAGACCTACAATTACAAAAGTTATATATAAACATTAATTGAAGAAACAACTACTATTCCTACCTGTTTGAGCTGCTAATTTTCTTATAGACTATTCGGACTATTATCAATTCTGTCCCGTACATCATCTAAGACATCTTGTGTTAATACCGTTGCTGCCTTCTTCAAATCTCGTGACAATTCGATTTAGGTGTTTTCCAAACGTTTCAATAGAAATTTCTACATGAGGATATTTTGTAATAACCTGTTCAAAACAGCACTACGAAAATGTGCTATTACAATAAAAGTATCCGTTGTCTTGAAAGAGATAGTTTTATATATGTATATTAAAAAGACGTATAGAGAATAATGAATAATTACTAAGAAATAAAACAAAAACCCGCCAAATATCACAATGCCGTGTTGACACTTGACATTTCGAACACGTCAGTAGTAAATTCAAGGGTCTACAATACACGAACTGCACAATCCCCTAAAGTAGGGTAAAGCGGGCTGCCAACATATTGATCACTCGGTACATTACTATGCTAAATGTTCTCAGAAAATGCAAAGAAAGGAAAGAAACTCGTATCCGAAAATTAAGTAGTAGCCCCTTCCCAACTTCTCTATGAATTAACTTTTTTTGGGCTAAAATTTTCCGTAGGTCCACTCCCGTACTTATATAAATATAATCTTAGAGCAGTAAATGGGCATCTACGCATATAATTTAAAGAAGATTCTATAACTTTAAAATTCAAATTATTGTAGATGTTTTATTAAATATTAACTTCATTATCTTGTTTGGTTGTTAATTATTGTAGTATATTTCTACTTGTAATGAAAAAAACGGAATAGAGTTTTTTTTTGTTTCTTTGTATTTTCTGAGAATATTTACCATAGTGATGTATATACCTATATTTTTTACACTATCAGAAAGTAGCGATTTCAATGATTTTTTTAAAAAAGCAAATATTTTGACGTGCGAATTTTCGATTGAAAATTATGGTGCTTTTTCGATATTAAGTCAAATTAATAATATTTTAAATCAAGAAAATTACAGTGTGTTTGAGAAAAAAGTTTTCACCAAATTTTGTGATTTTTTTTGTAAAAGATAAAAATAAAAAACCAAATACTTGTTTTTTTTTTAATTTTTCACATAAATTTTGAGGTTATGTGAAAAAACACAATTCTTATTACCTACAACTTTGCTATTTAACTTTTATCCATAGGACTTGTAGTTTTGCTGGAAATTGAGATAAACCGTTTTTTACCCTTAAAACCCCAATTCCGACCTCAGATAGCTCGTAAATTATTTTTCCTTTCATTTTTGTTGTATTCTATTCCTTTTTCAATGTGTTTCATCCTACTATTATTTTTTCACTTTTTACCATTTTCAAAGGCTTCAGCGCTGGTTTATAGTGTCTATATACTGTAGATCCACTTAGTATTGTAGTCAAACTCAGTAATGTGTTTGATATTTTATATTAAGATATATTGAGTAATGAGACTTACAGCTCACTGCACAGTTACTAACTTCTTGTACAGTTTCTACACACAATTTTCATTTTCACTAAGATCTAACGTGAAATGTTTTATCAAAGATATGGTGAGGGTGTAAATTTGATAAAGGGTATATTTCAAAGAAATATTTTATAAAAGATTAGGTATCAAATATCTTTAACAACGATGTTTAATAAATGTTATTTTATAAAATATTTGATAGTATAATAGCGGCCTTATATATCAATAAGTTGGTCAAGTGCGAGTTGGATTCGCATACTAAGGGTTTCGTACCGCCTTCAAGATTCTAATATTCCAGTTTCAGACAAGCAGGGAATGAGTGCATTTTCTTATATTTACCCTAATACCTTAAAGGAAGCATTTTAAATTTATAAAAAAATACACTTTTATTTTTCACACATAGACTTTTTATTTTATCTGATACATGATTCGCTTTATTTTCATAAAAATATTGTTGCGAAATTTACCTTTTGTCCTCTCGCTGAGAGGACAAAAATATTAATCTCGAAATAACTCGACAACTGTAAAATTGACAGTTAGTTAGTGCGGCGAAGAGCTTATGTTGTATTATATTTGTGATATTCGAATCAGCTGTTGTGTATATTTGATGTAAATAAAAGTTTCTAGAAACTGAGAGTGAAAATTAGTTTTGCAATTTTAATTGAACCCACGAAGTTTGTAACAAATTTGGTGATCAGAAGTGCAGGATTAAGTGAAATAAAAATCGTAATTTGATTTATGGAAACCCGAAGTATGGAAAAACTGACGAAACTACCAAAACAGGTTACGGAGGGACTAGATGAAAAAATAACTCAGATTCTGGAAAAACGCGACAAGAAGGAGAAACAACATCAAGAAGAAATCCAGCAATGGTTAGTGAAATCTTTTGATGAAAAAACAACAAATCTGTTTCCACGATGGAAGAAAGACAACAAAATTTAATTGAGGGAGTATTCTCGAAATTTGAATTAACAAGACAAGATTAATTTAAAATATTAGAAGAACAGAGACAAAATGAATTTAAAAAATTAGAAGAAAAAAGGCAACTTCAATTTGAACAATTAATGCAAATAGTATCGCAAGTTAATGAAATAGTTAATGAAAGAATGCAAATAGTGGAATCCGACATACAAGAAATAAACGACGACATAAAGGTCCTAAAAAATACCGTAGATACTCTGGAAGTAAAAGTAGATGACATCGATTCCATACAGAACCAGGTGAAATTTGAAGTCAGTGCTATCCTGAACAAAGTAGAAACAGAATTTAAAAAATACAACAGGACTTATAACGAGGAAAATACCAGAACGCCATGAGTACCAAAGGTTCCGTTAGCAAACCACCTACATTTGATGGGAGCTCATCTTCGCCCATGTATAAACGGCAATTTGAAGCCGTGGCTACAGCTAATGGATGGGATAACCAAGAAAAATCTACGTCTCTTGTACAGGTGAGGCAGATATAATACTGCAGATGGGGGACAACAGAATCCGGCATAGGGTCCTGGTAGCGGATATTGAGGACGATTTTATGCTGGGTATGGACCTAATCAGCCAGCATGAGGAATTTGTATTGACACGGCCCGTCAACAGTTCAGTCACCTCCATAAAAATTGTGGCAGAGTCTTCAGCCAGAATTCCCGGTCGAACGGAACAGATTATTTATGGATAGCTACCAAACAATCCTGGGAGCTGCGTTGGAATGGTGGAGCCCGTACACTCAGCCCATGACTACTTAATTGGACGGGCTATAGTTAAAACCGGAGGAGATATACCAATTAGAGTCCTGAATTTGTCCAACAATGACATCAGAATTGCCAATGGTCAAGAGATAGCTTGTTTCGAGCCAGTCGAGACCATCATCAATTGCGAAGAAGGGTACCAGACATCAGTGAAGGAGACAGGGCGCAGTAAAGAAATCCTACAACAGTTTGCTGACCATTTGACACACCTGACACCAGAGGAACAGAAGAAAGCCAAGCAATTTATTACAAAGCACTGGCAACTTAACTGTCAAGATGGAACTACCGTTCGCACCAACATCATCCAGCACCGAATTGATACCGGGAAGGCTCAACACATCAGAATACCACCTAGGCGACTACCATTGGGGCAACAACGACAGTCGAGGAAAACATCGAGTCCATGTTCCAAATGGAGTTATTGAGCCATCCATCAACCCCTGGTCCGCTCCCGTTGTGCTAGTTAAAAAGACGGATGGAACGACCCGATTTAGCGTGGATTACAGAAAGCGGAATGACTACCCCGAATTGATGACACTCTGATCACACTAGCAGGCTCCCGTTAGTTCTCCTAAAGAGTGGATATTGGCAGGTTGGTCTACACGAAAACGACAGAGAGAAGACAGCGTTCTCTACTAGTAAAGGGCTGTTTCAGTTCAGTCATGCCCTTTGGGTTATGTAATGCTCCCGCTACATCTCAGAGGCTATGGAGTATGTACTGGGCGGGTTAACATGAAGGACGTGCTTAGTATACATCGACGACATTCTGGTCATTGGTCAGACATTCGACGACCATCTGAAGAACCTGGGCGAAGTATTCTCCAGAATTAATAACGCCAACCTGAGACTCAACCCGAAGAAGTGTTCCTTGTTCCAAAAAGAAGTAGAGTTTTTGGGCCACGTCGTTTCCGAGTCAGGAATCCGCACCAACGAGGACAAGATAGAAGTCATCCGTGATTGGTCAGTCCCAAGAGACCAGCATCAACTCCGAAGCTTCTTGGGCCTCTGTTCCTACTACAGGCGTTTTGTTGAGGGATTTGCAACCATTGCCGCGCCTCTACATCGTCAGACCACTGAGAAAGAGACCTTCCGTTGGAATTAGGATGGCGAAACATCAATCAGACGATTGAAGGCGGCTGTATGTTCCGGCCCAATCCTAGCCTTTCCTACACAGTCCGGCAAGTTCATTTTAGACACCGACGCCAGCAACACAGGTTTGGGGGCCGTCCTATCCCAGGTGCAAGATGGTGAAGAGAGGGTGATCGAGTACTACAGCGGTGGATTCTCGAAACCGGAAAGAAATTATTGCGACACCAGAAAAGAACTTCTTGCAATAATAAGGACTGTAGACCATTTTCACAAATATCTCTATAGTCGTCATTTCTTAATCCGAACTGTTCATGCCGCCCTCAAATGGCTGCTGGACATGAAGACACCGGAAGGACAACTGGCCAGGTGGATGGAGAAATTACAGCAATACGATTTCAAGGTGGAACACCGTGCCGGCCGTTTGCACAATAATGCCGATGCCCTATCCAGAAGACCCTGTAGAGCAGAATGCGGACATTGTCTGAAGAAGGAACAGCGCGAGGTTCTCTCCATCAGACAGATCCGAGTGCAGGCCAATGAAGACTGGACAACGGAACAGTGCATCCAGGACCAAATGGCTGATCCAGACATCGAACCAATCTTGTCACTCAAAACGAGAGGGTCACCCAGACCACTATGGGACAAGGTAGCTAGATACTCGGGCGTGCTGAAATCGTTATGGGCCCAATGGGACTCTCTAAGAGTAGAGAATGGGAAAGCATTGATGGCCGAGAAACCAAGTCCCAACTGGTAGTTTTTAAGAAAAAGGTACCAGCCATCCTGACCGAAGTACATGATGGTATTACCGGAGGACACCTGGGCATGAATAAAACCCTAGACAAAGTTCGCCAGCGGTACTACTGGGTGAATTACTTCGAAGACGTCAGAGCTTGGTGCCGCTAATGTGCCACCTGTGCAGCCAGTAAGGGCCCGAAGACCCGGACCAAGGGCAGAATGCAGCAGTACAATGTGGGCGTCCCATTTGAGAGAATTGCCATGAGGCATATGCGATACCCAACCAAGAGGCAACCACGGTAGCGACGGTGCTAGTAGAACAACTATTCAGCAGGTTTGGTGTCCCGATGGAACTACATTCAGACCAGGGGCGTAACTTCGAATCGAATATATTCCAGAAGGTCTGCACGATGTTGGGGATCGGAAAAACAGAACAACACCATTGCACCCACAGTCAAACGGAATGGTGGAAAGATTCAACAGGACCTTGGAACAACACCTATCCAAGGTCGTCAGCAATAACCAGCGTGATTAGGATGAGCATATTCCCCTATTCCTGTTGGCATATCGCTCTGCCGTACATAATAGTACAGGCCTGACCCCAGCCAGGGTCCTATTTGGAAAAGAGCTGCGATTACCCTGCCATTTGGCTTTTGGCTTTTTGTATTTAATTTTCTAATTTGGCTCCGAAAATTAACATTAGAGGTTTGTTTTACTAATAAACTTTCTGGGAAGCCTTTTATAATCTACTGTCCGAATTTTAGGCTATGTTCATTGGAAGATAAAGCGGAAAATAGGTCAAGTTTTAAATAATAATTTAAAATCAAATTAAATCTTTTAGACAAATTATTTAAAAATACAAATAAAATATATTTTTCAAAATTTTAAATAGTTTAGTTTCTAAAGACGGAATTAACTCGTTATTTAATATTTTTGTTAATATCTTTTAAGCAAATGATTTAAAAATATGATATATTTGTAATTCACATAATGAGCCTTTTATTTGATATATTACATGATGCGTTTGAAAATTTAATTTTTATTTTCTATTTAATTCTATAATTTGTTCCCAAAATTAATATTGAGGGTTTTTACTAATTTTTCTTATAAATTTGAAGTGAGGCCCAGTACCAGTACCCCTAATTATTTTCAAAATTTTAGGTAGTATGGTTTCCGAAAGAAAGCGGGAAAAGAGATTTTTTTAAATTTGTTTGTTAATATCTTGTAAACAATTAATTTAAAAAATATGCTAAATATATATTTGTATTCCTCATAATGAACGCTTTCATTTGATGTATGATGCATGATGCGTTAAAAAATATTATTTTTTATTTGCTCTTTAATTCTATAATTTGACCCCCAAAATTAATATTAGGGATTTCTTCGTATTTTTCCTGTAAACAAAAAAAATTAGGTCTTATAAATAAAAGGGGTAATTGGTATTTTTTTATATTTTTGTTAAAATATTTTAAAATATTCATTTTAAAAATATGAAAATAATATCTTTGTATTCGTCATAATGAGCCCTTTTATTTGATATATTACATGATGCGTTGTAAATAATTTTAATTTTATGTATGCTGTAATTTGCCCCCTAAAATTAACATTAGGGGTTTCTCCTTATTTTTTCAGTAAAGTTTAGGTGAGGTCCCATATCCATATTTTTTTTTTCAAATTTTTACGTCTTTTAGTTTCGGAGATAAGGGGGGAATGGGCAATTTTTTTTTTCATATTTTTGTTAATATCTTTTAAATAATTTATTTAAAAAATATGAAATAAATATGTTTGTATTTCTCATAATGAGCCCTTTGATTTGCTATATCAGGTAATGGGTTAAAAAAAATTTAATTTTATATGTTCCATTTAATTCTGTAGTTTGCCCCCCAAAATTAATATTAGGAAGTTCTTCTTATTTTTCCGATAAAATTCAGGCGAGGCACTATATCTCTAATTTTACGACATATAGTTTCGGAGATAAGGTAGGGGGAATGGGTAATTTATTTTAAAAATATGAAAAAAATATATTTGTTTTCGCCACAATGAGCCCTTTCATTTGATATATTACATGATGTGTTATATTTTTCATTACATTCTGTAATTTGCCCCCCCCCCCAAATTCATTCTAGGGGTTTCTCCTTATTTTTCCGGTAAAATTCAGGTGAGGCCCTATAACTCTATTTTTTTTTCAAAATTTTACGACTTTTTGTTTCATAGATAAGGTAGGGGGAATGGGTGAATGTTTTTATATTTTTGTTAATATCTTTAAAATAATTTATTATAAAAATATGAAATAAATATATATTATTGTCGCCATAATGAGCCCTTTCATTTGATATATTACATGATATGTTAGAAACAATTTTAATTTTATATCTTTCGCTTAATTCTGTAATTTGCCCCCCAAAATTAATAGTAGAGTTTTCTCCTTATTTTTCCGGTAAAATTCAGGTGAGGACCTACTCTGATTTTGTTCAAAATTTATCTATATTTGCATAGATAAACAGGTTGCCTAACCCATAAACTACTATTGTTCAAATTAGACAAGTAGTTCTAAGGTTAATGGCTTCAAACATACAAACTTCAGCACAATATTAATGTTACTGGTCAGGTCGGATCAACACGTGAACCTACCACGCTAAGCAAGGTACCTATAAGAAATGAGTTCTAAAATTTACGTGAATTTAAAGTTGACAGTTTCACCCTACATAACTATAAATCCACCAAGCCCCAATATCCAAACTGCAAGTGCTTATGGGCTACCCTACAAAAACATTTTACTTAACATTTTTTTGAACCACCTTGTATAAATCTGACTACTTTACCATTCGCCATCCTTGTTGGTCACCCATTATAACATAACTATAACTGTACTCCACCCTATATTTCAGCTATCGTCTAACTTATTTCTAATATTTTCTGATCCACCCTGTAAAGTCTGTCCGCCTTATATTTGAACAACTTTTCTAATATTGTTTTAATCACAGTGTAATATTATAATTTTGCTTTGCTCCATATTTCAACTATTCCGTATACTCATCTGCTCATAGCCTACCTTATCAAACAAAAAATTTGCAACATTTTTTATACACTCTGTATTAGTATAATACTACTCCACTCTGTGTTTCAACCACCTTTTATATACAACTGGTTATGTGTCTCCCATTTTTGTACCACTCTACAACTATACATCGACCAATCACCGACATATTTTACCCAAACTGCAACTGTTTATGGGCCACCCTATGTAACAGTTTTATTCAACATTTCTTGAACCGCCTTGTATAACTGTAAATATAATTCACGCTATATTGCAACCATCCTGTTAATGCTACTGCCAATTAGTCACCCATAATAACTTATTTATCTATCATTTTTTTATTTCTGTATAACTATAATTCAACTCCACATATATAAAATTTTTTAAACACTATAACTCTACTCCTCTCTATATTTCAACTATCTTATCAATGCAAATGGTTATTGGCTAAGCTGTATAACCATTTTACTGATTTTTCTGAACCACCCTGGTAAGTATAATTTGGCATCATCCTATGTTTCAAACACCTTTTATACGCAACTTTTCTAAAATTGTTTTAATCACACTCTATATCACTCTATATATATACAATTTTACTTCACATATGCAACATCTCATGTTCTATCCTACATAACAAAATTTTTTCATCCACCCTGTTTCTACTTCACCATCTATTTCAACCACCTTGTATATGCTACTACTTATGGTCCACACAGTATAACATTTTTTATACCACCCTGTATAACTAGTAAGTTCATCAATCCCCAATATATTTCACCAAAATTGCAATTGCTTGGGTCACCCAATATAACAATTTTATTCAACATTCTTTTGAATCACCTTATGTAACTATATACTTGAACCTGTATTACAACAATCTTGTATATACTGATGCTTAGTGGTCACCCAATAAGACATATTGTAAAAACTTAATTATAACTTCACCCTATATTTTAAGTATCTGTGGAACTGCTTACTTCGCTCCATATTTCAGGTATTCCGTATATGCAACTGCTAATGTTCTGCACTAAATAACAACATTTTTCAACTATATTTTTACTCACTTTGTTTAATTATAATTCTACGCCACTCTATATTTCACCAACCTTGTATCTGCAACTATTTGTGATTACGATATTTGTTATTGCGCAACCTTTTAATTTTTCAATTTCTTGTTCATTTTGTGTTAATACCATTGAAAACGGGGTCTGATTTAGACCTTGAGACGTTTGGACTTTTGAAATATACAGACTTTCAAGTTTATGTGGTGTTATTCCCAAAGAACTCAGAAAAAATAAAACCCTATAATACAATTTTTTTAACCACCCTGTAATTCCACTCCAGCCTATATTTCAATCACCCTGTAACGTTTCTTTTAGAGAATGTTAGATCCATCCGATATAACTATAATTTTATTCTACACTTATTTCAAACACATTATATATGCGACTACTTACCATCCACCCAATATAACAT
The DNA here is from genome assembly GCA_034190945.1 of Octodonta nipae. Lineage (NCBI taxonomy): Eukaryota > Metazoa > Arthropoda > Insecta > Coleoptera > Chrysomelidae > Octodonta > Octodonta nipae. The sequence goes on from CM067216.1 coordinate 151,218,954, forward strand.
TTTTGAATCCACTCTGTACAACTGCAATTTTACTCCACCCTTTTTTTAGCAACTTTGTATATGCAACTGCCAATGGGACCCTCAATATAACCTTTTTAAACACTCTAGTTCTACTCCAGTTTATAAATCAACCACCCTGTATATGCAGCTGCTTATGGGCAATCCAGTATATCATTTCTTTTTAAAACTCCTGATCCACTAGTTTGTATATGTAAGGATTTATGAGTCACCCAATATAACATTTTATATCTACCCTGTATAACTATATTTAGTCAATAAGGCCTTTTATTCTATAAATGAATTCTTTAGTGATCCAGACGGGGTAAGACTGAGTTAAAAAATCTGTATTTATTTGAAATATGTAATGTACTTTAGAAACTGTGTAATTTTGTTGTCTATTCTGTGACATTGTACTATGCCAAACTTGGCTTTTTAGTATAAATAAAAATAAAGGAATATCTATCTATATCCTATTTCACCCTTTTTCCAACCACCTGTTATATGAAACTACTTATGGCCCACCCAGTATAAACTTTTTTAACCATCTTATGTGGGAAACTGACCTTTAAATTCATTGGGAGCCTTTGGTTGGATAGGTTAGACATATCACTCGTCGATATTTAGCCTCCATTTTTTTTCCGATTTTTGTTGTTTCTTGTGGTTGTTTGAGTTGAAATTATTGTACTTGGCTTAATTTTGATTAGGAACTGAAATTGATTTGTCTCCGACGAAATCGCAACTGGTACGACTGTTCCATCATTCCATTCATGACCATAACAACTACTTGACATTGCCGCTGTATATGAACCTGAAAGAACTGCCATCGAAAGTGTGTAACTACTGTATCTAAGTAATTTTATTCCGCAGTAGAAATAGAGGGTACACAAAATTATGTCTTCGACTTCGAACAAGCAGTTCCATGTCATCTGTCACCACAGTACGAAAATATTTAAAGATTTATTTTATTTCGTCAATAGCAGTGCTTCCGTGGAAGTACAGTTCTTGTGTTTTCGATTATACTGGTAATTTGGATTAATGTATATCACTGGATATTTTTCAGTTTCATTCACCAAAAGATTAGTCTGTTATTATTTTGTTACTAAATAAACATACTGAGTGGTAACTACTGAGCTGCGTCGGAATATTTATATGGAGATTACTCTGAATATTTTTACGGAGCTGTGGTATACCGAGCGCTTTCATCTAATCGCCTCTCAAATCCCGCTCAAGTGAGACAGTTCTCATTGACATCTATGCATTCGCCATGTTTGCGGTGCCGAATCGGGACAGAACACACTGAACACAATCATACAGTACTGAGAAATGAGGAACCATCCACGAGATGCGTCGTACCGAGCTTCTCTCGCTACTCGGCTGTACACGGTGGCCAACTAAGAATGCGAGGTGTAGTATAGTCTATAGTAACCTAACAAAAAATACCTGATCTTTAAAGTCGAGGATAATGTCAACCTTTTTGTTTGACAATTTGTGTTGTATCTCTATAAACAAAGTGGTGGGGGGTATTTAAATGTTTCGTAAAAAACATCCGTTATCTTCGAAACAGCTGAGCTGATTTTAACAAACATGGGCTACAAATATTATATTTGAAATTATGTTAGTTTCGTATATGGCCACCAGAGGTTTTTTTTGACATTCCGACAGACATGGTTGATTTTCTCAAAAATTGTATTGGTATAATTTTTTTTCATTAAAAATGATGTCTCCAGAAAACCGCATCTCGATATATTTTTCCTAACCTAAAATTTAAACCTAAGAAAATTTTATTGAGTAATCCTCTATATTTTTATTTTTTTAAACTGATTTTTCTGGAAATATTTTTATAAGTTGTTGCCCTAAAAAGCGCCGATTTAAAAAACAAAGGTTTTTAATGCCTCCGTAAATGCTCGAAATGCTAACCATCATGCTCTATGCATTGCAGCAGCTGTAGAAAAAAGCTGTAGCTCAATTTTGGCTCTCGGTATGTTACGTATTGCATTACGAATCCGGTTTTCATATCTTTTCTGGTTGTGGGTTGAGTCTGATACAAGATGTCTTTTAACCGTCCCCATAAATAAAAATTCAGACAAGGTACGTTTGGTAATTGCTGAGGCCATGGAAACAGTGTTCCTCTTCCAATCCACCGTTGTTGAAATACTACATTAATATCATCTCGCAACATAAATGGGCTGGGCAACCATCCAACTGCAAAAACAAATTTTTCCTTGTTTCCTTTGGCACATCTTCCAACAACAACAGTAATTGATTGGCCAAAAAGTCAAGAAAGACATTGCCATTTTGGGATTGCTCGAAAAACCACACCACACATTTAAACTCCAACGACCTTGGTGCTGAAGTTCACGCAACCAATACGGATTTTCTGCAGACCAATAACGCATATTGTGCACATTTACTCTCCCGTCACTGGTAAAGGTGGCTTCATCGGCCCAGAGAGTTTGAAATAAAAATTCTGTATTTTCGCGTAACATGTCTAACATCCAATAGCAATAGTCCAACATACGATCAATACATTCTATCCATTTTCAGGATGACGAGCAAAATCCGGCTCTATCTCTCCTACTCTGGGAAAAGCTCTCACATTGCAAGGACGTCGATTTGGATATCGAACCGCGTAAACTCTTTTTGCTACTGCGGCATTCGGAAGTCATTCAAAATAAACTGCAATCATATCAACAGCTTCATTGTTCGTCAAACGCATTTTGTAAGCAGAAAAATTGATCAAATTAACGCCAAACTATTGACAACTATTGACAGTTTGAGGATTATTTATGTTTTGATTAGGTATTCGTTTTCATGGCCCGCTTCTATTAATTGCCTTTTTCATATGAATATGCATTTAAACAAAAAATATACGTTTTGTTCTTAGCATTACTTACTTACCTTCAGCGATATTTTGTAATACTTTATTCTGATTAATAAAAAAAAATTCTACAAAATCAGTTTAAAAAAATAAAATTGTAAGGGGTTTCCGTATAAAATTTTTCTTGACCAAAATTTTAGGTTAGGAACAAGATATTGAGATGCGGTTTTCGCGAGCTTGTTTATAGACATCATTTAGCTACTTTTTAATCATCATACTAATGCATTTAAGTTTTATAAAGAAAATCGACCCTTTCTGTCGGAATGTCGAAAAGAAGTCCTCCAACGGCGACATGCGAAACTAACAAAACTTCAAATATAACATTTGTAGCCCAAGATCTCATTTGAACTAGCCCAAGTATATTAAAGTCGAAGGTATAGGGTGTTTTTTACGACAACATTTCAATACCCCCCACCACTTTATTTTTAGAGATACAGCTAAAATTGTTAAACAATTTCACATTATCCTCGACTTTAAATATTAGGTATTTATTTGTTAGGTTAATATAGCGGAATTCATAGAAACGTCACTTTTAGATTCAAGATTGCAGTTACGCTTCCTAGCGGGCATTTTAGAAACTTTAGATATATAGTTTCCCAGATACAGTACCTCACCACCCTGTACATCCCGAATAGCTGAAGGATATCCCGTTGAAATGTATGCGTTCGGTATACTTTCGGTACCGTTCATTCCGAGCAAAACATGCACTCGGTAAATTGCTGTTCTGAATAGAACCAATCGGATTGCTGCCCGCTTGCCGAGTGCATGTTTCGCTGGACGCATATCGACCCGTGACTCAACTGCTTTAGTGTAACAGAATACCCGGCTTACCGACATGGGGAGTACATTTATATCCTGTTTTCTTACAGCCTTTATACTGATGTATAAAGGCTGTAATTTGTAAAGGCTGGATTTTGGTCTAACTATATATCTAGACCCTCTTGATTACGTATACCGAATATATAAACAACCTGTTTACTTCACCCTCTATACTGCTACAGACGCTTCACCCTGTATACGAACATCCTCTATAGGTTCATTATATATTACTTATAAATGGTGAACGTATATAGGATGTACACCCTGTATACGTAAAAAATTATATATCCAAACTCTCTTTACTAATACTCTGTAGATTTACACTCTATTCACTACCATCCTGTCTCTTCCACCCAAACATTGCTAGCAAAGGAAGGTCGTGGTGATTGCTAACAAATATGAAACCGAGTCTCTTATCTCGAATTTTTCCCTGGACATTAAAATTTTTAGCATGAATAAATCAACAAAAATTAGTCAATATCTTACTTATTTACTTCCTTACGACCGTGCCCATAGCGATGAAATAAAAGTTTATAGAAACGCAACTTTTGTATCAAGCTTAAACACAATTAGAAATGAAAATTGTGAAAAAGGAACAATTTTTCAATTTTTACCGGTACAGGGGTCGTGCGCACTCCCAGGCTCCAGACCTTCCCCATGCCTACCCAATTTCGTTAAGAAAGGGTGATATCGAAAAACATAGTCGACCTAGTATTCTTTCTCGAAAACTTTATTAGCTCTCATACTATCAGCTTTTTAATATGAATGTATTTTGTTGCAGTATGTCTAGAATTTCTTTTGAAAATTGGAGATTTATGGATTGTGGTCTCTTCTGCTGGATTTATTTTTCTCAGAGTTGTCGATTTTCTGAACTTCCTGGTAATAGCTATGAAATTAGTTATGAAAAATTTTTGTTATCAGGTTATTATCTTTGCGGAGTTGTACAAATCAATACCCTGTCTCATTTCTTTTGCTCAGACCGTGGACATAAAACATTCACTAATGTGCTCCTCAGCTGTTGAGATTTGAGCAACTAAATAAACTAACAAAAAAAAAGGTGTTTTAGCATTAAGTACGCTACTCCGTTCCCGTGTTTGATATTACCATAGTAATAGAGTGATTTCGTATTATGTGTGAATCTGTACCAGAGAGCGCATTTCGCGCAGCTCGCATTATGTCTATGCACCACAGATCCATTTCCTGGAATAGTATTTTATCAGCCCTTAGAATGCACCTAACATGCTATGAACATATTGAAATAAACTCAGTGGAGGCGAATGTAAATTTTATAACACTATTGTTTTGACTAAATTGTTGACCTTTGTTGTTAACTGATTTCCAAAAAGATTACACGGGTCAACATGAAATTTGACTTTGATTGCAAAGTATTAAATTTCGGTAGTTTAGGTCGTAATAAGACGGAAAAAAAATATATGGCATGAAAAACTTTGCTTTTGTGCTTAGAAGATTGATTGAACGAAATTTTTAAAAACCTCGGATTTTAATTTTTGATTGAAAATAAAACTATTGAAATAAAAATGTTTATTATTTTTATTAAGTTTTACTATGAAATTAGCTTACAGAAAAGTGGAAAATAACTTAAAAGTGCACACTTTTACTTTTTCTTTTATGTTCATAGCTACTTTCTCTCAATAAATCCCAATTATAGTCGCCCATCATGTTTTCATTGTATTGGCCTTGATAGCGTTGTTCAAAATTCATGATGTCCTGATGGAAACGTTCTCCTTGCTCTTCGGAATAGGCTCCCATATTGTTTTTAAATTTATCCAAATGAGCATGCAGCATATGTACTTTTAATGACATCCTGCAGCCCATGGCCTTAAAATTTGTAAGCATATCCTCAACCAACTTTTCGTAGTTTTCAGCTTTATTATTTCCTAAAAATCCAGAAACTACTGCTTTAAAACTGTTCCAACTTGTTTTTTGAGTACGATTCAGCAACGTTGGAAATTTTTCATCGGCGAAAATCGGTCTTATTTGCGGACCAACAAAAACCCCAGCTTTAACCTTTGCTTCCGATAACTTCGGAAAATTTTTTTTTAAGTATCCAAAAGCTTCTGAAGTTTCATCCAGTTTTTTAACAAATTGTTTCATCAACCCTAACTTAATGTGCAAAGGCGGCATTAACACTTTTTCCGCTTCAACAATCGGCTCAAATTTGACGTTCTGTTTTCCGACACACAATTCTGTTCTTACAGGCCATGACCGTTGAATATAGTGTTTAGAATCCGCTCTGCTATCCCACAAGCACAAATAACACGGATACTTTGTATATCCACCCTGTAGCCCCATTAAAAATCCCACCATTTTAAAATCTCCAATCAGCTCCCAGTTATACTCACGATACTTTACAGATTCAAGCAAAATTTTGACACTTTCATAATTTTCTTTAAGATGTACTGAGTTAGCAATTGGAAGAGACGGAAATTTATTTCCGTTGTGCAATAGAACTGCTTTTAAACTTTTTGTAGAGCTGTCAATGAATAAACGCCATTCGCTAGGGACACAGGGTATGCCAATTGCTTCAAACATACCTTTAATGTCATTACAAAAACAAAGTACATCTTCCTTCGTGAAAAACGTTGCAAACATTTCATGCCTAGTCCGCTGATCCGTGATCTTAACATCATCAAGCAAATTCCACTGCCTAGAAGCTCTGCTTTATTTTTTGGCAAATTTAAATCTTTAATTAGATCGTTAAAATCTTCTGAAGTAATGAGATAGTGTTTTGGTTGTTCAGGTGTAGGCAAAAACTCCTTATCGGAATTACTTTTATAAGAACTAAAAGATGAGCAACTTTTCTGCGATAATTTTTTTGGTGGCTCAGGTACTGGTCGTGTCAGGTCGTGAGCAATTGGAGCAGAAGAAGATTCGAGGTCAGGATATTCAATAGGTTTTGCTTTTTTACCTCTACGTCTTTTACTCGGATTCACCATACAAAAGTAGCAGTCAGTAATATGGTCTTTTGGTTCTCGCCAAATCCTTGGTATTGCAAATTTCATAGACCTTTTCTCACCTCGATACCAACCTAAAAATATAAAAATAAAAATTAATATGTCTATTATTTTGGATTCATCGCTTAATTAAATAAAAATTGCTTACCTTCCAAACACCTTTTACAATAACTACAAGCAACATGTGGAGCCCATGGCTTATCTTGATTCCGTACAGGACAGTCAAAATATGCTTCATAGGCTTCACAGAGAACGTGAGATGACTTTAGTTCATATTTCACGTCTCGAGCTTTAATAAATTGACCACATATAAAACAAAATGCATCAGCATCGTATTTGCACTTTCGTGACGACATTTTAAGTTATTCGGGCTTGTAAATAACACCTGATGGTTGTTTATCACTCGGGTGCCATCTAGCGGCACAGTGTAAACGTTAATACCCCACTCTCACCGCGCGGTCTTTTTAAAAATATTAAAATCAATTAAAATTTATGAAAAAATTGAAAAATGAGTATTATTATTATAACTATCACAAAAGCAAACTTTATACCGAAAAAAGGTATTTTCTTTTCGTTTTTGTGCATAACTAACTGGAAAATAATAGTATAAACTTTAGGACAAAGAACGAAAATTTTTTTGTAGAGTCGTGTTATCAATTCGTCTCCAACTTTTTTTTTATGTATGACGAGCGATTATTCAAAAACGGCTTGGGCGATTTTGATGATTTAAACGGCATTATATTGAGGAACATTTCAGAAAGGTCCCATATAATTGTTTATAAGATGAGATTTAAGGTTTTCCAGAAAATTAGAAAAAAAAAGTAAATAAGGGACTAGATTTCAGTGAATTTCAATGAATATTCACTGTTTTCTCTAAAACCGCTCAAGAAATTTTGAATATTATACATTGTATTCTACAAAGATATGTCCAGCTTGATTCCGTATATTTTTCAATAACGTAAAACTTAACATCTTTCTGAAAATCGGAAAAATATATGCAAAAAAACTGTAAACATCATGGTAAATGTCAAATTTTCATCATAAATATCTAGTTTAAATGTCAAAATATGCCATATGAAGGTATATCGGACAGGGTCTTTGTAATGGTTTTCATTTTAGTTCGTTGGAAGTTACGTTAGGGGGCTTATAGTCGCGTGAAATGGCAGAAATTATTCAGTTAGTTTATTGAAACGAAAATTTGTTATGTTGGTGAACTCTTGTATGTGGTATACCGTTGTAGGTGAGTGCGTGCGTGCATATAATATTAGGTAGTACACAAGCAGTTGAATACATAGGCTGGTTGAAATATAAGTTATCACGAAAACTTGTCAATATCGACTGTCAGTTCAGCACTACTAATGGAATTACTCTCAAATGAGGAAACGTCAAAGTGAAAACAATCTTTTTCATGGCTACCTACGTTAAAAGTGCAAATAAGAGAGAAAAGCATCCATAACTCCGTTATTTTTATGAATAACTATATCGAGCATTATATCGTTGAAAAGTTCTAAAAATCTCCGATTTTTTGAGGTCATAGCCACCTATGGTTTCCATTCAAAAAAAGATAAGTTTGTGTCATATCTCGAAAACGAGAGCTGTCACGCAAACGAGGACATGACAATCATATTCGGGATACAATTCGCTTCAATTTTGATATTTACACTTTATTTATAAAATCAAAAACGAAGGAGCTAAAGGGATTTGACTAAGTCGACAGAATTTCGTTTTTTCAAAATATCTAGTAAGCCATGACTTTTTACAAAAATCCGAAAGTGTCATTAAATTGGGCCAGTAAAACTGCAAATCGTATCCAATTTAACCGTTGCTCTATCTCAGCTAGTTTCCGAGATCTCCATACTGAGCATCAAAAAAAATTCACCCTGTATAAAAAAGTCAAGTTATGGAAATTTCAATTGAAATTACTTTCAGTTAATTGTCATTATAAATTTCCATTAAGTATCTGCCAAATCAATTCAGTAACTCAAATTATGTTAAGTTGCAGCGATTATATTCTGTTCTATTTTGCAGTTCGTAATTTTTTTTATAGAATTAATAAATCCCGATTGTCAATATTCCGAAACCGTACAACGAAATATTCATATAAATAACAAGAGTTTTTGACGTCACTGCTTAATTGATATTCTTATTTGATGCTCTATTGGTTGAATGGATCACAGAATGATATGATAATTTGACGTATTATATGTAACCTTTTAAACATTGAAATGTGCAGATGAACGAGATATCTCACAGAAAGTTTGTAAGGATTTTTGAATTTAAAGTAATTTGGTATCGGTGAGTAAGTATTGATTTAATTAATTTATGTATATATAAACCATAAATTAATGAAAATTGAATGAAAAAATTCGAATAATACCAATATAATGCCTTAAGTCTTATGGAGATGTGGGGATACAGTCAGATGGGCAGTAAATATAGTATGGTGTACTTTATGGCAATCTGATCAAAAGTTTTTATGGACTGAAAATGGCCAATTTTTGAGATATGAGGGGCAAATGTAACATAGAATGTTGCATGTTAAGGTCAAACTGAGAAGAAGCCGTTACATAAATAAAGATCCTTGTTGGGATTTATTATACATGTTACTTTATTTTGCCCCCTAAGTGAACTGGAGAGGCTAAAACATCGCTGAATTCGGTTTAATTGACTCCAAAAACTTATATTATCTGGTTGAAGGATCTCTAGATGATCTGTAGTGGTTAAAAGATATTTATCAAGTGTTGGAAGTCGTTACACGTCTTTTTCAGACTGACCTTGAAATAACCTTCAACCTGACCTCACACATGTCAACGATGGTAGATTCAAAATCAGCAATACCACAATCCCTAGAATATTAACAACATGAAATTGAGATTGACGTATTTCTCCTCGACGTCGCACAAAGGGTAAATTATTTTGAATGTCATCTTACACTATTCTAGTGGTGGTGGAAATGAGGGGTGAAATGGTGCACAATTCAAAATTCGCTATTTTGTTTGTTTATGGTATCTCAAAAACAAATAGACATATTTATACACATGTTTTTTTTTTAATTGTAAGGTTATTTGTATAGATTAGAAAAATATTTATTGAAAAACTATCCTCCCAAAAATATAGGTGAAAATGGGGCTGAGCGGGTGAGAACCAAGAAAATACAGTGATTCATTGGCCGCTGAACACGGTTCTTGAAACCATTTCGTTATCATTTGCCACTGTGAAGAGATTTTATCATTATAATCAAAAATGATCGCCTGATTCATTCTTATCTGTTATAAAATTCAGAACAATAATTTTGTTTCACAAAGACAATAGTTATATACAGAATGTCGGGTCATAAAAAAACATAATAGATAAGTTGCATTGTCTCTAACCATTTAGCACATACATCAAAAGAATAACCACTTAAAAATGACAAAAATCGAAAATAGAGGATCTAACTAAACGTTGTTAAAAATATTCAAAATAATGCAGAGTTATTATGGTATGTGGTCAAAAAAGTTCAATTTAAAAGTTATAGTCAAACAGAATTAGTTAAAAAATTGTATAAAATTTTACAGATGATAAAATATTATATATAAAGATACACAAAAAAATTGAATTTAATGTAGAGTTGAACATACATCGATCAGATACGAGTATATAGTTTTATTAACAACTAGCCTTTACCCGCTGTTTCACCCGCGTATAGAATTCTTTGCAAAAAGAAATAGCTTATGAAATATATGGGCTATCCAATATAAAATTTTTTTTGAACCTCCTAACATAACTATATATTTACCAATCCTGAATACATTGTTTTCTGAATGTTATTTGTGGCATCTTCTAGTTTATTTTAGATTTTCTTGGGAATAATACCACATCAGAGTTCAAATATACACAAGTTTGAACTCTGATGTGGTATTATTCCCAAGAAAATCTAAAATAAACCTGAATACATTTCACCCAGTGCTTACCGGCTACATTATATAACAATTTTATTCAACATTTACTGGAACCACCTTGTATAATTGTAAGTTTGCTTCACCCTATAGTGCAACCATCCTGTATATGCTGCTGTATGTTTGTTACCAATATAACATTTTTTAATTACCTAACTATAGTTCTACTCCACCCTATACGCTATATAACAATTATTTCTGATAATTTTTGAGCCACTTCGTAAACTATAATTTTAACCGGCCTTTATATGCGACGTGTGTTAAACACAATATACAGGGTGAGTTTTTTTTTGATGATCAGTATGGGGATCTCGGAAACTAGCGGAGATAGAGCAATGGTTAAATGGGACAGATTTGCAGTTTTACTGGCCCAATTTAATGACACTTTCGGATTTTTGTAAAAAGTCATGGCTTACTAGATATTTTGAAAAAATGAAATTCTGTCGATTTAGCCAAATCCCTCTAGCTCCTTTTTGATTTTATAAAAAAAGTGTAAATATCAAAATTGAAGGGAATTGTATCCCGAATATGATTGTCAGGTCCTCGTTTGCGTGACAGCTCTCGTTTTCGAGATATGACACAAACTTATCTTTTTTTAAATGGAAACCATAGTTGGCTATGACCTCAAAAATCGGACATTTTTAGAGCTTTTCAACGATATAATACTCGATATAGTTATTCATTAAAATAACGGAGTTATGGCTGCTTTTCTCTCTTATTTTCACTTTTTACATAGTTAGCCATGAAATAGATTGTTTATTAATAACTATTGCAAAAAACATTGAACGATTTTTTTATTAGGTATATCAGATATAACGAAAAAACTAAATAAGTAGGTACTTACTAAAAACTTAAAAAATTAAAGTACATAATAATGGTTACAATTTATGTTCGAAAAGTCCACCATTGTTATTTAGACAAAAGTTGCATCTTTTTAAGATTGACATTTCCGCATTACTTTATTTGTTAGCGCACCCCATAAATAGAAGTCTATAACTGCCAAATCGGGAGACCGGGGTGGCCATTCGCCTGGGCCATTTCTTCCTATCAAAGAGTTTGGATAGATATTATCTAAGTGTTGTCTTTCTAATAACGATTTATGAGCAGGTGCTCCATCATGTTGGAAACACTCAATTTCTAAACGAGTTCTCAAATTCAAATTATGCAACATGTCTTGAAAAGTGTATTGCAAGAAATGCAAGTAGCGCTCCTCAGTAAGTGATTCGTCATAGATAAAAGGCCCCAGAATAGTTGACCCTATGATACCACACCAAACATTAAAACCAAATTTTATCTGGGGTCGTCTTTGTTCTACATGGAAAGGATTTTCTTTAGCCTAGATATGCTCATTGTGTCTATTGGACATACCGCAGTTAGTAAATCCAGTTTCATCTGACCATAACACCTTTAATGGAAACTGTGGGTTGTCAAAGCACATGTCTCTAAACCATGTACAAAACAAAATATGTCGATGTTCGTCACCAGCATGCAAAGTTTGAGAAACTTTAGGTTTGTACGGGTGGAACTTGTGCGCTTTCAGTACCTTAACTAGAGTTCGTTGAGATGTGCCAGCTTCTGCCGCATCTCACGACTTGATGTAGATGGATTTTGATTTACCATTGCCAAAACATTTATTTGTGCTGCTTCGTTAATTTGATCAAGTTCCTTTGGTGGTTTAGTAAAAGATCCATATCTGCGTAAACTATCGTAAAGCCTCTTAAATGTACATAGAGCAGATTGACGACGATTAAAATATCTATGAAAGTATTCCTCAGCTGCACGAACTGAATTTTTATGGCATATGATATAACATTACCCATATTCAGTTTTTCTTCGTTAGAATATTCCATTTTATCACGAAAACTTGTCAATATCGACTGTCAGTTCAGCACTACTAATGGAATTACTCTCAAATGAGGAAACGTCAAAGTAAAAACAATCTTTTTCATGGCTACCTACGTTAAAAGTGAAAATAAGAGAGAAAAGCATCCATAACTCCGTTATTTTTATGAATAACTATATCGAGTATTATATCGTTGAAAAGCTCTAAAAATGCCCGACTTTTTGGGGTCATAGCCAATTATGGTTTCCATTCAAAAAAAGATAAGTTTGTGTCATATCTCACGCAAACGAGGACATGACAATCATATTCGGGATACAATTCCCCTCAATTTTGATATTTACACTTTTTTATAAAATCAAAAACAAAGGAGCTAGAGGGATTTGACTAAATCGACAGAATTTCGTTTTTTCAAAATACCTAGTAAGTCATGGCTTTTTACAAAAATCCGAAGGTGTCATTAAATTGGGCCAGTAAAACTGCAAATCTTTCCCAATTTAACCATTGCTCTATCTCCGCTAGATCCCCATACTGATCATCAAAAAAACTCCCCCTGTATAAATATAATTTTGCTTCGCCCCATATTTAAGATATTCCATATAGAAGGATGCAACTATTCACGGTCTACCTTATATAACAATTTTTTTTAATTTAATTTTTTAATCCACCCTGTAAAACTATAATTTTACTAAGCCCCCGATCTCAAACACCTTATATATACAACTACATATGGGCCACCCAATACAACATTTTTTGTACCAATCTGTATAACTAAATTCACCAACATATTTCACCCAAATCGCAACTGTTGATGGCCACCATATATAACAATTTTATTCAATAATTTTAAAAAGTGCCTTCTATAGCTATAACTCTACTTCCATCTATATTTTACCTTATCTAGGCAACTGCTTATGGACTACGCTAAATAACCATTTTTGCGTTATTTTTTAACCATCCTGGAAATTATATTTTGTCTCCATCTTATATGTCAACCACCCCTTATATGCAACTTTTTCTAACATGTTTTAATCACACTGTATAACTATAATTTTACTTCGCCCCATGTTTCAAATATTGCATATATGCAACAGCTCATGCTGTATTTAAAAAAAAATTTAACAATTTTTTATCCACACTGTTTAATCCACCGTCTATTTCAACCACCTGGGATATGGTACTACTTATCGGCCACCCAGTTAGTCATTTTTTGTACGACCCTGTATCTATATATAAATAGGCAAAGACAAGACGATTAGTTACCATTTTCTCCTCTGTCTCTCAACCGATTTTCTCCATTTTTGTTTTGTTTAGTAGCTACTGACGACCTTAAGTGCAGAATGCTAATATTAATTTAAAATATTTGTTCATTCATTAAATAAAATATATTAAAAATTCATTATTTACGTCCATACTGTCAACGCCAAACAACTGACAGTGCCGCCGCCGCCAGACGGTCAAAACTCGAAACATTGAGTAATTATATATGGAGCGATCGTTAGATGCTGTTATATTCTTAGAACATGCACTTCTGGTATTGGCATGTAAGCGTTGATATTGTTTAGCGGTAAAATAGTCAATGTTACATCTTACATTGGCATATTCCGAATTTTTAATAAAAGTTAAAAGCTCATGCAAGTATCTAATATTTGGTACATGCGGTGGAACCGATTGACTAATTTTGTTTTACCGGACATGGTAGTAGTTTTTTCCCTATATCTACTGTTTCTGTCAATGTAGGGAGATAAAATGTATACCAGATTTTAAGTCAAACTATAACCTTAACAAACAAACAAACAGACTATTACAATTTTATAATAGTATATAGAATGTGTTAAAATAATTTGTTTATAAATACGATAAAAAAGCTGAAAACCAAACGAAACTGTGTGACTGACTATCTGATGGATCTATTGTATTAAATTTTTGTATATTCGTATATATCTGCACAATAAAGGCAGGGTGAGTAATATTTTTCGCCAAAAGAAATTCGTAAATTTTTAAAGTCTTCATAACAAGTTTTCATGTAAGAGAAATTGTATTATAGATAGCGTACAATATAACATATATCAGCTCTTTACAAGAAAAAATTTATTTGTAGTATGACTGGACCATACAATGTATGGCATCACACTCCCTCTAAGGCACGCTATGAGGGGAAAATTCACTAAACCACAGATATCCTAGATATCAAAAGGGTTTAGCTCTCTGGGAGCCCTTGTCAGGTTTTCAGGTCCGTGGTTGGAGTCGTGGCGGCAGTTTCCCATGAATTTCCTGACCGTCCGGGCTGTTCCTAACAGGACGGCTTTTTGCATTTGTTTGTAAAGATGTTCGTCAAGACCGAGGTATTTTAAATTGTTTAATAGATGTTTTGGGACTAGTCCTGTCGTTGACATAACAATTGGTACCGTTCGTGTGTTGTTCATGTCCCACTGAGTCTTTATTTGGAATTCCAAATCTCTATATTTGGTTATTTTCTCAGCTTGCTTAGTATGTATATTAGTATTGTTAGGAATTGCTATGTCAATTAAAGTTGTGTTCCGAGATACTTTATCTACCAAAACTATATCTGGTCTGTTGTAAGCAACAGTTCGATTGGTCAGTATCGTGAGGTCCCGACTGTGATAATTCAAGTTTCAGTGCTAGTTCCTGGTGAAGTATTTTTGCCACAGCATCGTGTCGTTCTTTGTATTCTGTTGCAGCGAACGCTTGAAAACCTCCTGTGATATGTTGGATAGATTCAGATGTTTGGCAACCGTACCTGCATCTGTCGTTGTTAATAGAAGGGTCTTTAACGATGTACTTTAGGTAGTTCTTAGTTGGAATTACTTGGTCTTGGATTTCCAATATAAAGCCTTCCGTTTCAGGAAACATATGACCAGAGATCAACCAGTAGTTCGACGCTGCACTGTCGACATAATCTTGGTTGACGTCATTTATATATCTTCCATGAAGGGGCTTCTCTTTCCATTTCAGCAGTTTCTGATCTGTGGTCTGGTGGTGTAATTGGACATGTTGTTGTGCCAGTCGCAGTGGGGTTGAGTCATCAACCAGGCACATGACTCTGTGTAGATCAGATAATTCTGCGAGTTTCTGGAAATGACTACGCAAAATGGAAATTTGTTGATCTAATAGTTTGCTTAGATCTGTCAATCCTCTTCCTCCTTCATACCGTGGCAAAGTTGTACGTTCGACAGAGCTCTTTGGGTGGTGATTTTGAGCTTTTGTTAGTAAAACTCGAACTTTTCGTTGTAATTGTTCAATGTCAGTCTTGCACCAATTAACTACTACCTTCTACTATTTTAAGCATATATAGTAGTAGTATAGTATAGTATGTTATTATAATAGTATTATTGGATTAGTTTCGACAGGCGAGTTTTTTTAATTAATAGGAAAGTCTTGAAAATAGTTGCTGATGAAGATTTCTAATTTATTGTGTAGTATGTCGAAACAGTTTTCAGTCATTTCGAAATGCAAAAAAAAGTTTTATCGTCTATCAATTTTGTAAATAATGTTATAAATTCTCCTTATTTTTCTGTTTTTTTTTCATGCCTCTTAAACCAATTTACTTTTCTTAGGTTGTTTCCGCTCTTCATCCAAAAGTTATGCTATAATAGCCAAGCAATTCTTCGTAAACGCCATCACAAATATATGAGTGCATTTAAGTTCACACTTAGCAGAAAAAATGTCTCAACGCAGTGAAAGAAATCTAACGGATAGATTTGAATACAGTCGCTGTTTTGACTGAAAGGTGGACTGTGACGCTTCTTAATACCTAACTGTGACTGAACTGTGCCGTGACTGATAGGTGTGAATAGATTTTTAAAGGCACCCTCGGGAGAATGTGCAAGAATGGCTTCTCACAAATAGAAAAGAATGCGAACACTCCAATGAAGACATCACTGAAATCAAAATTTACATAATATAATTTTATGGGCATTCTCGAAGGTCATGTTCAGAGGCGGATCTAGAATTGCCTTGGGGGATTGATCTCGTTCTGGGGGGGGGTGATCTCGTGGGAGGGGGCTTGACGTTACTGGAGGTTGATTTTAGCACAATAAACATTAAAATATACATACCACTCAGATGATTTTGGGGGGCCTTCAGCCCCTTAGCCCTCCCCCTGGATCCGCCAGTGGTCGTGTTCAACAAGAGATTCTATTGGTTTAACCTAACATATACAGACGTTGGTCAGTTTTAGGAAGTACTATAGGTTAGTTTTCTATTATGTAGACGGTCGAGCTTGACACGTTGTTTACCCTGTGTATATTTTAAAATTTAGTTATCAGTTTTAATTTAATGATAAAATTTTGATATTGAGGAAGTTGGGGTAGGTAAGTCATTTTTAAACCTTCAAAACAGAATGAAATTTTACAAAATTTACTTTTTATATTTCAAATAAATGCCAGATGTCTACTAATATGAGATAATAGATCAAACGTTCATATAGGAGTGCCGATCCTTATAGAATTAGGGTGTTCTGCGGGCATACCAAAACGAGAATATACACGATACAACTTGGTTTACCGACGTATACCGGAGAGAATATACAGGATACAACATATAGGTACGAATCTCGTATGTAAAGGATATGTTTAAAATTAGTTGGTATAAGAAAGTATATTACCTATGTGCTATTTAGACGTTTGTTTGTTATAAGGCTTCAAACTTTCGTTTAATTCATGTTTTATTGAATTTTTCCCTTAATTTCTATCCAATAATAATAAAAAAAATAAATAAATTACCGAATTCTGGTGACAGATATATATTTTTTTCAGGTAATGAATAGTCACGGAGATGTTCAATCAGAATTAGAACTCAAGGCGATTCTTTATCGTTATTGTGATTGAATTTGTAAGTATTGTGAAATTTACCTTCAATGTCACTTTGTTGAAGGACAATATTATTGTACAAAAAATATTGTCAGCGAAAAATCTGCATTTGGCTACGTGATCAACAGCAGCTTTACCACAATTTGTCTAGCAACGTCAGACATTGTTTCATACAAGTTCAGCAAATTTTTGTTAAATTAGTTTAATATTGTTTTGCGAGAGGTCTGTTTTATAGTTGTAGTATAGGAATAAAAATATTTCTTTAATAGTCGACGAAAACGTTGATTTATTGGATAATGTGAAACTATAAACGTCCTCCAGCGACAATAATGGCCATGTACAGGGTGAGTCAAACTTGCCCACATGGAGTTTAGAGTTAAATAGAAAAGTTGACTACGCCACTGAATTATAGAAAGAATGCTTCAAATTTCTAATTTAATTTGCATTAATGGTCTTATTTATTTCAAATCCATAAAACCGTCTAGAATCTAGAAGAGATGAATTCTTTCATAAAATTTTCGGCTTAAAGAGGTTTGGAAAAAAACCTTGAGAACTAATACCAATAACTAACTGATGTCAAATTTGGTGAGCTAAAAGCAAACATGTCATTCTACCAATTCCGAATGACAAATTTGACGACACGCAATATTATGACTAAGATACTCATTTTAGACGACCTTTTTTCCTTTATTTTGATCTATGTCCTTCAGAGGAACATTTTAAAACTATTTTCATTTAATACAGGGTGATTAAAATAATAAGATGTTTCATAAAAGTTTACTATACCTAAAGCCCATAGTTTCTCTGTAATATTCACTATTTTATCCAAATGTAGTGATTATTTAAAGGGTTAGTGTCTCAGTATACTCTTTTCTTGTTGCCGACTGGGGTCTCCTGAAGGATAATATTTTGTGTTGCAGTTGTGGAAAATCCAACATTGTATACAAAGTATGAAATAAATACCAGTTAATTAACCAAAATTTCAAATGACAATTACTTCTCTAAGTTTAATGAAGCACCCTGTATTTTATGTCACCAACAGTAGTAGAAATTTATTCTCTATGCGACAGGATAACATTTCCCTATACCTAACTATTCACGTTCCCATGAAAAACGCAGATTCACAGAATACAACCGAATTTTAATTTATTTAATTTCTAACAAGATAGCTATCAGAATGTGACAGATTTCATTTAATATTTTCTGACAACTCTTCTTTATGAACCATTTTGTTGTAATAATCGATGATTACTGTAAATATTAATTAATAAGAATGAAAGTTTATAGCAAAGAAGAACGAATCGACATGATTTTTGTCCTTGGAGAATGCCTGCAAAATAGTTTATTAGCTGCTATAGTCTACGCTAGCATTCGTAAGGCTGTTAGACCATTTCAGGCAAACTTGGAGCGTTGAGTATAGAAAACCTATAAAAGAAAAACCTGTGACGAAAAACGAAGAAATCGAGTTAGCTGTTACAGCTTCTGTAAACGAAAATCCTCACACAGGGAGAACCAAATTGCCTGAAGTGTGTCCAGAATTCTTAACAAGCATAATTATTATGATTAAAAAATCCTAATTCTTCAGGAGCTTTCCAGAAATGATTTTGAAAATCCAGTTCAATTTTGTATGTGGGTGTTGGATAAAGTGGCTGAAAATGAGAACTTTTTAAATTTTGTTCTGTTCACTGATGATTATTTTTCACAATAATGGATTTGTTAGTCGACATAACCTCCATTATTATTTTGATTCCAATCTTCCTAACCAATGAATTTCCAATTCTTTAGAAAATATTCCATTAAAAATACGAGCAAAAATGTGGGTACAAATGGATTGGGCTCCCGCACATTTTCATCGTGACATACGACATTTTCTAAATGTTCATTTTCAAAATCGTTGGATTGGAAGAAACGGTTTTCAGAATTGGCCTCCACGGTCCCCTGACTTAATTTCACCGGATTTCTTTTTATGGGGATACGTAAAAGGAATTGTCTATAACACGCCTCCAACAACACCGGATGATATGAAGGACCGCATAAGAGGAGCTTTTCAAAGCATAGGCGTCGATATGTTGGCAAATGTTGCTAAAAGTTAAGCTAAGGATACATTTATGAGAGTCAGATGGACGAAATATCGAACATTTATAATGAGCCGATATTATGGGTTTAAACCCATCATTACTTCATGTATTACCCAGCAACTAATGTTAATAAAATGTCTTGGCCTTCAACCTGTCATTTTTGTTTCCCTGGAAAAAAAGTTCGCATAATACGCTAGTAAATCTTTGACACGAGACCTTTGCGCTACCTCGTGTTTTATTATCTTTGGAACTCTGGTTGTGTCAGACTGGTAATTTACGTTTGCCGTGTATTAGAATAAAGATTAGAGTATATATATATATATATATATATATATATATATATATATATATATAAGTAAAATCTTCATGCTGGTTTGTGGGCTGAAAGATTACGATTACCTACGACAAAAAAATTGCATCTTCAAGTCTCGATGAAGCTCCAATTGAAGTTAACAATAGTAAGTAAATATAAAAAAACAAATTAACTTCATTGATTATATATAATTTATTGGTAGATTTCACTGAGGATGAAGTTTTAATGGATCGAGATAAAAATACTGAAGTTGGAACAATGATAATGAAGCACCAACAAATGCCAATATTCATGTTAATTCACAAAGAAATGAGTACTGATGATATAATATTTATCGCTTTTGTATAAACTAATAAAGAACCACTCAGAGTGGTGTTATCCATTTAAGAGAGTATAAAAATTGATATAGGTATTGCAGGAAATATAGTTGCTTTGTAAACTTTGTTATGTATCTACATTGATTGATTACTCCAACAAAATGAGCACAGCAAATCCTTGAATTCGTTCCTGGTTGCCATGGCATTCGTATGTGACTGCAATCAATTTTTAATTTATTTTTTGATTAATTAAATTAAATTTTAATTATACCAATAGCACTCGTAATACAAATATAGATATCTATGCAAATATTGCAATTCATAATATCATGTTCCTTAAAATTCAGTTGATGACTGCTTGTCAATATTTATTAGTTAAATCCCACAAATTTTATTTCAAAATTAAACACAAAACTTACATACCTTATTATACAATCGGCCCCTAATCGCTCAAACTATCACCATCCTGTATGCTTTTTCAAACAAATCAAAACAAATACCAAAATCTTGTCCACTGTCCAAAATAAATAACTGAACACCAGGCACTCATTAGAAGGCTACGATTTTTAATTTTAATACAAACTATTTTTTTTCTAGCTATATCTATTACTAAGTTGTCGATGGTTTCCTTGGGGAAGATGATATTCTCCCCTAATCTATAATTAAGGACAGCTCTTAAAGACTGTATAATGTAAATATGGCGACTAATACTATTTTAAAGATTATTGTTAAGAACTGATTATAAATATGTACCCACAATAAGAATATCGTGAGACTGCGAAATGTGACGGTTAGGATACTTCTCGTTAAATATTCTATATACCTGAATGCGTTCTTTTTTTATCACCCACTCCAATTATTATTAATATCTCATTTCTTTGGGTCTCAGAAAGGCTCATTTAAAAAAAATGGTAACCTATCAAAGAATTTAGGATACAATGTTTTCGAGTTTTTACAATCCATTGAATGTACGACAATATATTGTTTATAGTTTACAACCTTCATCTGATTGAAATCTTTAATAATTATCCATGTGTTTAGGATATATAACTCAATTTAATATTTTATCGCGAAATGAATTTCACAGCGAAGTGGCATTGTACACATTACGACTCCCGATTTGGAGCTAATTTTTCCTGAAACTCCTAGATGTCGAAATCTATTTAGCGATAAAATATTAAATTCAATAATTTGTACTAAATACATAAATATTTATTCCAGATTTCAATTAGGTGAGGTGAGCGCAACTGATCTAGGTTCCCGACTAGAAACAATATATTGTCTTGCGTTTAATAGATTGAAATCTCGAAAGAAAGTATCATATTTTTTGGATAGGTTCTGTTAACTTACGAATTCTTTTGTGTGATTTATATCCTAGGAATTACAGGGAAACTGTGTTACACACAGTGCTACTCCCGATTTGGAGTCTCTGTGAACTAGTTATTAGTAGTAATAAAATCAAGGCAATAATTCAAAAATTGGCCAAACATCACAGAGTGCGAAAGAAATAACAAGAAATCAGAAAGTCACTTCAGAGCATAAACATAAACACAAAACCATGAAAACATAGAAAAGAAGCCAGCAGAAAAAGTACTAGTAGGATCAAAACAGGTTCTTCATATTTTTCGTACCGACTTGACCATACAATGTATGGCATCACACTCCCTCTAGGGCACACATAGTGTCCCTTTAGCGGAAAATTCATTAAACCCCAGATATACTACATATCAAAAGGGTTTAGCTCTGTGGGAGCCCTTGCCAGGTTATCAGGCCCGTGGTTGGCTTCGTGGCTGCAGTTCCCCATGAATTTTCTGACCGTCCGGGCTGTTCCTAACAGGACGGCTTTTTGCATCAGTTGGTAAAGATGTTCGTCCAGACCGAGGTATTTCAAATTGTTTAAGAGATGTTTTGGGACTAATCCAGCTGTTGACATAACAATTGGAATCGTTCGAGTGTTGTTCATGTCCCATTGTCTCTGTATTTGAAATTCTAAATCCCTATATTTGGCTATTTCTTCAGCCTGCTTAATATTTATATTATTGTTGTTAGGGATTGCCATGTCAATTAAGGTTGTTTTTCTAGAGACTTTGTCTACCAAAACTATATCTGCTCTATTGTGAGCAATAGTCCGATCGGTCAATATCGTCCGGTCCCAGTACAGCTTGTAGTTGTTATTTTCTAAAATAGTTTCTGGTTTGTATACATAGTAGGGTGTTCTTACCGACTGTGATAGCTCAAGTTTAAGCGCTAGTTCCTGGTGCAGTATTTTTGCCACAGCATCGTGTTGTTCTTTGTATTCAGTTGCAGCAAACGCTTGGCAACCTCCTGTGATGTGCTGGATAGATTCAAATGTTTGGCAACCATATCTGCATCGGTCGTTGTTGAAAGAAGGGTCTTTAATACATTTTTCGTATATTATTATTTTTATTATTATATCTTATATCTATGTATAACATTATTTATAACATCTTCTTGTGTTGTTGAGTTCAGTTCTTGGATTTATTTAAAAACACAGTCCAACTCAGTCTAATTTATTTCCACTACTTTAACACAATTTATATTCACAAGAACTATTTACATTTTATCTTAACTATACAATACGACCGTCGAAAACTGAATGCCCCTATCGACAGCTGTCCATATTTATATATTTCTTTCCGAATAGTCTGGTAAGTCCATGAACCATCGGGAAACTCTTTCATGTTCTGTAAGCTTTAAGGGAATTCCCAGTAACGGCAGCGCTCGGCCTGTTGAGAGACGAAACATTTCGGATTCCGAGAACTATCGGAATAATGGCCCTTCTACGAATTGGTTAATGGCCGATTGCTCCAGCTGTCGGATGAATTCTCGTAACAGTATATAATAACTAACTACTGTCTGGATCAATACATTAGGAATGGTAACTGTAGACAATTTAACACACTCCAACTCAATAAACGAACTAAATGACTATGGAACCAAAAATAACATTAACCACCTGAAAATATTCAATCAAAATATTTGTAGTATAAACAAAAATTTAGCAGAATTTGAAATATTTATATCCCATTTGTATTTCGATATAATTGTATTGACTAAAACTTTTAGAGATATAGATACACAATTGCTTTACTTAGAAGGATATAAGCTATATTTTAAAAAAGGAGATTTCAATAGAAATGATGGAGTAATTATATATGTCAAGGATAATTTGTCTCACGAGAATAACGTTTTTCAGAGAGGTAGATCTAAGGCCATTCAAACAAAAATTCAATTGAAAAATAAGAATGATCTC
The DNA here is from genome assembly GCA_034190945.1 of Octodonta nipae. NCBI lineage: Eukaryota > Metazoa > Arthropoda > Insecta > Coleoptera > Chrysomelidae > Octodonta > Octodonta nipae. Next base: position 151,242,218 of record CM067216.1, read on the forward strand.
ATAATTTTATCAATATATAGATCACCAACTTTTAAACAAAAAGACTTTGTCAGTGACCTATATGAATATCTAAAATTAACACAAAAAAGTGAAACTTGGGATATTAATATTAACGTCAAGGCAGACACTGACTTAGTATATGAATATTTGGATATACTCCCAGAATTCAATTTCACATTGCTACAAGGTGAATCAAGGAGCTGCTTAGACCATATATTTGTCTCTACAAGAAGTATTAATGTTGAAGACTCGGGTACAAGTATAGTATTTGACACAAACATTACAGATCATAAATCATCAATGGCCTTTATTCCATTTGAACCCAATCGAAAAAAAGAAAACCGAACAAATCTTTATAAGAAAACTAACTACAAAAACTTAAAACAAGATATTATAAATCACAATTGGGAATATTTCTTCGATTTGAGTGATTAAAATGAAAAAAGAGATTATATGATAAATACACTAAAAACTTTATAGGAATAAGCACAGCTTTTATTAAACGGAGGAAGCAAGACATAGCCAAAAAAGACTACGGAAGGGCCTCGATAAGACATAAAAAAATATTGTATACCGAATACAAAAAAGATCCTCTCAATGAAGATCTTAATTATCGAAAAATCATAAAGAAACTAATAAAGATCTCAAAAAAAAAATCTATAAAAGGATTATCCACGAAAATGAATCAAATGCAACAAAATTAACAGGAAGGAAAATAATAATGAAAATTATGAAATCTAGAGAAGATTACAATCCAAACAAAGATTGAAAGCGAATTTAATAACTTCTTTATAGACATAGGGGAAAAACTGGCCAAAAATTTATCAAAAACAGCACTTCCTTTATATGATAGACACAAGTTAAACAATTCATTCTTTTTAACGGAAGTAACTGAGAAGTAAGTACTGGAGGTTATTAAAACATTAAAAAATAAAAGAAGCCCAGCTGTAGACGAAATACAAACTGAAACAATGAAAACACTTAGTAATAAAGTTGCTCCATTAATTACAAACTTACTAAAATAATACAGGGGATTACCCAACAGAATTCAAAAAGACAAAAGTTGTCACAGTACGTAAGAATGGCAGGAAAAACCTCATAACAAATTACAGACCAATCTCTCTGATAACCACATTTACAATTACTGAGAGACTCCAAACTAAATCCATTTTTGCAAAAAAATGATATAATCAGCAAAAAAACAGTTCGGATCCAAAGAAGGTCTTTCAACTACAGACGCCAATGCTTCATTAATAAATGAGATTTACAAAGCTATTGATGAAAATAAACCCTGTATATGCGTATTCTTAGATCTTACTAAGGCCTTTGACACAGTTTCACATTAACAACCACTGGAGGTTTTAGAAGGAATAAGAGGTACGGCTCACAAACTATTTCAAATTACTTAAGTAACAGAGAACAAGCAATAAGATTACAAACTCCAAGGCTCAATACTAGGATCCCTTCTGTTCTCGTTGTACATAAATAATTTGTTCATATAAATACGTCGGGAAAGATCGTCAGTTTTGCCGATGATACAGCCAGTGTATATACGGATGATTCATGACTATCGCTAAAAAACATGGCAGCACATGATTTAGACAAATTTACTGACTGGTTTCCATACAAACTTACAATAAACTAAAAAAACACATTATGTACCCTTCACTAGCTACAAAACAATCTTCCAGATTTCCAAACTCTGCTTATAAATGATGGAGTATTTGCACACGAAATAAGCAAACAAAATAGTATTAAATATTTAGGAGTAACGATCGATTCACACCTCCGTTGTCAAAAATGTCAGCAATACATTAAAACATCCAATATACACGTTTAGATTTCTAAAAAACACACTGACACTAAGCGATCTAAAAACTTTGTATTTTACTCTAATCGAGAGAGTCTATTACAGTATGGAATACTTGCGAATACTCATTGCAGACGCTCCAGGGTAATAAAGTGCAGAAAAAGTATATTGCATGATAAACATATAATTATACACCCATGCGCAACCCTTAGACATTGAAATAATACATGCAATTCATTCATACATATCATTGCAGAAATCAATTAAGTTAGTTAACCTTATAAACTAAAAAGAACAAAAGCAGGTGGCTAGACATGCAGAGTGTAGTAGAAGTACTTACGAAATCTAGGCAGAGAGTCACATTTTCAAAGAGGTTAAATTCACTTAGGAAAATCACTAAAACTCACATATTCATGAGAACACTGAATAATAACACATTTTAGATCAAATTTAAGTTTTAAATACAGTAAATAGAGAATTGAAATGTCTATAAAGCCCTGAATGAATGATGGAACACTGATTTATACCGTTAGAAAGAGCTTAGCTCAAAAGATAAAGTCCTAATTTCAGTAAAATCCAATTGTACCACTGGTGACCAGCGACAAGTATCAAATCAAAACATGATTAAGTAATTTAGATAAAATTTAGAAGGGTAAAGATAGATTTGCATATGATTTAGAACAAAAAAGTAAAGCGGAAATGGAAATTGGCAAGCATCTGACATTGAAAATTTCAAGCGTAGTTAATATAAAATCACGTTTCCATGACAACCAGATAAATGATCTGTGATATCAACCCAATTTCTGACAAGAGAAGGAATCATCATTCTGAAATTGAGAATTTAAATATTCCATAAAAGGAATTATTGAAATCTATTGGAGGAAGAGATAAAATATATTAAAAAATATATATGCAGCAGTAAACAAATATTAGGAAGCAGAATTTAGTTTATATCAGGAAGCAGTATACTAAAAACCAAAATTATTCAAGCCAGACAATCAGTTTTTGAAACATTATTTAATAAACAGATTATTGAAATCTAAAATCAACCTAGCAACATTTTGTTGTAAAGGCCCAAGAAAATCATTTATTAGAGAAATCAGTGCAGTGCCACACTTATAAGATAAGTCGATCTACAATTTTGAACCCAAGGACCCTGAGGTAATCACATATTCGACAGTGACATTGTCGACCAAATCTTATATAAGTTATTCCATCGACTTATATGAAACCACCTAGCAACAGTTTGAGTCAGCATCCAAAGTGTGATATAACATATATATATATATATATATATATATATATATATATATATATCTCCTGCTTTGGAGCCATTATCAAGAGACAAAAGAGAAAAAAAAAACGTATCCCAACTGAAAGAATTATTTCTCAGGTTGAGGTAGCCTTGGTTGCACTAGTAGATATTTAGGCTGAATATACTCGTCAAGACATTGCTAGAGTACTCCGCACATCAAAGCCACCAAAATCAAACCTAACTTCAAACGAAAGACATGCATTAAAACAAGTACGTGACAACGGTGACATAACTATTCTTCCTACCGACAAAGGTAACGCGACTGTTCTTCTCAACACTAAGGGTATATTCACAAGATGAAATCTCTCCTCCACACTCCAGACTACGAAATAATTAACAATAATCCGACTACTTACTTAGAGAAAAAGACCAAGGAAATCATCAACACAACACATCTTCCTCTTGACGTCAAAAAGACCATCATTCCTCGTGAAAAATCTAAAATTCCCAAAATTTACGGACTACCCAAGATTCATAAGCTGGACATTCCTCTTAGGCTCATTGTCAGTTCGGTACAATCCCCGACTCAAGAATTAGCCCGCTACTTAACCAAAACTCTTCAACCTCTAGCCGAACCAGCATCCTCGTACGTAAAGAACTCTTCTACCTTTCTAGATATATTAGGCGCTTATAGAATTTCAGAAAATGATATCCTGGTTAGCTTCGATGTTGTATCTCTTTTCACCAATGTCCCCATTTCAGAAACGTTAGATATTCTAAAAACTAAACACAATATCTCTTTTGAGATCATCAAACTGGTACAGCACTGTTCTTCTAACACACATTTTTCATTTCAAGACACTCTGTTCAAACAAGTACGTGGGGCTCCGATCGGTTCACCTCTTTCTCCAGTGCTTGCTAACATTTTCATGGAACAAATAGAAACCCAGGCCCTAAACTCGTCTAATTTAAAACCTTCCTGCTGGCTTAGATATGTTGATGATACTTTTGTCATTTGGCCTCATGGCAGAGAGTCGTTAGACTTCTTTCTACAACACTTCAATGGTATACATTCTAACATTGAATTTACAATGGAAATCGAATCCGATTCGTCGCTCCCGTTTCTTGATGTCCTCATAACAAAAACCAGCCATGGCACATTCTCACATACAGTCTATAGAAATAACCCACACCAATCGATACTTAAATGCCCAATCACATCACCCTGCCCAATTAAGTTCTGTAATGAAATCCTTGGCCCTTAGATCTGTTCACCTAACAGACATTGACAATAGACAAAACAAACTTAATAAACTTCAACAAATCCTTCGACAAAACGGTTATCATCCAGACCTCATTGCCCGCATATTTCGTCAATCGCAACAACCTTCGAGTACACCAATCCCATCAGAAACAGACCAACAACACCCGAAAGCCTTCCTTCCGTACATTCGATGAGTCACTGACAAAATAGCACGAATCCTACACCGACATCAAATAAAGACGGTCTTCAACACTAGTCAAACTATAGCTAACTTAACTGGGAACCCTAGGCGCGTCAACCATCGAGTATATGAACATTCTTTGTCAGTTCGCAAAAAAAATCCGACTTCCGCTCTCGCACATCATAATATCCAAACAGGACACTATCAACTTCGAGGGCAGTAGGACTATCGTATCTCTGAACTCCCATAGGGCATCTACTATTCGCGAAGCAATAGAAATAGAGAAAAGACCCCTCTGTCTATTATATACTCGACGTTTCGATTCCAGCTTTGGACCCATTATCAAGAGACAAGAGTAAAAAAGAGTTTCAGAGTCTAGATCGAACTCGGGGCCTCAATCTGCCTACTTTTGTCTCTTGATAATGGCTCCAAAGCAGGAGTCGAAACGTCGAGTATATAATAAATTTCAGACGCGGTTCTCACCCGGCACCTAGCCTTGTTCATAGTAATGATATATATATATATATATATATATATATATATATATATATATATATATGACGGCTGCGTGTGATTGGCCCTTGGCGTTCAGTGGGCACGGCTCCATCCTGCTGATTTGTTATTTTCGGTTGAGTTGTTATTGGACGGGTACGGGCCGGTACGGTGTAATAGGATTTTCCAACAATTCGATAAGTTCTGAATTTCATTGCGTGCGTTTAGACTGTGAGGTCTCTTCGCTATTTCAATTGCCTCTCTTACGAGTCTTGATTTCGGGTGTTCTATATTTGCCAGTACTCTGGTGTTCTCAAAGTCTATTCGGTGTGACATCGTGGTGGCGTGTTCCGCAATGGATGTTGTTTTTTCCTGCTTTCTTACAGCGTTCTTGTGTTCATCACGTCTAGCTTGAATTCTTCTATTAGTTTGCCCCACATAGGTTTTATGACAGTCTGCACATGGAATCTCGTACACTCCCTGTTGTTCTAAAGGGATCCTCGTCTTCGGAGTCCTCAACACCGTGCTTATTTTTCTGTCTGTATTGAAAATAGTATCGATATTGTGTCTCCATAGAATTCTTGCAATACTGTCCGTGGTCCCCTTGACATACGGTAAATAAGCCTTGGTTATTGGTGTCTCATGCTCCTCGTCTGTTTGTCTCGGGTTTGACTTTAGGGCTCTTTGTATATTTCGGTCTGTAAATCCGTTTTGTCTCAGAGCTGCTTTTAAACTGTCCATTTCCTGTTTGATGTTATCCTGGTCAGCTAGCCTTTGTGATCTGGTTACTAAAGTCTTGACGACGGCTTGTAGTTGGGCTGGGTGGTGATGAGAATTAGCATGAAGGTATCTGTTGGTGTGAGTTGCTTTCCTATATACTGTATGGCCAAGGGTTCCATCTTGCTTCCTATTTATGAGAACATCAAGGAATGGCAGTTGATTGTTGGCTTCAACCTCCATGGTAAATTTTATTTTGTGATGGATGTCATTAAGGTGATCTAAAAAAGTATTGAGGTGTTCCCTCCCATGAGGCCAAATCACAAATGTATCATCCACATATCACTACCACAAACTGGGTTTACGAGTTGTTGTTCTTAGTGCCAACTCCTCAGAGTTCTCCATAAAAAGGTTCGCTATAACTGGTGAGAGTGGCGATCCCATTGGAGCTCCTTCCACTTGTTTGTATCGTTGGTTCTCGTAAACAAAATAGGTGTTCATCAGACAGTGCCTTGTTAAGTCTACAAGGCGTTGAGGTGGTTTGTATTTTTCTATTATGATATCCAAGGCTTCGTCGATAGGGATGTTGGTGAAAAGGGACACTACGTCAAAACTTACAAGAAGACACTCTGGTTGTAAGACCGTTTTTTTAAGAATTTCGATGAAATGTGTCGAATTTTTTACATATCAGTCTGCCCCCTCTGCAAACGGTTGAATTTGGTTGTTGGGATCCCCTACTGAGTATTTGCACCTTCTTTATGCTTTTGGCAACCCATAGAATTTAGGACTTTTCACGCGGAATGTTGTGGAGATTTTTGTCGATCCCATTTTGGCCTTGGTTGTTTTCTCTAGATAAGTTGTTGGATCAGTAGTAATTTGTTTATATGATGGATCCAATGTTTGAATTTTGTTTGAATAATCCGCTTATCTAAAATTACAGTCGCATTTCCTTTATCAGCAGGTAGAATGACAATGTCCTTGTTGAGGCGGTTGTTTCAGGCCTCATTTTCTTCTTGGATAGGTTCCTTTTGGGTGGTTTAGACTTTCTTAGAACATGTGACACATCTTGTCTAATTATTTCAGAGGTGTTCGCATCTAATTTTGAAACTGCTGTTTCCACGCCACATATTATGCTCTCTGTTGGTATGTGAGAGGGAGCAATAGCGTAATTGAATCCCTTAGCCAACACGCCAATCGAAGAAGTGTTCAATTGGACCGAAGATAAGTTATAAACGGTTTTATTCGTTTCCAATTGCCGTGAGGTTAGACTGTGACCGTTATTTTCCGAGACAAATTCGTTTTTGGGCTTCTGTTGGAGCTTTAATTTGTTAAATTTTGTCTGTTGTTGGATGTTCTTAATACTAAACTCCTAGATATCCACCTACAGGTAAGCAATACACTCCACCCGATGATAATATGGGATAAATTCGATGAGATTAGCGAATTTAGGGCCGAAACGAATTCAGAGTTAACAACAATGCAACAACAGACAAAATTTAACAAATTAAAGCTCCAACAGAAGCCCAAAAACGAATTTGTCTCGGAAAATAACGGTCACAGTCTAACCTCACGGCAATTGGAAACGAATAAAACCGTTTATAACTTATCTTCGGTCCAATTGAACACTTCTTCGATTGGCGTGTTGGCTAAGGGATTCAATTACGCTATTGCTCCCTCTCACATACCAACAGAGAGCATAATATGTGGCGTGGAAACAGCAGTTTCAAAATTAGATGCGAACACCGCTGAAATAATTAGACAAGATGTGTCACATGTTCTAAGAAAGTCTAAACCACCCAAAAGGAACCTATCCATAGAAGAAAATGAGGCCTTGAAACAACTGCGCCTCAACAAGGACATTGTCATTCTACCTGCTGATAAAGGAAATGCGACTGTAATTTTAGATACAGCGGATTATTCAAACAAAATTCAAACATTGCTACAAGATCCATCATATAAACAAATTACTACTGATCCAACAACTTATCTAGAGAAAACAACCAAGGCCAAAATCCAAACAAGTAGGATCGACAAAAATCTCCAACTGCAACTCATTCCGCGTGAAAAGTCATCGAGATGTCCGAAATTCTATGGGTTGCCAAAAGTACATAAAGAAGGTGCACCTTTGAGGCCAATAGTAAGCTCAGTTGGATTGGGGATCCACAACACCTAGCCAAATACCTAGCCCAACAACTTCAACCGTTTGCAGAGGGGGCAGACTCATATGTAAAAAATTCGACATATTTCATCGAAATTCTTAGAAAAACGGTCTTACAACCAGAGTGTCTTCCTGTAAGTTTTGACGTAGTGTCCCTTTTCACCAACATCCCTATCGACGAAGCCTTGGATATCATAATAGAAAAATACAAACCACCTCAACGCCTTGTAGACTTAACAAGGCACTGTCTGATGAACACCTATTTTGTTTACGAGAACCAACGATACAAACAAGTGGAAGGAGCTCCAATGGGATCGCCACTCTCACCAGTTATAGCGAACCTTTTTATGGAGAACTTTGAGGAGTTGGCACTAAGAACAACAACTCGTAAACCCAGTTTGTGGTTGTGATATGTGGATGATACATTTGTGATTTGGCCTCATGGGAGGGAACACCTCAATACTTTTTTAGATCACCTTAATGACATCCATCACAAAATAAAATTTCCTTGATGTTGTCATAAATAGGAAGCAAGATGGAACCCTTGGCCATACAGTATATAGGAAAGCAACTCACACCAACAGATACCTTCATGCTAATTCTCATCACCAACCAGCCCAACTACAAGCCGTCGTCAAGACTTTAGTAACCAGATCACAAAGGCTAGCTGACCAGGATAACATCAAACAGGAAATGGACAGTTTAAAAACGGCTCTGAGACAAAACGGATTTACAGACCGAATATACAAAGAGCCCTAAAGTCAAACCCGAGACAAACAGACGAGGAGCATGAGACACCAATAACCAAGGCTTATTTACCGTATGTCAAGGGGACCACGGACAGTATTGCAAGAATTCTATGGAGACACAATATCGATACTATTTTCAATACAGACAGAAAAATAAGCACGGTGTTGAGGACTCCGAAGACGAGGATCCCTTTAGAACAACAGGGAGTGTACGAGATTCCATGTGCAGACTGTCATAAAACCTATGTGGGGCAAACTAATAGAAGAATTCAAGCTAGACGTGATGAACACAAGAACGCTGTAAGAAAGCAGGAAAAAACAACATCCATTGCGGAACACGCCACCACGATGTCACACCGAATAGACTTTGAGAACACCAGAGTACTGGCAAATATAGAACACCCGAAAACAAGACTCGTAAGAGAGGCAATTGAAATAGCGAAGAGACCTCACAGTCTAAACGCACGCAATGAAATTCAGAACTTATCGAATTTTTGGAAAATCCTATTAAACACCTTACCGGCCCGTACCCGTCCAATAACAACTCAACCGAAAATAACAAATCAGCAGGATGGAGCTGTGCCCACTGAACGCCAAGGGGCAATCACACGCAGCCGTTCACGGTGTGAACCGATAGGCGCCGAGCCGCGACTATATAACAGCGCGCTCGCTCCAGAAAATCTTAGTATTCGAGTAACTAGAAGCGAAAGCAGAAGGCTACGAGAATTATGCGAACCGACCTGAAGAGGGCAGATGTGACTCTGCCGAAACGTCGTCATTTTACCATCGATCCCGGCAGGGATCAGTTATCAACTACGCGGATGAATTCCCGGAAACCACCTAAAACATTTAGTGCCCGCGAAAACTTAAAAACAAATATAGTGAATCTCTACGGGGAGAATACTTTTCATTTGTGTAAAACATTTGAGAAATTACGCGCGAAAAGAAGCAAACTTTTGTGCGATCTACATTTTTTACAAGGATGCCGCGATGAAGGAGTTATTCCGAAAAACATGACGGTAAAGTTCTGGAAGAACAACAGAAAAACACAGAATATCTTATGGAAAGCTAGTTGTGCCCTACTTAGGGAAGCCATACGTGATGTCAGAAGAGATTTGGATGTTCTTAATACTAAACTCCTAGATATCCACCTACAGGTAAGCAATACACTCCACCCGATAATATGGGATAAATTCGATGAGATTAGCGAATTTAGGGCCGAAACGAATTCAGAGTTAACAACAATGCAACAACAGACAAAATTTAACAAATTAAAGCTCCAACAGAATCCCAAAAACGAATTTATCTCGGAAAATAACGGTCACAGTCTAACCTCACGGCAATTGGAAACGAATAAAACCGTTTATAACTTATCTTCGGTCCAATTGAACACTTTCTCGATTGGCGTGTTGGCTAAGGGATTCAATTACGCTATTGCTCCCTCTCACATACCAACAGAGAGCATAATATGTGGCGTGGAAACAGCAGTTTCAAAATTAGATGCGAACACCGCTGAAATAATTAGACAAGATGTGTCACATGTTCTAAGAAAGTCTAAACCACCCAAAATCATTCTACCTGCTGATAAAGGAAATGCGACTTTAATTTTAGATACAGCGGATTATTCAAACAAAATACAAACAATGCTACAAGATCCAGCACATAAACAAATTACTACTGACCCAACAACTTATCTGGAGAAAACAACCAAGGCCAATATCCAAGCAAGTAGGATCGACAAAACTCTCCAACTGCAACTCATTCCGCTTGAAAAGTCATCAAGATGTCCGAAGTTCTATGGGTTGCCAAAAGTACATAAAGAAGGTGCACCTTTGAGGCCAATAGTAAGTTCAAGTGGATCCCCAACACAACAGCTAGCCAAATACCTAGCCCAACAAGTTCAAACGTTTGCAGAGGGGGCAGACTCATACGTGAAAAATTCGACACATTTCATCGACGTAGCCTGGATATCAGAATAGAAAAGTACAAACCACCTCAACACCTTGTAGACTTAGCAAGGCATTGTCTTATGAACACCTATTTTGTTTACGAGAACCAACGATGCAAACAAGTAGAAGGAGCTCCAATGGGATCACCTCTCTCACCAGTAATAGCGCACCTTTTTATGGAGATCTTTGAGAAGTTGGCACTACGAACTGCAACTCTTAAATCCAGCTTATGGTTGCAAATTGTGGATGATACATTTGTGATTTGGCCTCATGGGAGGGAACACATTTTTAGACCACCTTAATGGCATCCATCACAAAATAAAATTTACCATGGAGGTTGAAGCAAACAATCAACTGCCATTCCTTGATGTTTTGATAAATAGGAAGGAAGATGGAACCCTTGGTCATAAAGAATATACGAAATTAACTCACACCAACAGATACCTTCATGCTAATTCTCATCACCACCCAGCCGAACTACAAGCTGTCGTCAAGACTTTAGTAACCAGATCACAAAGACTAGCTGACCAGGAAAACATCAAACAGGAAATGGACTGTTTAAAAACAGCTCTGAGGCAAAACGGATTTACAGACCTAAATATACAAAGAGTCAAAACCGAGACAAACAGACGAGGAGCATGAGGCTCCAATAACCAAAGCATATTGACCGTATGTCAGGGGTACCACGGACAGTATTGCAATAATTCTACGGAGACACAATATCGATACTATTTTCAAAACAGTCACAAAAATAAGCACGGTTTTGTGGACTCCGAACACAAGGATCCCTTTAGAACAACAAGGAGAAGGAGATTCCATGTGCAGACTGTCATAAAACCTATATGGGGCAAACTAACAATAGTTCAGGCTAGACGTGATGAACACCAGAATGCCATAAGAAAGCAGGAAAAAACAACATCCATTGCGGAACACGCCACCACGACGTCACACCGAATAGACTTTGAGAACCCCAGAGTACTGGCAAATATAGAACACCCGAAATCAAGACTCGTGAGAGAGGCAATTGAAATAGTAAAGAGGCCTCACAGTCTAAACGCACGCAATGAAATCCAGAACTTATGGAATTATTGGAAAATTTACCGGTCCCGACCCGTCCAATAACAACTCAACCGGAAATAAACAATCAGCAAGCGGGAGGCGTGGCCACTGAGCGCCAAGCGCCAATCACACGCAGCCGTTCAGGGTGCCAACCGATAGGCGCCTAGCCGCGACTATACAACAGCGCGCGCGCTTCTGAAAATCTTAGTATTTTTTGAAGCGAAAGCAGAAGGCTACGAGAATTATGCGAAGCGACCTGAAGAGGGCAGATGTGACTCTGCCGAAACATCGTCATTTTACCATAGATCCCGGCAGGGATCATTTATCAACTAAGAGGATGAATTCCCGGAAATCATCGAACACATTTAGTGCCCGCGAAAACTTAAAAAAGTATATATATATATATATATATATATATATATATATATACATTGTGAGTTTTTTTTCATGATCAGTATGGGGATCTCTGAAACTATCGGAGATAGAGCAATGGTTAAATTGGGAAAGATTTGCAGTTTTACTGGCCCAATTTAATGACACTTTCGGATTTTTGTAAAAAGTCAAGGCTTACTAGATATTTTGAAAAAGCGAAATTCTGTCGATTTAGTCAAATCCCTATCAAAATTGAAGGGAATAGTATCTCGAATATGATTGTCATGTCCTCGTTTTCGTGACAGCTCTCGTTTTCGAGCTATGACACAAACTTATCTTTTTTTGAATGGAAACCATAGTTGGCTATGACCTCAAAAAATCGGACATTTTTAGAGCTTTTCAATGATTTAATACTCGATATAGTTATTCATAAAAATAACGGAGTTATGGATGTTTTTCTCTCTTATTTTCACTTTTAAAATAGCTATGAAATAGATTGATTTATTAATAAGTATTCCAAAAAAATATTGAATCTATGAAAGTATTCCTCAGCAGCACGAACTAGATAGATAGATAGACAGATAGATAGAATATTCCATTTTATCACGAAAACTTGTCAATATCGACTGTCAGTTCAGCATACTAATGGAATTACTCTCAAATGAGGAAACGTCAAAGTGAAAACAATCTTTTTCATGGCTACCTACGTTAAAAGTGAAAATAAGAGAGAAAAGCATCCATAACTCCGTTATTTTTATGAATAACTATATCGAGTATTATATCGTTGAAAAGCTCTAAAAATGTCCGATTTTTTGAGGTCATAGCCAGCTATGATTTCCATTCAAAAACAGATAAATTTGTGTCATATCTTGAAAACGAGAGCTGTCACTCAAACGAGGACATGACAATCATATTCGGGATACAATTCCCTTCAATTTTGATAATTACACTTTTTTATAAAATCAAAAACAAAGGAGCTAGAGGGATTTGACTAAATCGACAGGATTTCGTTCGTTCAAAATATCTAGTAAGCCATGATTTTTTACAAAAATCCGAAAGTGTCATTAAATTGGGCCAGTAAAACTGCAAATCTTTCCCAATTTAACCATTGCTCTGCTAGTTTCCAAGATCCCCATATTGATCATCAAAAAAAAAACTCACCCTGTATATATATATATATATATATATATATATATATATATATATATATACATGCATATATTTCTGAATTACTTTATAGTGTAAGTTTTATGTTGGTTAGCAAATTTCCAGCTGTTTCAAATTGTCAAAACTTAATTTATAAATTGGGCTAGTCTAGAATATTTTACAAATATATTTTTTAATAGCAAAAGAAATATATTGTCACTCCGTCGTTAAAAATCCATTTCAAATATTCGTATTGGTGATTAGGCTAATGTGTTTGTTCTTCTTATCGAGAAAGATATGCCCAAGTTACCAAAAAAATTACTCTACTGTTCAGTGACGGAGTGTTGTACACGTTCTGTATATAAAGTTGTGAGTGGTGAAATTTTGATTGTGGTGAAGTTTGTTTGTATTTAGTTCTGGATTCGAATTTCAAAGGGGACACATGTTTCACGGATTTATTTTGATTTAATCAGTATCATGTTCTTTAATGTGTAGGTGTATGAAGGCTATGAAGTACATGTTAAAGAGACTAGACTGCTGAACATGTTTATACCGTGGTTTGCAGGCTTAAGCTCACAACTTTCATAATCCTTTATTACAAGCTTAAAAATACCGCGAGTATTTTCAACTTTTGACTATTACGTATTGGCTCTTCTATTTTTTATGAATTCATTTATATAAATGCCTCAGTTAAATAAAATATTTAATAGCCTTCTAGTGAATTTTTAATGAAAACATGTTTAAATTAAAATTAATAAACCGAATAGTGAACAAAGTTGTAGTACTTGAAAATATGAAAAATGAAAAATATTCATTTTAATCTGCCCCAGAAGATCATATGAAATAAGTGCACTACTTTTTCTTTTTAGAAGATGGTTTTCACTCGCAGATTAGAATGATGTTCAACATTTGCATTCTCTAATTACTTACTGGAAATTGGTTTGTCAAATTTTACAGATTTTGGAGTATTTACGAAAAACTACTACTATTTAAGTTGAAAACTGAGGGTTGCGGGTTGAATTTATCGCTTATTAATTTTCGGTGGTTTTCACACATCGGATTCTTATTGATTCTTCAATTTTCAGTATTTCTTCTTGAAGTTTATTAAGTTTTTCGAGAATTGTGTATTTTTCGTCACATTCCTCTTTCTTCATTATTAACAGAAAAATTTGATTTACCAGGAAACGATATTTGTATTACACTGCAACATTTAAAAGTTTGACAAGTGTTGTCATAAATAAAATTTGTGATTATTTTCTTTTTATCTGATATAGGATGTTCGTGTTTTAGTTGTTTTATAGAATAATGTAAACTAATGGGTTTATTAGAGAATTACATTTTTTTGTTTAATGAAAACATTTATTTATAATAGAACGTTTGTTCTTTTAATATTTGGTGACAGAATAATGCAATCTTGAGAACTATTATTGTGATAATTCTTCTTTCAAGACCCTTGTTTGGAGTGGTCGGCATAAGAGTATAGCCATGTTCTTGAACAACCAGAGAATTTATTCGTCAACGAGTTTCAAATTATATGAAGTTAGTATAGATGATGGTCTTAGATTTAAATATTTTATCCATATTGTCAAAATCCCCTGCAACTACAAACGAATATCAAATAACTCAAATGTATTGAATGAAACATTTGATAGCTTATGATCAAAAATAACAAATGCTTAAAAGATCTGAAACTAAATTGCTTTTTTTTTTCGTTTATTTGTTGGCCCAAACTTATCAGTATGCAAGATTTTTCAACATCAAGTATAATTTTGGACAATAGATTAAACTATCTATAATTTGTTAACTAGTTTTCGATAGTTGTGCAAGCTTAACTTTAAAACATGTTCAGCAGTATATTGTAGACGTTTCAGTAATCTACAGCATAAAGGTGAAATTTTATAAGTGACTCTCATGGAATTTTATTCCATGGACAATTATCTAATGCAATTTTTCAACCAGGCAAACGTGACTGAGGCCATTATATTCAACAATAAGCTATGGTAAGGGTTTTGTTTTACTGTTTTTGTAATGTATATGTTTGTAATGTATATTGTTTGATAATCCGGGTCGAATAGGGTATTTTAGGCGATTTCTTGCAAAATGTTGCTTACACCTGTGTTACAGAAATGGGTTCTAAGCAATATGTATAATATATAAATGTTGTTTTTTATTTCAAACACCCCTTATATGCAACTCTTTCTAGTATTGTTTTAATCAAACTGTATAACTACAATTTTACTTAGCGCGCCATGTTTTAGATATTGCATATATCCAACCAGTTTAAGTATAAATCTACTCCACCCGCTATTTTAAACATCTTGTATTTGCAACTACTCCATCTATGTCCAATATATTTCACCAAAACCGCAACTGCTTATTGGGCACCGAATATAACAATTTTGTGCAACATGTTTTTGAATCACCTTGTAGGTATTACAACTACGCTGTATACGCTACTGCTCATTGGTCAACCAATATAACATTTTTAAAATAATTATCATAACACCTGTTCATCCAATACTTCAACTATCTTACCTTTGCAACTTATTATGAACTACGCTATTTCAGAATTTTTCCCCATATTTTTTCAAGACATATTAAAGTATAATTTCTCTCCACACTTCATTTAAACCACCTTTCATTTACAACTTTTTCTAACCTTGTATGAATGACACTGTACAACTATACTTTACTGCGCACCATATTTAAGGTACTCCATATATGCAACTGCTCTATAGCAAATTTTTATAGCATTTTTTACCCACCCTGTATAATTATAACTTTACACCATCCTGTATTTCAACAACCTTTTGTATGCAACTACTCATTTGCGACCAAATATAATATTTTTGTACCACCCTGTATCCTTAGAATCCTACCCCACCCAATATTTCAACCATCCGGTAAATGGAACAGCTTGTAGATTATAACATTACTTTATAATATTTTTTTAAACTTACCTGTAATTATACTCCGCTACATATTTCAACCATCCAATATATACAACTACTTGTGGATATAAAACAAATTTTTAACCACAACATAAATAATTTCACTCTTATATTTCAAACACCCTGTATAAACAACTGCTTCTAACATGTCTTCAGCCCATTTCATGTTATGAATATAATTCAAAGATCCTAACTGCTTACCTAACACATTTTTTTAGATTTTTTATTCAAACTGTATAAATATTCTACCCTTTTTCAATCACCTCGTATATGGAACTCTTTATGACCCACTCAATATAACCCACTCCGTATAACTAATTCCACTCCCCCTTATTTCCACCACATTGTATATATGCAGCTGCTTATAGGAGATTTTTTAAATCTATCTAATTCTACTCCGCTCTAAGTTTCCTATATACAGAACACCCTGTAAAATTACGCTTGTTATATCAGTTGATTTTTCTTAAATCGAAACATGTTACATTTGCACATTCCGAATTTAGAATAAAAGCTAAGCTAATGCCAGTATCTAATATTTTGTGCATGCGGTGGAACCAATTGAGTAATTGTATTACCCAACATGGTAGAAGTTTTTTCGCTATATCTACCGTTTCTGTCAATTTAGCGAGATAAAATGTCTACCAACAACAAAAAAAGATTTAGCAAAATCACTTCAGTAGTTCTTACGTGATGCCCGAACAAACAAACAAACAGACAAACTTACAATTTTATAATAGTATAGAAGATAGATACGCATGATGTGGACTGGGTGATAACCATTATGTTTAAGAATTTGTGGAAGTGTGTTTAGTTCGCTTGTGTCTATTATCAAGTTGAAGAGATCTAAGAACTAAAAGTGATGATAGGATTCAGTTGGTGTGATCAATAATACCCAGACTGGAACGGACGGACACGCCCACCGCCAGAAGACGTATTATCGCATTATCGCACAACCTAACCACCACTTGACATCCCGTGTCTACCGAATGAAAGTATAAATACAGGTAGCGGATAGATATAGCCATTGTTATTTTTTTAAATTATTTTAGGTGGTTTTATGTTTACATTGTTTTTATCGAAACGCTTGATTGAGAACGTTTCTTAATTTTTGGTAGAAAGCGAGTCGATCTAATGAACCACCTTCATCTTAGATCTTGGATTCCAGCGAATGCGATAGACAACGTCATTGATTCTCTTCGTATGGACCATCTCAGGGTGGGGTGAGGTTTGGAGAATTGCCTTTGCTCCTTTGGCTGGGGATTGTACAGCCGGACCTTGTTTCTCTCTTGGCATCCGACTAAATTTGCCTGGAGGTTATATCGTGTTTTCATTCGATCGATGGTGGCTAACATCTGTGTTCGGGCTAGTTCGTGTATTGCCAGCATGTTCTGTCGGAGTTGGTCGCCATAATCGTTGACCTCTTAGAGCGATTTTTCAGGAGAGCCAAAGGCTAATCACAAGGTAATGTCAGCTCCTTTCCGAATAGTGTGCTGTTATGTACAGCTAAGCGATAACCCAACAGGAATAGGGGAATATGCTCATCCTAATCACGCTGGTTATTGCTAACGACCTTGGACAGATGTTGTTCCAAAGTCCTCTTGAATCTTTTCAGCATTTCCTCTGACTGTAGATGTAAAGGTGTAGTTCTCGTTTTCTTGATTCCCAACATGATACAGACCTTCTGAAACACATTTGATTCGAAGTTACGCCCTTGGTCTGAATGTAACTCCAGTGGGACACCAAACCTACTAAATAGCTGTTCGACCAGCACTGTCGCCACCGTGGTGGCTTCTTGATTGGGTATAGCATATACCTCAGACTATTTGCTGAAGTAATCCATTGCGACCAAAATGTATTTGTTTCCCCTCTCAGACTCGGGAAATGTACCGGCAAAATCAATGGCAATTCTCTCAAAAGGGACGTCTACATTGTACTGCTGCATTCTGCCCTTGGTACGGGTCTTCGGGCCCTTACTGGCTGCACATGTTTCACATTTCCTGCACCAAGCTCTGACGTCTTAGAAGTAATTTAGGCAGTAGTACCGTTGACGAATTTTATCCAAGGTTTTATTCATACCCAAATGACCTCCGGTCATCCCATTATGTACTTCGGTCAGGATGGCGGCTACCTTTTTCTTTGGGACTACCAGTTGGGACTTAGTTTCTCGGTCGTCATTGCTTTCCCAAATTCTCTTTAACATTCGATTCTCTAGAGAATCCCATTGGACCCATCACGATTTCAGGTCTCCCGAGTATCTATAGCTACCCCATCCCATCGTGGCCTGGGTGCCCCACTCATTTTGAGTGACAGTATTGGTTCAATGTCAGGATCAGCCATTTGGTTCTGCATGCATTGTTCCGTTGTCCAGTCTTCATTGGTCTGTACGCGGATCTGTTGGATGGAGATACACTCCCGCTGTTTCGTCTTCAGACAATGCCCGCAATCTGCTCTACAGGGTCTTCTTGACAAGGCATGGGTAGTATTCTGCAAACGGCCGGCCATTAAATCATTAAGTATGAATTAGTGATTTAATGGCATATGGTCGAATTTCGACCATTGGGCACTGAGCGGTCACTAGTAGGTAATAATAAATTTGACATATTCAGCTTGAATAGTTTCACGTTTTATTATATTTTCTTTATATTTCACTATATTTTATTCTGAATTATTTGTTTGTGATTCTTATTATTCAAGTTTATTCTAAAGAAGATACTTGTTTTAAAATTTATTAGATCAAACTATCTTACAGCAGCAATTTTGAAGAATAGTAATTAATAAAAAACATCTACTTAAATAATGTTCCTATAGTATATTTTATTATAATTAAATTGAGGTATTCCCAGAATACAAGGGCGTCGCCAGTCATGGGCTCAGGAGGGGGGGGGTGTTTTTCACCCGGAACCTCTGTTATAGATATACACTGTGATTAAAACAATGTTAGAAAACGTTGCATATAAAGGGTGGTTGAAATATAAGATAGGGAAAAATTGTACTTTCCAATTCCAGCGTGGTTTAGAACATGTCTGAAAAAATGGTTATGTAGCTCAGCCCATAAGCAGTAGCATAGATCAGGTAGTTGAAATATAGGGTGGAATACAGTTATAGCTAATTGTTTTAAAAATGCTATATTGGGTTGGCCATAAGTAGGTAGATGTATATATTTATATATAAAGGCTTGTTCAAATATAGGGTGGAGAGAAATTATACTTTACAAGGTTAAAAATTATCAGAAATAATTGTTAGATATATAGCGTGTTATTTTTAAGTTTTCTTGCGAATAACACCACAATTGAATTAAAAAAGCTGTATATTGAAAGAAAATACCAAACGTTTTAAAGTCGATTCTGACTTTGTTGTCAGTGGCTTTAGAATATGAATCGACTTTGAAACGTTTGGTATTTTCTTTCAATATACAGCTTTTTAATTCAATTGTGGTGTTATTCCCAAGAAAACTTAAAAATAATCAAGAACATGCCACAAATAACATTAGAAGACTATATAGCGTATACCATAAACAGTTAGTTAGTTGCAATATAGGGTGGAGTACAGTTATATTTACGTGTTATATTGAGTGACAAATAAACAGGATGGTTGTACTATAAGGTGAAGTAGAGTTACAGTTATACTACAATGTGGTTCGAAAAAATGTTAAAAAAAATTATGTCAGATGGCCTATAAAAGCATTTGCGGTTTGGGTGAAATATATTGGATTGGTGGAATTATAGTTATGTATGGTGGTTCAACAAAGCTAGAAAAAAAGTTATATAGGATAGCCTATATGTTTCATAAACAATTTCTTTTTCGCAAAAAATGTACATTTCTTATGCGGCTGAAACATCGGGTATTGGCTAGCAAAAATAGACCGGAGGTCAACGCAACAAAACCCATATAACCAACAGATTAGTAATAATAACAAAACAGAATTATGAATGTAATACCATATATTCGGTTTTTATCAAAAAAAAACTCTTAGGAAATCAATACTAAGTTAAAACAGTTTTTAAATCACATACAAAAAGGTTAAATACAATCCAAAGTTCTAAGAATTGGCTGTACAGTATACCTTATGTTTGTACCATACGTATAATCACGTATTAAGCAGCGATAGGAGCTATACAGTAGTATGGGATAACACTAACATTCTGATGAAAGAAGAAAATTTAAAAAAGAGTACTATTCATAAGGATATATGACGATTCATAATACGAAATCGGAGCACAATTTCTACAGCTAAATCCTTTATGGAAACAATTATTCCTAGTAGAGTTTAATAGCTGAACCCTCAGCATCAGGCGATCGAAAAAAGTCAGTATCAAAGGATCGAAAAGCCAAATAATTTTTAAAATTTGACAAACAAAAAAAATGTATATGTTAGTAAATATTGAAGAAATTATGCATAAATAATACATGCAGTAGTTGACAGCGAATATATACATGGAGTTGAAATATCTACAGCTGTTAAGTATACACAAAATAGAATTCACCTATTTGTAAACAAGGAGACTGGTTGATCATATTATAGAGGTTTCTTTACTTATAATATGACTTTTTGTAAGAGAACCCAACCAGTTCGGGCAATTTTTAAAAATTGTTCTCATACCCTGTAGTAATTTGTAATAGTGTAGATGCTTTTTCTCAACGAGTGTTGACCAGTTTAACATTCTGATTATAAAATGAGTGTTAATACAATTTTTCAACAGGAATGCCATAAATAGGGTTTAATAAAAATAACAATCGTTTAAACTCTGTATTTTTGACAATGCTAAAAGGAACGAACACCCTTTGAAATGTTTCCGTTTAATTCATTAATCATATTGGTAAAGGACTTTAATACAAGTTTGGTAAAGGACTTTAATACAAGTTTTCTATATTTACATAGATCGTTTGATTTCTCCCAAAGTTCATGTTTTAAATTCTTGACTGCGAAAAGAGTGACAGGAGCTACTTTTTTACCGATTATAAAAATGATTATAAAATAAACTGTTTACGTCCTAAGTTTCATCCATGAAACCAGATCTGATATTTCTAGGGTCCAGGAGTAATTCTATAAAAGTTTATAAATTAATAAATAAATCCGTAATAGAAAATAATGTTCTTATTTGCAATTTCCAACTTTATATGTTGTTTCTAATAAAATATATTTTTATTTAACGGTTATCGGGTTTATGTTTATACTGTCAACTCTTAGAGAGGCATGGGAATCGGTATTGGCAATGGACATAATAATGGGAACTTAATATAAACATAAAAAAAACGATTACCCGAAAGTTGGAGATGGACCCAGGAAATTCCCAGATGTAGGTACACACGAAATTAAGAGGTATACCGAATATCAGTATTTGAGACTCTCATATGGAAGTGGATTGAATATCCAAGACATATTTGCACAATACATCCAAACAAGGTAAAACAAGTAATTGGTATACGGAATCATCTGTGGCAAATTATCTCTCACAGGAAAATAACTGTATATGGAACACTCGTAGCATCAATGTTAACATACGGTGCTGAATGCTCACAACATATATGGCAAAAGAGAGAACAATTGTTGAAACAGCAGAAATGGACACGCTAAGAACAGCTTGTCGTGTAATTCAGGAAATAAAGCGAAGATATCACCATATAACACTCTGTATGCGATAGAATCTGGACAAATATATTGGTATGAAAAATAAAAAAGCAATAGAAAATATAGGATGACAGACCACTACGTAGTTAAATGGTATTAATTATTAGATCAGAGATAGAGTCATCTGACAAGAAGAACTGCGAAATAGGAAGGTTTAGAGGTTAACAAGTAAGAAGCTTTAAAAGCTGTATATACAAATACAATGAACTGTAGACTATGTAACTGGAAGGGACCCGGCAGAACAAATTAGCTCGAATAAGTGAGGCAAGGGCAGTAGACAAAGAGCGATATATGTTGTAGCATTCTTGTTTTTGTTAGACTCGTATGAACGAATTGGTTTTGTTGAGCTAATCCTTAGAAAATTATAATTTTATCTTATATTTTCTATTGATAATAACTTATTTGTGGGTGATTAATTAACCGACTTCCAAAAAGAAGGAGGTTATCATTTCGTACGCAACTTTTTTTTATGTATGTCCTGCGATTATTCAAAAACGACTTGGGTAATTTTGATGATTTAAACTGCATTATATTAAGGAACATTACAGAAAGGTCCCATATAATTGTCTATAACATGCGATTTACGGTTTTCTAGAAAATCAGAAAAAAAGTAAATAACGGACTAGATTTCAGCGATTTTCAATCAATCTTCCCTGTTTTCTCTAAAAGTGCTCACGCCATTTGAATATTATAAATTGTATTATACAAAGATATGTTCCAGCTTGATTCCGTACATTTTTCTATAACGCAAAACGTACCATTTTTCTGAAAGTCGGAAAAATATATGCAAAATAACTGTAAACATCTCGGTAAATGTCAAATTTTTATCATAAATATCTAGTTAAATGTCATGATATGCCATGAAAGTATATCGTACAGGGTGTTTTAAATGGTTTTCAATTTGATGCATTTGAAAGTCACTTTCTGTTAGAGACGAAGTTATAGTCGCGTGAAATGGCAGAAAATATTCCGCTAGTTTATCGAAATGAAAATTTGTTACAAATGTCGGCGAACTCTTCTATCTAGTTTACGGTTGTAGTTGTGTGCGTGCGTGCATGTGATATTAGGTGGTACATAAGCCGTTATATACATAGGATGGTTGAAATATAAGTTGGAATTGAATTAGTTATACAGGGTGTATATTGTATTGGATGGCAATAAATACTTGCGTATACAAGGTGGTTGAAATAAAAGTGGAGCAAAACTAGAGTTACACAGAGCGGATATTTGCATTATAGGACGAAAAATAATTTCAGTTATACAAAAGGCTTTAAAATTGTCAGAAGTAGTTGAATATACAGGATGGTTGAAATATAAATTAGAATTACAGATATACAGGGCGGTTTAAAATAGTTATATAGTTTAGAACATAAGTAGTTGCTTATACAAGGTGTTTGAAGTAGGGTTTTACCCTTACTTCAAACACCTAATGTTATTCAGGGTATATCAAAAATTTGTTACATACCCATAAGCAGTTAGGATATTTGAAAGTGAAAGTGTGGCTCAAAAAGGTGAATTTTGTTATATAGGGTAACCATGAGCAGTTCCATAAATGGAATACTAGACATATGGGGCGAAATAAAAGCATTAGTATACAGGAATAATTTAAACAATAGAAAAATTTTAAAGATTTCGGGACCGTTGTGATATTATATTGAGTTGAATTATAGTTGTACAGGGTGAATCAGAAAATGATAGACCAATCAGTTTGCAGTGCAGTGCGAAAAACAATTTATTAAACATTATCTTAATTGCGTTGCTTATAATTGTTATAATTTACATGACAAGAAAAATGCAATTTATTTCCATAAGTAAGTAAAATTATTTGTTTTTAAGCCTACCTTCTAAGCTCTTAACAAATAAAAATGCAATATGTATTAAAAGATTCTTAAAAATTATCATTTAGGGAAACTTAATAATAATTAAACAGGAAATCTTATATTCAACTGTTTTCTTAAGTTTCCAAAAATAGGTTAGATTTTTAAAAACAAATGTCTTTACATTAACTACTACTGTTTTACCATTTTGAAATATTTTTTTCTGCTATAAGCTCACGAGGTGGATGGAATGATAATCCAAATACTCAACAATTAAAATGGGCTTTACGACAATTGCTTTTTAGAAACTCTCTAACTGGCAGTTTTAATGGAAATTATATGTTTTTTGAAAATCTTTCTACACCAGCATTTGAATTTAGGTCAGAAAGTAGACAAAGAAAAGATATCATAGAAGAAAACATTGTCTTTGAAAATATAACAAGGTATAATCATTATCTAACACATAAAACCCTGAGTAACATTCAAGAAAATGTATTTTTTTTATATTTCGGGGTATATTGTACACAACCTAATAAAAAAATCTTCTTGTAATAATTCTGTGAAAAGCAATTTCGAGTATTTTTAGAGATAAATATTTTCACAACAAATACGAATATTAAAAAACTACTTATTAACACTGGCGTTCACCATTTTTCTTCTAAAATCCACCTTATCAAACCACCACACCCAGTAGTTCAAGATTTTTTTACTGAAGAATGCCATGAAATTTAAATAATAAGAGATGTAATTGAAGTTTTTTTGAAATGTCGAATGCATCATCATTCTTGATTAATTAATAATCTCTTAAGGCTCATGGCTTGTGTTACATAGAAATGTTTTTTTATAGATACCGATACTTGTTTCCTTTTTTCCAGCCTCCTGCTAACAATTTAATTCATAATCGACTGTGCAAAAATAAAATGGTTACTTAAAAAGTAACAGTACAAAACATATTTTTTAAATTTTTTAATTTATTCTTTCTATCAAAAATATTATATAACAATTAAAATGATCCTATATTTCATTTAAATAATTTATTTAGGCCTATTTTAAACTATTTAAAAAAAATCGTTTAATTAATAATTAATATCTACAGCGTATTTTAAACATACAAGATGGAAAGGGATGGGTATACTACACAACTGCGGGTTGCCTACATTTATATTTGCCTCACTTTGCACCATTTACGGCCCCGTTCCAGTTACTATACAGTTCATTGTACAAATATTATACCTTCTTACTGTGTCAATTTGACCATATTACAATTTTAGTTGTTCAGCTTTAGCTAAACGATGGATATTTGTAACCGTGATAATAATTTTATAAGAAATGTGGTGTTTTCAGACGAGGCTACATTTTGTTTAAATGGTACGGTTAATCGACATAACTGCCGCTACTGGTCGCAAAGTAATCCTAATTGAGTACAAGAGGCTCATACACAACATCCCCAAAAATTGAACGTTTGGGCCGGCATTTATAACAACCCTTCGTGGGACCCTTCTTCCTACAAGAAACTTTAAACGGAGATAGGTATTTACAGCTCTTGGAGACACAAGTTATTCCGGCATTGTAGGTAAATGGACAATTACAAAATAATATCTGGTTTCAGCACGATGGAGCACCACCCCATTACGCTCGCATTGTTCGAGATCATTTAGATAGGACATTTCATCACAGATGGATTGGAAGAAGGGGTACTTATGAATGACCGGCATGAAGTCCCGACCTTAATCCACTAGACTGTGGGGTTACTTAAAGTCTAAGGTTTATGTTGATAGACTAGGCAAGAATTAACTGCAAGAATAACTCAAGACATCCAGAGAATTACACCAGAAGTAATAGCTAATGTTACTAGAGAATTTAAAAACCGATTTGCTTATTGTCAAGAAGTAAACGGTGCTCAGTTTGAACATGTAATACATTAAGTTTAGTTAAGTTTCAATGTTTTGAAAATCACTTAGATTTAGTTAATAATTATGATTAGGTATTTCTTTAATGGATGTTAGATTTTTCCTTTCCTTAATTACTTTTCTGTTAATATCTTGGTAAGTATTGAAGTAAATAATATCAAAACCGATATTTTTGTATTCGTAAAATGTTTCATCAGAAACTAGAATACTATACACGGTATTTCATTGCAAATTTTAAAATCGACATTACTTCCTGTAAAACAGGAAGTTCAAAATTGTAAAAAAATTGGCAATCTACTGCAGTAAACACCTTCCAAATTTCATTTTGATATCTCTAATAATTCCAGAGGTATTTGCTTGGTTCCATACATTTGCCCATCACTGAATATTTGATCTTTATGTTGTAAATGTGAATATATCGAGTTCATTTAATTCTTTGTAATCACTAATAAGGAAATGTAAATGACGACAGCAACAACGTGTGTACTGAATTCATTATCCTCACGATAAGATATAAGAAATGGAGGAAATTGCGTCAAACATGAGGACGTACATCATGCAGCCTAATACAACTAACTTCGGCATATAAAGGCCGTTTTGTGCAACACATACGAAATGATCAGCACGTAGTTTGATTCTAATTAAAATGAAATTATAGCTGATGATTAATTACTTGTAAATTGTAAACTGTGTTGTTGTTGTATATTCATATTCACCAAGTAATAGTTAGGGAGCCAAACAGCACATGTAATTATTTATTAATAATCCTCTATAACTTCTTAGGTGATTTAATTGTGATTAGTCCACCACATTGTTTCTTTGCGAAATTTCTCTTGTCTAATATTTTCTTTTGTCAATGTGTCCAAAAGGTGTGCATTTGTAATTGCCAGATAACTGAATAAAAATGTGCGATTGTTTCCTTGAAAGCTCGAGATCAACATATTCAACAATATGGATCAAACACATCAATAAAGTTTCAGGTAGTCAATCGTTTGTGGGATTTCCCGGCCGAAAATAATATATATTGTCTTGTCTACAAAGGAATGAAATTTAGAAAAGCTGGTACTAAATATTTGTTTAGCGAGTTTTCCGTGAAGTTATAACTTAGGAATTACAGGGTGATAGCAGTGACATGATCCCGACTTGAAACCTCTTGCTTTTTGCTTTGATAGTCATAGAAAACATACCATCTTACGTCTAAACAAGAACTTTATTTAAATCCAAATGTCCTCCAGATATCCCATTCTGTACCTCCTTCGGGATAGGTATGTAATTTCTCTTTAAAATTCTATTCTCTGCGCGAATAAATCCCACGTGGCCCATAATGACTTCAATATTATCAATTGGTTTCTAGCAACCCTCTTCCTTATTTCTTCTTCGTCGAAAGACGAATATACATTAGTTTGAAGTTTGTAGTATGAAAATATTCTCTCGCTTTTCAGTTTCCCTATAATACCGGCACTCTTCTCGACAAGGGCTTCTCGACAAAGCCTTTACCTTTTTAATTTATTCTATCTATCAAAAATATTATATAACAATTAAAATGATCCAATATTTCATATAAATAATTTATTTAGGCCTATTTTAAACTATTTTAAAAAAATCATTTAATTAATAATTAATATCTACTGCGTGTTTTAAACATACAAGAAAATGATGGGTATACTACACAACTGCGGGTTGCCTGCATTTATATTTGCCTCACTTTGCACGATTTACGGCCCGTTCCAGTCACTATACAGTTCATTGTACAAATATTATACCTTCTTACTGTTTCAATTTGACCATATTACAATTTTAGTTCTTCAGCTTTAACTAAACGATACATTTCTAAAAATGTGTATATGAAGCTCCAGTAGTTCAAATCTTAAAGTTTAAGAATAAACGAGTTCCGTGCAGTGCTGAAACATTTTGAAACAGTTAAATGATCAATAAAAGACCAATTTGTTTGAAATTAATGTTGAGTTTTTAATATGAAACAATTGCAAATTGACGTTCTGAATTATCAGAAACTTCTATCTTTAGCCCACAGAGTGAGTGTTTCAATTCCATGTGGAAGCTTAATTTAATATCATAATATATTTGCTCTTTATGTTGTAAATGTGATATATATAGAGTTCATTTAATTCTTGTGAGTTTGAATCTAATTTGTAGTATGAAAATATCCTCTCACTTTTCAGTTTTCCTGCAATACCGGCACTCTTCTCGAAAAAGGCTTTTCGACAAAGCCTCTGCCTTTTTATTTCCGGTGAAAAACATCGTGAAATCATTCCGTCATAACTTGTCCATCCATGAGGCTAATTCTCATTCGGGTGTTTGCATATCCAAAAGCTAGCTAGTTTTGACCACTGTAAAGAAATTTCTGTCAATCTTACCAGCTGAGGTTATTCCAGTAGATCTTCCTTGGTTCGATTCCACTTAACTTCTCCTCTTCTGTGAGCACTCATAGTGGCCTACAACAAAAATATCTGCTATATAAGCAAGGCCACTTAGTAGAAATACTAGATTTCGCCAGTGCGATGAGGGTGTCGTCCATTATTAGTGGAATGGAACGGCTGATTACAATTGCATCCTCTAGGTGATCCCTTTCTTATCTTCACGACAATGTGCTCTATTGATTCAAAACAAGCGATTTCCTCTTCATCGATGTCTAAATGTCGTAATTTGACATGTTCAGTAATCTGTTAAATACTTTTTGCCTTTTCGCCTGAGGATCTAGTCATGTGATGCCTATCTGGATTTTATTATATCGTTAGCTGATCAAATATAATCTGCTTTATTCTATTGGAAATCTTTATCGATAATTTTTTCACTGGATGCATATTGCTGCTGGTATTTCTGCCACTAGGCATTATGCCGGCTTCTCATTTCATCTAACCGTAGCCCTATTTCTGCTTCATCTTAATAATATGAAGCAACATGTGTATTCTTCATGCCCGCATGACATAGTGAATAGCAAAATTAACAACTTTTGGTGTGTCACAGACTATCAGGACAAAGTTTAAGTATTAATGTACATAGCAATAATGTTGTTAATAAATGCAGTGTTCCTCTTATCACATGTGGAATGATAAATATGAGCACCAGCTAAATAATTTATATTTAAAAAAACAACCGTCTTCAAATGAATCAAATTGAAAACAGTTTTAACATCATATGCAATCAATAACTATTTTCTGATATATCTTTACAATTACATTTGGTAATATATTTATTTAATATTTAGTTTGACGTTTACGGATTTTTTCAATTAGCTGAAAAATGGTGTTTTACATTATATGACAATGTATGCAGTCACCTCTCATCCCAGCTTAATATATTATAATCTATTTAAAAATAATTTGGTCAAGTGCGAGTTGGACTCGCATACTAAGGGTTCCGTACTACCTTCAAGATTCTAATATTCCAGTTTCAGACAAGCAGGGAATTAGTGCATTTTCTTATATTTACCCTAATATCTTTTAAAGGAAGCGTTTTAAATTTGTAAAAAATATACACTTTTTATTTTATCTGCTTTATGATACGCTTGATTTTTATAAGAATACATATGTATTTAATTTTCTAATCTGGCCCCCAAAAATTAACAGTAAAGTTTTATTTTGCTAATAAACTGTCAGGGAAGCCTTTTATAAGCTACTGTCTGAATTTTGAGGCTCTGTAGATTGGAAGATAAAGAGCAAAATAGGTCAAGTTTTAAATTATAAATTATTAAATCTATAATTCAAATTATTTAAAAATACAAATAAAATATATTTTTCAAAATTTAAATAATGTAGTTCTAAAGTGGGAATTAAGTCGATGTTTAATATTTTTGTTAATATCTTTTAAACAAATGATTTAAAAATATGATATATTTGTTATTCACATAATGAGGCTTTTATCTGATATGATGCGTTTGAAAATTGAATTTTTATTTTCCATTTAATTTTATAATTTGAAATTACTATGTTTTCTAATAATTTTTCTTATAAATTCAAGGGAGCCCAGTACTCCCAAAATTTTAGGTAGTATGGTTTCGGAAATAAAGTGAGAAATGAGAATTTTTTATATCTTTATGTTAATATCTTGTAAACAGTTAATTAAAAAAATATGAAAAATATATATTTGTATTCTTCATAATAAACCCTTTCATTTGATATATTGCATGATGCCTTAAAAAATATTTTTTATTTTCCGTTTAATTCTATAATTTGGCCCCCAATATTAATATTAAGGATTTCTTCCTATTTTTCCTGTAAACAAAAAAATGTAGGTCTTATAGTTTGGTGAATAAAGGGGGGAATGGGTAATTTTTCTAATTTTTTTAATATATTTTTTTAATATATATTATATAATATATATATATATATAAATAATATATATATATATATTATAGTATTGGTCATAATGAGCCCTTTGATTTGATATATTACTTGATCCGTTAGAAACAATTATATTTTTTTATTTTCCATTTAATTCTATAATTTACCCCCCAAAATGAATATTAGTGGTTTCTCCTTATTTTTCCAGTAAAGTTCAGGTGAGGCGCTATACCTCTATTTTTACAGCTTATGGTTTCGGAGATAAGGGTAAAATTTTTTATATTTTGGAAAAAATGTATTTCGTCCTAATGAGCCCCTTGTATTGGATATATAACATGATAACATTAGAAACAATTTTAATTTTATATTTTGTAATTTGCCCCCAAAATTAAAAGTAGAGGTTTCTCCTCATTTTCCAGTAAACTTCAAACGCTATTCCTCTATTTTTTCCAAACTTTACGTTTTTTAGTTTCATTTTCGTTAATATCTTTTAACTATTTTTTTAAATATGTATAAAATATATTTGTGTTCCTCAGAATGGGACCTTTCATTTGATATATTACATGATGCGTTTGAAAAAACTTTTATTTTTAAATTTTCATTTAATTCTATAATTTGCCCCCTAAAATTAATATTAATAGTTTCTCCTTATTTTTAGGGTTCCGTATATACACATCACAGCAATTTTCTCCTAAACTACTGGTCGGAATAGGTTGAAATTTGGTATCAATGTATAGTTTGGTGACCCGATCAGGAGTACATAAAAGAAAAAATTTTGATTTTAGGGGTACTTCTGGGGAGAAAAACTAAAAAAATCGACTGTCCCCCCTGATCTCCGAAACTACTGAGCCCAAAATTTTGAAAAAAATATGAAATATAGAACGTTGCACGAACTTTAATAAGGAGAAACCATTAATATTAACTTCAAACGCATTATGTAATATATCAAATGAAAGGTCTCATTCGAACACAAATATATTCATTATCGAAAATCTACCAAAAAGTTTTTAGATTGATAGGTTTGACCTGAAGTTTACAACCTCTACTTTTAATTTTGGGGGGCAAATTACAGAATTAAATGGTTGTTTGTAACCCATCATGTTATAGGTATTCAAATGAAAGGGCTCATTACGACGATTAAAAGTTATCTCCGAAACCATAAGCTGGAAAATTTTGAAAAAAATGGAGGTATAGCCCCTCACCTGAACTTTACTGGAAAAATAAGGAGAAACCCCTAATATTTATTTTGGGGTGCAAATTGTAGAATTAAATGGTAAATCTAAATCATGTTATATATCAAATGAAAGGGCTCATTATGACCAAAACAAATATAATATTTTTTTCGCTATCTCCGAAACCATCTGGTTAATAGGTATAGCCCCTCCCTGAACTTTACCAAAATCCCTAATCTTTGGACTATTGTTTCTAACCCAGCATGTTATATATCAAATAAAAGGGCTCATGATGAAGAAAACAAATATATTTTTTCCATATTTATAAAATAAATTAATTGATGTGCGAAACCATAAATTTATTTATTTTGGGGGGCAAAATTATAGAATTAAATGGAAAATAAAAAATTATAATTGTTTCTAACGGGTCATGGAATATTTTAAAATATATTAAAAAATATTTTAAAAAAATTACCCATTCCCCCGTTATTCCCTAGAGTTTTGAACCTCATTTTTTTTTGTTTATAGGAAAAATATTCCCTAATTCTATTATTTTAATAGATTTAAACGGAAAATAAATTATTAGAAAACCCCCATAGTAATTTTAGGGACAAATTATACAATTAAATGGAAAATAAAGATTCAATTTTCAAACGCATCAGGTAATATATCAGATAAAAGGCTCATTATGTGAATTAGAAATATATCATATTTTTAAATCACTTGTATAAAAGATATTAACAAAAATATTAAACATCGTTTAGAAACTACACTATTTAAATTTTGAAAAATATACTTTATTTATATTTTTAAATAATTTGAATAACAGATTTAATAATTTATAATTTAAACTTTGACCTATTTTGCCCTTCTTGTTCCAATCTACAGAGCCTCAAAACTCCGACAGTAGATTATAAAAGGCATCTCTGAAAGTTTCCTAGTAAAATAAAACTCTAATGTTACTTTTTGGGGGCCAAATTAGAAAATTAAATACATATGTATTGTGATAAAAATCGAGCGAATCCTAAAGCAGATAAAATAAAAAGTCTATGTGTGGAAAATCAAAGTGTATATTTTTTATAAATTTAAAACGCTTCCTTTTAAAGATATAAGGGTAAATATAAGAAAATGCACTCATTGCCTGCTTGTCTGAAACTGGAATATTCGAATCTGGAAGGTGGTATGGAACCCTAAGTATGCGAGTCCAACTCGCACTTGACCAAATTATTCCTATAAAGTTCGCCTAACGATCTATATTTCCTATTTTTTTCAAAATTTTAGGCTCAATAGTTTCGGAGATCAGGGGGGGGAACTGTCGATTTTTTTAGTCCCCCCATAAATACCCCTAAAATTAAAAATTCTTCATTTACGATATGTACTCCGGATCGGGTCACCAAACTATACATTGAAACCCAATTTCAACCTCTTCCGTCCAGTAGTTTAGGAGAAAACAGTTGTGATGTGACAGAGGCAGAAATCCGGAGTGATATTATAAGGGTATCCGTATATTGTATATACGGAACCCTAATAAGTAATCTTATGATCGACAAGCTGTTCCATTTACCAGATGGTTGGAGTATAGGGTGATATTATAAGGGTATCCATATATTGTATATACGGAACCCTAAAGAGAACTGACTTCAAATTAATTCAAATGAAAATTGTTTAAACACCCTGTACCATCAATATGACATATCTTGACGTTTAATTTTAGAGAATTCTGTAGAAAATTTATTACGCATTAACTTTGACTAAGTTTTTTGCATCTTTTTGTAGAATTCAATTTAAAATATTCAAATTGATTGGACCGATGTAGAGAAATCACTGAATATGCATTGAACTGCAATCTCCTAATAATGGTTTTTCTGATGTTCTAGAAAACGATAATTATATGGTACCTTTCCGTATTATTATTACTTAATACGAGGCAGTTCAAATCATCAAAATTTCCTAGGCCGTTTTTGAGTAATAACTGAACATACATAAAAAAGGATGCCGACGGATTGATAATCTCGTTTGAAAGTCGCTTAAAAATCAGATATTAAATATTAGTGAAAATTATAAAAATTGTAGCAGTTGTCATGTGCCCTTGGAAAATATTATAATTCAACATTTTTCAGAAAAAAAGCAGAGGTTCGATGAAATTACAAAAATAGTAACATAAAATATCAACAGGCGTTTACGACTGAGTTAATTGCAGGACGTCTTTTTGAAACGGCATTCAACAAGTGAAATCAGTGAAGTAGTATTAAAATAAATGGATAGAATTCAACCCTTTAGTACACCGCTAACATAGCATTAAACCGTGAGAGGATTACTTTTTACCCTTGTCAACTCGTTTATTTTCAAATTAAAAAAAGGCTCTATCTGACACGTCGATTTATCTGAGTTGTTCCTAACGGTGCAATGAACCTTCTTTTTTAATAGTAAAGGGGGTTATGAGTTATTTCAAATGTTAGGAAAATTGGATTTTAGAAATGTATTACAATAATATCTTATTACGAGAGTTCTGAAAAAGTCCTTAATAATGAAAATATGTTAGGTTCAAGTGCCACATTAATAAATCAAATAAACAATAAACAATATTTTCAGATTTTTAACCTATTTTGTTGATCTTCTCCAACATTCTATACTACAATTCTCTGGGTCAAGTTACCAATAGGGTGTGGTTTTCTCTGATACATATTCGATTTAAGGTAACCCCACAGGGAAAATTTTGATGATAACATATTTAGAAGACTTGATCTATATTTGCCACCATTTCTCGGAAACGTCTTGAGTAATAAAATCGAAATTGGCGTCATATATTGGCAACAAATTAGCAACATAATACCCTGCAAACGAATTTAACAGTATAAGTATTTAGTTTAATGCTTTTGACCATTTTTGTCAATAAATTAGCAACTAGATCTGGGTTTATTTCATTTTTAACGCAAACTTAATTTCTTAGTTATCCACATGGCTAAAGTAGCTTTTTGGCAGCACAAATTAGCAACAAAATATCTGCAAAATATTCCCTTAATCGGGGTGCGGCACTGTGAACTTGCTACTGCAACTTAATAGACATGGTAATGTAATGTGATGACATGTAATCATTCAAATAAAAAGGAATTCCAGTTATATTTTCGCAATATTCTCCGGTCTAGATCACCGACGTTTAGTTCGACAACCATTACAGTTTACCTTCATTTTTAGTGCTGAAAATGATCCCGACAAAAAATTGCGAGTTTCTATTTGAAAATTTTGAATTTTAAGCATATTTTTTCAGCGCTGTTTGCTGGCTTGAGTCTTCCAATAAGAGATGCCAAAAACCGTTTTAAAACAGATGGCGGTAATTGTCGATTATCCGCAGGACTTCATCGGTCATTTTGACAAAAAAATGCAAATATCTTGAAAATGGTTAAATTGAGAGATAACATGTGGTTAATAAAATTTATCTATAATTTAAGGTAGTATCCAAATATCCAATAACATACAGGGTGTTCTATTTGATCTAAGAAAGTTGTGTTCTACTTCCGGTATAACCAGCAGTACCACAGTTCTGAAAATATTTTAGTAACATAAAACCTATCGACTTGCCTACATTGCGAAATTTTCAGAATTTTAATATCGATATTTTTTGAGGTACAG
Source organism: Octodonta nipae (assembly GCA_034190945.1). Taxonomy (NCBI): domain Eukaryota; kingdom Metazoa; phylum Arthropoda; class Insecta; order Coleoptera; family Chrysomelidae; genus Octodonta; species Octodonta nipae. The sequence goes on from CM067216.1 coordinate 151,276,780, forward strand.
GTTACCGCCCACCTTCGTGGGCACCCTATATATATATACATTGTTTTCTAATAGAAACTATATTTTATATTTTTTGTATACCGTCTCAATAGAGATTGTTTCAACAGTAAAAATAAAGAATTCACAGGATTTTACCACTAGCATCGAGTGCGTCCCGATCATAGTCTCAATTATAATCATAAAAGGAGTAAAACTGTCATGTTAACATTCCTGAATATTATCAAAATAATAACACTAATAACTTTTTACCGGTAGCCTTTCGGGCGGCAGAATCAGTTTCTAGTCACCATTTTTTAGGAGTCCAAAAACGTTATCTTGATAAGTAGTTAATATTGGGGTAAAATGGAATTGCGGACTAATGCCAGAGGAACTATCAAATATGTACCTACTTATTATTTCGGTACATTTATTGCTGCTGTGCCCAGGTTGTTCTTCACAGCTATTCATCATCTCGTCGTGTTTTCCTACAAAAATTTGGATATTCAAACTAGAGTACAAATTATTTTAAAAATTAGATTTTGGTCTTATTATGAATAATTTTTAAAAGCTTGCTTTTATGTTATTGGTTAAGAATTTTTACGGTTATGACTGTCACTTGAAGCGACTAATATTCCTAAATGAAAATATAAGGTTATCTTTAACATTCAGATACGTGCATTTCTTCAGTTATGTTTCCGACGAAGGAATGATCTCTCCAAAACTTATTTATGTATTTGATACAATATATTGAATTGTTGAATACTAGCGGTCAACCGTATTATAGAGGTTCTTTCTAAAAGAGGGTTCCAAACTTCTGCAGTGTATCTATATGTAAATAGGCAAATACAAAACGATTAGGTATCATTTTCTCCTGTGTCTCTCAACCGATTTTTTTCATTTTTCTTTTGTATAGTAGCTACTGACGACCTTCAGTGCAGAATGCTAATATTTATTTATAATATTGGTTCATTTATTAAATAAAATATAATAAAAATTCATTATTTACATCCATACTGTCAACGCCAAACAACTGACAGTGCCTCCGCCGCCAGACCGTCAAAACTCAAAACATTGAGTAATTATATATAGAGGGACCGATCGTTAGATGCTGTTATACACTTCAAGCATGTACTTCTGGAAGTGGCCTGCAAGCGTTGTTATTGTTTAGTGGTAAAATAGTCAATGTAACAGATCAGTATTGATTTTTCGGACGCGTTACAGTAACTTTCATATTAAATATTCTGGTTTTAATGTGAATTTAATTATTTGATTAATATATTATTATCACAACCTTCCCGAAGATATTGTGTAAAAAATTGTCAGACAGCGGACAATAGAGAATGTATTGAATATTTAAGTTCTCCTAGGGTTGTTGGTCCTCTCTTTTCTTTAATATTCCTGAACTTGATTGAAACCGCAAATGACGAAAACTTTTAGGTTGCAAAGAACAATCTTCCAATTATTATATCGAATATTTTGCCAGGAGCGGTTCCTGTCAAAAATTGGGGGTCATTCATGTGTCAAAAATATTTCTGTACCGATATTTGATTACATTTTTATTTTCTTTTTATTTCAAGAGATTTGTCAATATGAGTGAACAATTTTGGTCATTACATCCACTTCTCCGATTTCTCCACAACTTTGTTTCTTATAAAAATATACATTTACAATTTCATGAAATAGGGTCGAATTTCGACCACTGGGTACTTATTAAAATAACCCAAAAACTCGCCATTAACATGTGCCCTAAAACGCACACTTACGAAGTTATAAGCCCTTAAAAGGGCTCAAAGAAAACTGTTTTTCTGTTATTGACAAAATGGTTGAAAATAAATAGGAAAAAAATGTATGGGTCTTACATAACTTTTTACGTTAAATTATATGTACTACTCCGTTTTTCGACATGCAAATCATAAGCATCCTATTTAGGTTGGTGAAGGGAGGTTTCGGCCCGTACTTTTTTTATTTCATTCCTTTACAATTTTCCCTACATATTTACAAAATCTTAACAATTTTATGAAAAAATATTATCTTTGTCTAATTGTTAAGATTTTATAAATCTTAAGAGAAAATTGTAAAAAAATTGAAAAAAAATATGATCCGAAAACCCCCTTCACCAACCTAAATAGGACGCTTATGAGTTGCATGTTGAAAAACGGAGTAGCCTATGTTATTTCACGTAAAACGTTATTTAAGACCCATACAGTTTTTTCTATTTATTTTCCACCGTTTTGCCAATAACCCCTTTTAAGGGTGCGTTTTAGGGCACATGTTAATACTTTTTGGCTTATTTTAATGAGTTTTATACACAGCAGAGGTTTGGAACCCTATTTTAGAAACACCCTATATTAAGTGTTTAAAATTTTTAAATTTGAACATTATTAAAGTTGTTTTTCTCAAAAATATACAGTTGCAACCGAGATCATAATTGTTTAAAAAAGAGATGTTTAACAACTCTATAAATACTTAAATCTCTATCGTTAGCTGATTAATTAACAATTTTTTGCACAATACCTTCAGACTGTTGTGAAAATTATATATTGACAAAGTAATTATAATCCTAATAAAAACTTACAAAATACTATATACGAAAGTTAATATTACTTGTCCGAAAAATCAGACTGATCTACAACACTATTTTACTATTGCACTATTGACTTTGGACTATCAAAGGTGGTCCTCAAGTGATGATCTGAAAAAGTGTTACCCAATCACTGGTATGTGTTGTGATTTGAGAACCAAGCTATACCATTTAACTAACACTTCCTCCATAGGTAATTACTCAATAGTTTGACCACAAAATATTGTCGTTGTAGAGCAATTTAAATTTTCGGATTTTAAACCATCGTTTGGTTAAGTACATAAAGGCCACCTATTAAAGATTTTAAAGGAAAAATATGTCAAATAAAAATATTTAACTCTGGAATAACTGTACCTACCCTAACCCAATAAATAGGTAGGTGCATTGAATTTCTTTATATTTTACACACAGCTTTAAAATCTCAATGATATGTTTATTTTTGGTAAAAGGCCGTGTATTAAACGTAGGGTAAATTATGTGTAAAATACATGTCAGAAAACAGTAGATTACCCACCTAAAACTAATTGAAAATAATTGAAATATTCTGTCCTCTAAATATATTTAAACATGTATTTATAATTTGTAGACGCGAGATGTAAGACCGACATCTAGGATTATTATAATATTCAATATGATTTTCAAAATAAAAAAATTCAAATACATTTAATAATGTTAAAACTGTTATTAAATAATAAATTCATATTATATATAACATATTTAAACTTTAGTACACCTATGTTTTAAGTTTTTTCGAAAAATGCCGTGTGATTTCTGAAAGAAAAAATGCAATTGTTTCGAAAGTGCAGGTAAGTAAAAAAACCAAATTAGAATCTTTATACAGACATTTTCCAGTAACGATTTCAACTCATAAGCATGGGGCGATCGCCCCCTCCGAGAGCCTGAAAGTTAATAAATTTAATATTAAAACGAGGTAATTTAAACTCCAAGAGCCTAGAAGAAGGTCACTTTTATGGGTTTATACTAATGATGGGTCGTTCACGCTTTTACAGTCAACGAAACGAGACCGTTTATCGTCGAGGATAGACCAGTTTATAACACAGTTTAATGTTCGACTAGTTTCGACCGTCGACGAAACAACGTTCACGAATGAACTTGTACACATCACCATTTCACCAGTTCATTCCTACATTTATGGTTAAACAATAAACAGAATAAAGACTACTAGCTGTCGCCCAGTGGTCGACCAATTGTGTCAATATCTCTGGCAGGTGAAGTATCCCGAAAATTTTATCGTGACATTCTATCCTAGGACAGGAGGAGGAGAACAGCAATTACACGGAACGGATCCACATTCGGAACCTCTGTGTGATAGTTTTCTCGAAAATCCTAGATGTCGGTCTTACATCTCGCTTTTACAAATAAATAACGAAATTCATGTTCTTTTTCAGGTATAATTAATAGGACTTTATTTGTTCAAATTCGTAATTCTTAATTTAATATGACAACAATTGCTAATGGGCTATCCTACATAATTATTTTTTCTAACCACCCGGTATAACTATAATTGCAGTCAACTATCTAACATTTATATATAATTTATATATTAATACTCATTATAATAATTCCATCTCATTATATATTTCCACCACCCTGTATATGTAACTGCTCATGGACCACACATAATATTTTTAACATTTTTGAACCACCCGGTAAACCATTCTGTATATGCGACTGCCTATAAGTCACCGTATTTACTCTTTTTGTTTATGAAAACTATCTTCTCTAACAATAATTCTACTCTGATTTATATTTCAATCATCATCTATATGGAACTCATCGTGGGCTACTCTATAAATCATTTCCTTTTCTAACATTTTTTATAATCATCCTGTATATCTATAATTCCTATATCTCATCTACCCTATATATGCTACTGCTTATAGGTTACGAAATGTTGCATTTCCATTTTCGCCACCCTGTATATGCATCTCTGTATATTTTTTGCACCACCCTGTATAACTGTAATTCTATTGCACCCTCTATTCCAAGAACCCTGTAAATTCAACCACTAATGGGCTTCCCTATATAATTATTTTATTAGTTATAATTGCACTCTACTCTATATTTTAAACATCCTATATATGTAACTGCTTGTGTGCCACCCACGAAAAAAAAATGATTTCTAACATATCTGGAATAGCCCTGTGTAATTATAATATACAACGCCTTATATCTCAGTCAATTTAGAACATGAGAACCCATAACTTTTTACCTATACACAAATCGCCTAAGCAGCAATTTTTACTTTAAAAAATATTAAATAGCGATAAAATTCTTATAAGATTCTACACTTCAATTTGTATTGGAATTTTTTTTCAAATATGTTACCAAATCATCCCATCCCGTATTGAAACTTTTGTAATTTCAAAACTCAGCTGTCATAATTATTGTCACCATTTCGTTCTTTCTCGGTAATACGATTTTTTCTCAGCAATCAATTTGTAGACGCAAAACTACGAAATGAAATTTCCACAGTCATAGTGCAGTTTGCGAGAATTACATATAATAAGAAATATGTAAATAAACAAAATATTATATGTATTATATTGTAAGATAAATAAGTAAAAATATATTTGCAGCATATCACATCTCGTTAAAAGAACATTTAACAATTTTCGACTGACTGCTAATATTTTAGACATGTTAAAATTAATTTAAAAGATTACCTTATATAGAATAAAACAGCAATATATTACTAATCCTTATTCAATTTTCATTTGCACATGGCATAAAATAATAAAAAAAAACATATTCAACTGAAGTGGATCTGAAATCAACTGTATCAATTAGCTTTATAATCTCTCAATAGTTAGTTAACTTACGTAAAACGTTTTCATCGGGGGATTATATCAAAACATTTAAGAAATGCAATGCACCTGTTAATTTATGTTAAATAATACCTTTATTTGTTGACAATTTTTGTAAGTTCATTGAAATTGAAATTTTGAAAATTCTACATTAATAATTTTCTGATTGCATTGAGAAGGTAACTTAACCTAACGGTTAACATTGTTAAGAAATGTCAAATTGAAATTCAATCTATGGTTGGCCCTGAACTGGTCGAGAAATTAGAACCATTGCCATGATGTCAGATCTAACTATTTATCTTCAATTTCACTATTTGTGTTATATCATATCATAGGCTTTGTAATCTTAGTTAAATTGTATGAAACTATTAGCCTTTAAAATAGAAACAATATAAATTAATAGTATAATGTTAAAATAATAAAATATTATCGGAAAAACATTATTCAGTTGCCACGCAATACAAATTTCTGATTTTAGTTGACAAACTTTATTTAGAAAAACTTGCGAGTACCCAATAAATTGTCATTATCATATAATATAAATTTTTGGGGGTGAGTTCTCAATAGCATGATAATGTAGAATAATTTTCAGAACAAAACAAAATTTGTTAGTTTTTCGTTTAATTTAGTTTGTATTTCTCATTCGAGTCAACCCGTCTTACGATTTTCTCTCCACGCAATCTGGCGGCACTGTGGACGTAAGTTATGATTTTTTTTATTTTACTTTATTTAATGAATGAATCGATATTATAAATATATTTTAGCATTCTGCACTGAAGGTCGTCAATAGTCACTAAAGAAAACAAAAATCAAATAAATCGGTTGAGGGACAGAGGAGAAAATGGTACCTAACCGTTTTGTCTTTGCCTATTTATATATAGATAAAGTTGAGATATTACTATTGACACGTGCTAATCGAAAAAGCATTTATTTATAAACGATGCATATTTACATTTTAAAGTATCCATATTGACATTTAATTTATGAATCCATTTTAATAGACATTTACTACAGTAGTTGATAATTTTGTTCTCCTTTGATTATGTATCCCGATTTCAGAACATAACAAAATTTGGTTAATTATAGGAATAGAAATAGATATTATTTATTCTCAATGTAATAGTGTTTAAACTCTACGTCCCTTCTTCATGTGAAGATCGTCTTTCGTTAGCAAGTGTTCAACAAACCCGCGTCGTCGGTTTGGTTAGTTCATCCGTTGCGTTGACTGGCCCGTTGATAAACGATAAGACGTTACAGTCAACAGTTGTTGAAACGCGACGGTGCACAAATATCGTTCATGAGTCGACTACTTTATCGGTAGACTATAGACTAGTCGATTTGTTGATGCGAAATAAACAGTTTAAAAAACTGTTCCTTTATTCAACGCCCATCCCTAGTTTAAACCTCATAACGACCATTTTTACTGTAATAGGCCAAGAATTCTGAGTTTAAAATTATATTTGGATAAATTTAGTACATGGTCGCCCCCCTGAAGTATGAAAACGTCCCCCCGGAAGCACATGTCTGGATCCGCCCCTGCTCATAAGTACCCGCTGAAAGTAGGTTTTCGCACAATAAACACAATAAACACTATAAAAAACTTGAGTCCGTTATCATTTTGCACTACAAGTAGTCAATTGCTACTAAACAAAAAAATAAGAAAGGAAATCGAATGAAGAAATCATCTTTAATGTTCTTGTTCAGTTGTGATACTTTTTTATTACCATTGAAAACGGGGTCTGAAACGTTTTAACTATTTGAAAATACACAGCAATTGTTGTTATTCCGAAAAAAGCAGAAAACTACAAACCAGAGGTGACACTACTTTTTTTCAGAAAACATTCCTATATGCCGATATTAATTTCTCGCATCATAGTACATTGTTACCATTTAATGAAAATATCACTGTGCTGACAGGCTCCCTAACTAGATATTTTTCTCGAGTGAATATTTTTCACGCATGACCCATCATCGTGATTTTTAAAAGCCGTTTGCTCTAATTATGTTGTTTATTGCTAGATTTAATCGCATATCCTTGCTGGGATCAATTATTTTTCTTTCATATATCAAGGTCATTGTTTTTATAACAATTGGATTACTCTCAATGTTTTTACTTTATCTTTTATTATATAAATTATATTCAGATTTAGCGAACTATAAATTAGCAGATATAAAATATGTACAAAAGAAGTATACCTATTTTTTCTTTCCTTACCATGGAATTCGTATTAAATGAGTTCAGTATTCCATTCCTCTGCGTTACGGTACTTAACTAGAAATTAGAAATGAGGCTGAATATATTTAACACTTTATTACGGAATGATACTTTTAATAAGCAAATTATCAGAAGTTCAGTTCAGTTCGTTGATGTCTATTAAGCTACCATGTGAATGTCATCATGTGCAAATTAGACTTGGCCCATAATTAACTTGACTCATTTTTGTTGCTAATTTATCAGGCCTAAATAAAATGTATTCTCCAGCCTCCAGCAACAGTATAATAACAGCTTAAACATTAAGCTATCATCCCCATAGTGATATTCGCGGTATACTTAATTGCTAATGTATTGCTCTCCATTGGTACATCAACGAAAGTGCATAATTTGTTGGTGAAAATCCATGCCAAAAAAATAATAATTAATTGCTCTAATTAATTTGATGAGGATCCATAAAAAAATGTAGTTCGCAGCTTAATCATTAGGCATTAAGTGTTCTGACCCTAACCCTTCCTAAAAAGAAATCGAGGTAAGGGTCCACTTTTTTTAGAATTTCTGCCACCTCCCCTCTACCGCAAAAATCCGTATATATAATATACGGATACCCTTATAATATCACTCCGGATTTCTGCCTCTGTTACACAACAGCAATTTTCTCCTGAACTACGGGACGGAAGAGGTTGAAATTTGGCATCAATGTATTGTTTGGTGACCCGATCAGGAGTACATATCCTAAAAGAAGAAATTTTGATTTCAGGTACTTTTGGGGGAAAAAAACTAAAAAAATCGACCTTTCCCCCCTGATCTCCGAAACTACTAAGCCTAAAAATTTGAAAAAATAGGAAATATAGAACGTTGCCCGAACTTTAGAGGAAAAATAAGAAGAATCCATTAATATTAATTTTGGGGGACACATTATAGAATTAAATGAAAATTTAAAAATAAAAAAAATCAAACGCACCATGTAATACATCAAATGAAAGGTCCCATTCTGAGGAACACAAATATATTTTTTTCATATTTAAAAAAAAATTAATCAAAAGGATATTAACGAAAATATACCAAAATTTACCCATACTGGATCTTGTACGCTGTATACAGCGGATTATTCAAACAAAATTCAAACATTGCTACCAGATCCAGCATATAAACAAATTACTACTGACCCAACAACATATCTGGACAAAAAACAAAAAACAACCAAGGCCAAAATCCAAGCAAGTAGGATCGACAAAAATCTCCAACTGCAACTCATTCCGCTTGAAAAGTCATCGAGATGTCCGAAATTCTATGGGTTGCCAAAAGTACATAAAGAAGGTGCACCTTTGAGGCCAATAGTAAGTTCAATTGGATCCCCAACACAACAGCTAGCCAAATACCTAGCCCAACAACTTCAACCGTTTGCAGAGGGTGCAGACTCATATGTCAAAAATTCGACACATTTCATCGAAATACTTAGAAAAACGGTTTTACAACCTGAGTGTCTTCTTGTCAGTTTTGACGTAGGGTCCCTTTTCACCAACATCCCTATCGACGAAGCCTTGGATATCATAATAGAAAAATACAAACCACCTCAACACCTTGTAGACTTAACAAGGCACTGTCTGATGAACACCTATTTTGTTTACGAGAACCAGCGATACAAACAAGTGGAAGGAGCTCTAATGGTATCGCCACTCTCACCAGTTATAGCGAACCTTTTTTTGGAGAACTTTGAGGAGTTGGCACTAAGAACAACAACTCTTAAACCCAGTTTATGGTTGCGATATGTGGATGATACTTTTGTGATTTGGCCTCATGGGAGGAAACACCTCAACACATTTTTAGACCACCTGAATGGCATCCATCACAAAATAAAATTCACCATGGAGGTTGAAGCCATTAATCAACTGCCATTCCTTGATGTTCTCATAAATAGGAAGGAAGATGGAACCCTTGGCCATACAGTATATAGGAAAGCAACTCACACCAACAGATACCTTCATGCTAATTCTCATCACCACCCAGCCCAACTACAAGCCGTCGTCAAAACTTTAGTAACCAGATCACAAAGACTAGCTGACCAGGACAACATCAAACAGGAAATGGACAGTTTAAAAGCAGCTCTGAGACAAAACGGATTTACAGATCGAAATATTCAAAGAGCCCTAAAGTCAAAACCGAGCCGAACAGACGAGGAGCATGAGACACCAATAACCAAGGCTTATTTACCGTATGTCAAGGGTACCACGGACAGTATTGCAAGAATTCTACGGAGACACAATATCGATACTATTTTCAATACAGACAGAAAAATAAGCACGGTGTTGAGGACTCCGAAGACGAGGATCCCTTTAGAACAACAGGGAGTGTACGAGATTCCATGTGCAGACTGTCATAAAACCTATGTGGGGCAAACTAACAGAAGAATTCAAGCTAGACGTGATGAACACCAGAATGCTATAAGAAAGCAGGAAAAAACAACATCCATTGCGGAACACGCCACCACGACGTCACACCGAATAGACTTTGAGAACACCAGAGTACTGGCAAATATAGAACACCCGAAATCAAGATTCGTAAGAGAGGCAATTGAAATAGCAAAGAGGCCTCACAGTCTAAACGCACGCAATGAAATCCAGAACTTATCGAATTGTTGGAAAATTCTATTAAACACCGTACCGACCCGGACCCGTCCTATAACAACTCAACCGGACATAACTAATCACCAAGGGGGAGGCGTGGGGCCACTGAACATATATATATATATATATATATATATATATATATATATATATATATACATATATATATGTTTTTTACTTTGTGGCTTTATATTTAAATTTCAAAAAAAGTTGAATATGTTTCTTTTTGATAGAATATTTTATTTGAATAGCAATGTAAAGCAGTTCAGATTGAAGTTAGGCATGGCATTGGGAATCTGCTTTGTGTTTGGTTGTGCATATTTAAAATAAATGTGTATTTAAAATATTTAACCACATTTGTAATATATTTTATTTACTTCATTCAAACCAATGTAAAAAATAAATATAAATTTGCTGCAGAATGTGAATGGCATGAGCTTAAATGTATGTTACTGGAAGCCTTTGTATAACTATTTAATTCATTTAAGCAAGTATCTTGAATATCTTCATAACATTTTGAAGGCAAAATGAAACTGATGGAAGCAGTAAAACATTATGAATATCATAAACAATTTTTGTTTCATAACTGATGATAATATTAAACAACTTTATGGTAATAACTATACTGTTTCTTTAATTATGAACCCAAAGACATGTTGCAATCCTTACAAGCCAAATTCCTCCACAAAATGTGATAAAACTGAAACAGAATGTTCAAGTATTTTCTGATAAATATCTGGAGAATTTAGCAAATGGTTTGATTATCATGAAAACATCAGGTTCTGAAATATACAAAAATAAAAGTACATTTCATTTGATTAAGGGGACAGTAAGTTTACAAGAACATATATGAGCAAAATACCAAAAATTATTTAAAAATGCAAGAAGTGTGAAAAAATATGTGACAATCATAGTAATATCCCATTTCCATGAACAATATAATTTCTTGTTCATTTTGTGTAATACCATTGACAATGGTGTCTGATTTAGACCTTGAAACGTTTGGACTTTTGAAATATACAGACTTTCAAGTTCATGTGGTGTTATTCCCAAAGAACTCAGAAAAAATAAAAACCAGAGATGCCACAATTATCATCCAGAAAACAACATGGTTCTCATAATATGGTTTTAGAATTTCTTCTAGTGTGTAATCACTTTATTATAATTAAAATTCACTTTGGATTAGGTATAAAAAAATTAAACAGCAAATGTATTTCATCTTTTAAACATTTCAGGAATTACTTCTGCAATTAAACTTAAATATTGTGTCTGCCTCTAATACTTGTTTTAAGAGTCTTGGAATAATTCATTATGAGTTATTGATCATCTTTGATAAGATTCAGTCTTGGACACCGATGAAAACATCTTGAATGAACTTCATTTTGAATATTTGACCAATGAATGTTACTCATTGTTGTTCATTGCTTATTTTTTAAAGATGTATTAAAGCAGCAACATGCATTTGCCTCTGGTTATAAACACCGCTTTCGATTAGTAATATTTTTGATTTTACAAGTTGTCACTTGTACAATCATTTTGACGCTGAATTCTACAAGTTACAAAACTAAAAGTTAGAAGTTGATTATGAAACAGGCCCCTGGGGTAGGCAATTTTTGCATGTTAATTTGATGCATATAATATGAATTTGTGGTGTATAATTATACAGGGTATTTTAAAATATGTTAAATGGTCAATATAAGTTGCTATGCAGGATGGCTAAAATATAGCGGCAAATGGAGTATAGTTAGAAAAAAGCGAGAAAAAAGAATTTTATAGTTGGAAATTAATGATAGCTGACATACAGGGCGGAGTAAAAGTATTGTTATGCAGAGTCGCCAAAAAATTGTTAATATAATGTTATACCCATAGGGTAGCTTATTAGCATTTGCATTTGCAGGGTAGTTGCAATATAGGATGTAAGGGAATTATAATATTGTATTTGTATGTTCCGAACATGTATCTATTTTATGCCTTCGTCATACTTTCCTAGCATTATATTTTTATAGCTAGGCATTTCAAGTTTACAAGGTGAAAAATTTGGCACGGAAAGCAAGTTTTGGATGAGTAAGATCTCATGATTTCGCATGTTAATTTCAAGCATATAATGTGAATTGGTGGTGTAAAATTATAATTATACAGGGTCCTTTAAAATATGTTAGATGGTCGGTCCATAAGAGTTGCTATGCACGATGCTTAAAATATAGCTTCAAATGGTATTATAGTATGGTTAAAAAAATGTTCATATAATGTTATACCTATATGGTAGGTTATTAGCATTTGCATTTACAGGGTGGTTCCAATATAGCATGTACTGGAATTATAATATTGTATTTGTATGTTCCGAACATATAACGATTTTATGCCTCTGTCATATTTTCCTAGCATTTTATTTTTATAGCTAGACGTGAAAAAATTGGCATGGTTGGAAATTTTGGAATGAGTAAGATCTCATGACTTCGCATGTTAATTTGATGCATATAATATGAATTGGTGGTGTAAAATTATAATTATACAGGGTCGTTTAAAATATCTTAGAATGTCCATAAGAGTTACTATGCAGGATGGTTAAAATATAGCGTCAAATGATAGCTGACCTACAGGGCGGAGTAAAACTATTGTTATGCAGGTCGCTAAAAATGTTAATAGAATATTATACATATAGGGTAGATTATTGGAATTTGCATTTACAGGGTGGTTGCAATATATGATGTACTGGAATTATAATTTTTCATGGTGTTCAAATAAAATTACAATAGGGGAGCATAAACTAATGCATGTACAGGGTAGTTAAAACATATGGTGGTGTGAAATTATATTAAATTAAATTATATATATATATATATATATATATATATATACAGGGTGAGTTTTTTTATGTTCGTATGGGGATCTCGGAAACTAGCGGAGATAGAGCAATGGTTAAATTGGGAAAGATTTGCAGTTTTACTGGCCCAATTTAATGACACTTTCGGATTTTTGTAAAAAGTCATGGCTTACTAGATATTTTGAAAAAACGAAATTCTGTCGATTTAGTCAAATCCCTCTAGCTCCTTTGTTTTTGATTTTATAAAAAAAAGTGTAAATATCAAAATTGAAGGGAATTGTATACCGAATATGATTGTCATGTCCTCGTTTGCGTGACATCTCTCGTTTTCGAGATATGACACAAACTTATCTTTTTTTGAATGGAAACCATAGTTGGCTATGACCTCAAAAAATCGGACATTTTTAGAGCTTTTCAACGATATAATACTCGATATAGTTATTCATAAAAATAACGGAGTTATGGATGCTTTTCTTTCTTATTTTCACTTTTAACGTAGGTAGCCATGAAAAAGATTGTTTTCACTTTGACGTTTCCTCATTTGAGAGTAATTCCATTAGTAGTGCTGAACTGACAGTCGATATTGACAAGTTTTCGTCATAAAATGGATGCTTTTCTCTCTTAATTTCACTTTTAACGTACGTAGCCATGAAATAGATTGATTTATTAATAACTATTCCAAAAAACATTGAACGATTTTTTATTAGATATATCAGATATAACGAAAAAACTAAATAAGTAGGTACTTACTAAAAACTTAAGAAATTAAAGTACATAATAATTATTACAATTTATGTTCGAAAAGTCCACCATTGTTATTTCCTCACAGATCGCCTATCAATTTCTTCAATTGCTGTAATACCGTCTCCCTTGGGTCACCAACTGCCTCATACTTTCTTTAGTATACTTTGTTTTTTAGCGCACCCCATAGATATAAGTCTATAACTGCCAAATCGGGAGACCGGTTTGCGTGTGCCATTTCTTCTTATAATATCACTCCGGATTTCTGCCTCTGTTACACAACAGCAATTTTCTCCTGAACTACGGGACGGAAGAGGTTGAAATTTGGCATCAATGTATTGTTTGGTGACCCGATCAGGAGTACATATCCTAAAAGAAGAAATTTTGATTTCAGGTACTTTTGGGGGAAAAAAACTAAAAAAATCGACCTTTCCCCCCTGATCTCCGAAACTACTAAGCCTAAAAATTTGAAAAAATAGGAAATATAGAACGTTGCCCGAACTTTAGAGGAAAAATAAGAAGAATCCATTAATATTAATTTTGGGGGACACATTATAGAATTAAATGAAAATTTAAAAATAAAAAAAATCAAACGCACCATGTAATACATCAAATGAAAGGTCCCATTCTGAGGAACACAAATATATTTTTTTCATATTTAAAAAAAAATTAATCAAAAGGATATTAACGAAAATATACCAAAATTTACCCATACTGGATCTTGTACGCTGTATACAGCGGATTATTCAAACAAAATTCAAACATTGCTACCAGATCCAGCATATAAACAAATTACTACTGACCCAACAACATATCTGGAGAAAACAACCAAGGCCAAAATCCAAGCAAGTAGGATCGACAAAAATCTCCAACTGCAACTCATTCCGCTTGAAAAGTCATCGAGATGTCCGAAATTCTATGGGTTGCCAAAAGTACATAAAGAAGGTGCACCTTTGAGGCCAATAGTAAGTTCAATTGGATCCCCAACACAACAGCTAGCCAAATACCTAGCCCAACAACTTCAACCGTTTGCAGAGGGTGCAGACTCATATGTCAAAAATTCGACACATTTCATCGAAATACTTAGAAAAACGGTTTTACAACCTGAGTGTCTTCTTGTCAGTTTTGACGTAGGGTCCCTTTTCACCAACATCCCTATCGACGAAGCCTTGGATATCATAATAGAAAAATACAAACCACCTCAACACCTTGTAGACTTAACAAGGCACTGTCTGATGAACACCTATTTTGTTTACGAGAACCAGCGATACAAACAAGTGGAAGGAGCTCTAATGGTATCGCCACTCTCACCAGTTATAGCGAACCTTTTTTTGGAGAACTTTGAGGAGTTGGCACTAAGAACAACAACTCTTAAACCCAGTTTATGGTTGCGATATGTGGATGATACTTTTGTGATTTGGCCTCATGGGAGGAAACACCTCAACACATTTTTAGACCACCTGAATGGCATCCATCACAAAATAAAATTCACCATGGAGGTTGAAGCCATTAATCAACTGCCATTCCTTGATGTTCTCATAAATAGGAAGGAAGATGGAACCCTTGGCCATACAGTATATAGGAAAGCAACTCACACCAACAGATACCTTCATGCTAATTCTCATCACCACCCAGCCCAACTACAAGCCGTCGTCAAAACTTTAGTAACCAGATCACAAAGACTAGCTGACCAGGACAACATCAAACAGGAAATGGACAGTTTAAAAGCAGCTCTGAGACAAAACGGATTTACAGATCGAAATATTCAAAGAGCCCTAAAGTCAAAACCGAGCCGAACAGACGAGGAGCATGAGACACCAATAACCAAGGCTTATTTACCGTATGTCAAGGGTACCACGGACAGTATTGCAAGAATTCTACGGAGACACAATATCGATACTATTTTCAATACAGACAGAAAAATAAGCACGGTGTTGAGGACTCCGAAGACGAGGATCCCTTTAGAACAACAGGGAGTGTACGAGATTCCATGTGCAGACTGTCATAAAACCTATGTGGGGCAAACTAACAGAAGAATTCAAGCTAGACGTGATGAACACCAGAATGCTATAAGAAAGCAGGAAAAAACAACATCCATTGCGGAACACGCCACCACGACGTCACACCGAATAGACTTTGAGAACACCAGAGTACTGGCAAATATAGAACACCCGAAATCAAGATTCGTAAGAGAGGCAATTGAAATAGCAAAGAGGCCTCACAGTCTAAACGCACGCAATGAAATCCAGAACTTATCGAATTGTTGGAAAATTCTATTAAACACCGTACCGACCCGGACCCGTCCTATAACAACTCAACCGGACATAACTAATCACCAAGGGGGAGGCGTGGGGCCACTGAACATATATATATATATATATATATATATATACATATATATATGTTTTTTACTTTGTGGCTTTATATTTAAATTTCAAAAAAAGTTGAATATGTTTCTTTTTGATAGAATATTTTATTTGAATAGCAATGTAAAGCAGTTCAGATTGAAGTTAGGCATGGCATTGGGAATCTGCTTTGTGTTTGGTTGTGCATATTTAAAATAAATGTGTATTTAAAATATTTAACCACATTTGTAATATATTTTATTTACTTCATTCAAACCAATGTAAAAAATAAATATAAATTTGCTGCAGAATGTGAATGGCATGAGCTTAAATGTATGTTACTGGAAGCCTTTGTATAACTATTTAATTCATTTAAGCAAGTATCTTGAATATCTTCATAACATTTTGAAGGCAAAATGAAACTGATGGAAGCAGTAAAACATTATGAATATCATAAACAATTTTTGTTTCATAACTGATGATAATATTAAACAACTTTATGGTAATAACTATACTGTTTCTTTAATTATGAACCCAAAGACATGTTGCAATCCTTACAAGCCAAATTCCTCCACAAAATGTGATAAAACTGAAACAGAATGTTCAAGTATTTTCTGATAAATATCTGGAGAATTTAGCAAATGGTTTGATTATCATGAAAACATCAGGTTCTGAAATATACAAAAATAAAAGTACATTTCATTTGATTAAGGGGACAGTAAGTTTACAAGAACATATATGAGCAAAATACCAAAAATTATTTAAAAATGCAAGAAGTGTGAAAAAATATGTGACAATCATAGTAATATCCCATTTCCATGAACAATATAATTTCTTGTTCATTTTGTGTAATACCATTGACAATGGTGTCTGATTTAGACCTTGAAACGTTTGGACTTTTGAAATATACAGACTTTCAAGTTCATGTGGTGTTATTCCCAAAGAACTCAGAAAAAATAAAAACCAGAGATGCCACAATTATCATCCAGAAAACAACATGGTTCTCATAATATGGTTTTAGAATTTCTTCTAGTGTGTAATCACTTTATTATAATTAAAATTCACTTTGGATTAGGTATAAAAAAAT
Source organism: Octodonta nipae (assembly GCA_034190945.1). Taxonomy (NCBI): domain Eukaryota; kingdom Metazoa; phylum Arthropoda; class Insecta; order Coleoptera; family Chrysomelidae; genus Octodonta; species Octodonta nipae. Next base: position 151,294,004 of record CM067216.1, read on the forward strand.
TAAACAGCAAATGTATTTCATCTTTTAAACATTTCAGGAATTACTTCTGCAATTAAACTTAAATATTGTGTCTGCCTCTAATACTTGTTTTAAGAGTCTTGGAATAATTCATTATGAGTTATTGATCATCTTTGATAAGATTCAGTCTTGGACACCGATGAAAACATCTTGAATGAACTTCATTTTGAATATTTGACCAATGAATGTTACTCATTGTTGTTCATTGCTTATTTTTTAAAGATGTATTAAAGCAGCAACATGCATTTGCCTCTGGTTATAAACACCGCTTTCGATTAGTAATATTTTTGATTTTACAAGTTGTCACTTGTACAATCATTTTGACGCTGAATTCTACAAGTTACAAAACTAAAAGTTAGAAGTTGATTATGAAACAGGCCCCTGGGGTAGGCAATTTTTGCATGTTAATTTGATGCATATAATATGAATTTGTGGTGTATAATTATACAGGGTATTTTAAAATATGTTAAATGGTCAATATAAGTTGCTATGCAGGATGGCTAAAATATAGCGGCAAATGGAGTATAGTTAGAAAAAAGCGAGAAAAAAGAATTTTATAGTTGGAAATTAATGATAGCTGACATACAGGGCGGAGTAAAAGTATTGTTATGCAGAGTCGCCAAAAAATTGTTAATATAATGTTATACCCATAGGGTAGCTTATTAGCATTTGCATTTGCAGGGTAGTTGCAATATAGGATGTAAGGGAATTATAATATTGTATTTGTATGTTCCGAACATGTATCTATTTTATGCCTTCGTCATACTTTCCTAGCATTATATTTTTATAGCTAGGCATTTCAAGTTTACAAGGTGAAAAATTTGGCACGGAAAGCAAGTTTTGGATGAGTAAGATCTCATGATTTCGCATGTTAATTTCAAGCATATAATGTGAATTGGTGGTGTAAAATTATAATTATACAGGGTCCTTTAAAATATGTTAGATGGTCGGTCCATAAGAGTTGCTATGCACGATGCTTAAAATATAGCTTCAAATGGTATTATAGTATGGTTAAAAAAATGTTCATATAATGTTATACCTATATGGTAGGTTATTAGCATTTGCATTTACAGGGTGGTTCCAATATAGCATGTACTGGAATTATAATATTGTATTTGTATGTTCCGAACATATAACGATTTTATGCCTCTGTCATATTTTCCTAGCATTTTATTTTTATAGCTAGACGTGAAAAAATTGGCATGGTTGGAAATTTTGGAATGAGTAAGATCTCATGACTTCGCATGTTAATTTGATGCATATAATATGAATTGGTGGTGTAAAATTATAATTATACAGGGTCGTTTAAAATATCTTAGAATGTCCATAAGAGTTACTATGCAGGATGGTTAAAATATAGCGTCAAATGATAGCTGACCTACAGGGCGGAGTAAAACTATTGTTATGCAGGTCGCTAAAAATGTTAATAGAATATTATACATATAGGGTAGATTATTGGAATTTGCATTTACAGGGTGGTTGCAATATATGATGTACTGGAATTATAATTTTTCATGGTGTTCAAATAAAATTACAATAGGGGGGCATAAACTAATGCATGTACAGGGTAGTTAAAACATATGGTGGTGTGAAATTATATTAAATTAAATTATATATATATATATATATATATATATATATATATATACAGGGTGAGTTTTTTTATGTTCGTATGGGGATCTCGGAAACTAGCGGAGATAGAGCAATGGTTAAATTGGGAAAGATTTGCAGTTTTACTGGCCCAATTTAATGACACTTTCGGATTTTTGTAAAAAGTCATGGCTTACTAGATATTTTGAAAAAACGAAATTCTGTCGATTTAGTCAAATCCCTCTAGCTCCTTTGTTTTTGATTTTATAAAAAAAAGTGTAAATATCAAAATTGAAGGGAATTGTATACCGAATATGATTGTCATGTCCTCGTTTGCGTGACATCTCTCGTTTTCGAGATATGACACAAACTTATCTTTTTTTGAATGGAAACCATAGTTGGCTATGACCTCAAAAAATCGGACATTTTTAGAGCTTTTCAACGATATAATACTCGATATAGTTATTCATAAAAATAACGGAGTTATGGATGCTTTTCTTTCTTATTTTCACTTTTAACGTAGGTAGCCATGAAAAAGATTGTTTTCACTTTGACGTTTCCTCATTTGAGAGTAATTCCATTAGTAGTGCTGAACTGACAGTCGATATTGACAAGTTTTCGTCATAAAATGGATGCTTTTCTCTCTTAATTTCACTTTTAACGTACGTAGCCATGAAATAGATTGATTTATTAATAACTATTCCAAAAAACATTGAACGATTTTTTATTAGATATATCAGATATAACGAAAAAACTAAATAAGTAGGTACTTACTAAAAACTTAAGAAATTAAAGTACATAATAATTATTACAATTTATGTTCGAAAAGTCCACCATTGTTATTTCCTCACAGATCGCCTATCAATTTCTTCAATTGCTGTAATACCGTCTCCCTTGGGTCACCAACTGCCTCATACTTTCTTTAGTATACTTTGTTTTTTAGCGCACCCCATAGATATAAGTCTATAACTGCCAAATCGGGAGACCGGTTTGCGTGTGCCATTTCTTCCTATTCAAGGATTTAGATAGACATTATCTAAGTGTTGTCTTACTAATAACGAGTTATGAGCAGGTGCTCCATCATGTTGGAACCACTCAATTTCTAAACGAGTTCTCAAATTGAAATTATACAACATGTGTTGAAAAGTGTATTGCAAGAAATGTAAGTAGCGCTCCCCAGTAAGTGATTCGTCATACATAAATGGTCCCAGAATAGTAGACCCTATGATACCACACCAAACATTAAAACCAAATTTTATCTGGGGTCGTCTTTGTTCTACATGGAAAGGGTTTTCTTTAGCCCAGATATGCTCATTGTGTCTATTGAACATACTGCAGTTAGTAAATCTAGTTTCATCTGACCATAACACCTTTAAGGGAAACCGTGGATTGTCAAGGCACATGTCTCTAAACCATGTACAAAACAAAATACGTCGATGTTCGTCACCAGCATGCAAAGTGTGAGAAACTGAAAATTTGTACGGGTGGAACTTGTGCGCTTTCAGTACCTTAACTACAGTTCGTTGAGATGTGCCAGCTTCTGCCGCAATCTCACGAGTTGATGTATTCAGTTTTTCTTCGTTAGAATATTCCATTTTATCAAGAAACTTGTCAATATCGACTGTCAGTTCAGCACTACTAATGGAATTACTCTCAAATGAGGAAACGTCAAAGTGAAAACAATCTTTTTCATGGCTACCTACGTTAAAAGTGAAAATTTTTATGAATAACTATATCGAGTATTATATCGTTGAAAAGCTCTAAAAATGTCCGATTTTATATATATATATATATATATATATATATATATATATATATATATTTGTTTTTAAGTTTTCGCGGGCACTAAATGTATTAGATGGTTTCCGGGAATTCATCCGCGTAGTTGATAACTGATCCCTGCCGGGATCGATGGTAAAATGACGACGTTTCGGCAGAGTCACGTCTGCCCTCTTCAGGTCGGTTCGCATAATTCTCGTAGCCTTCTGCTTTCGCTTCTAGTTACTCGAATACTGATATTTTCAGGAGCGCGCACAGTGTTAAATAGTTGCAGTTCGGAGCCTATCGGTTGGCACCGTGAACGGCTGCGTGTGATGGCCCTTGGCGCTCAGTGGCCACGCCTCCCGCTTGCTGATTGGTTATTTCCGGTTGAGTTGTTATACGCCGGGTCCGGGCCGGTACGGTGTTTAATAGAATTTTCCAACAATTCAATATTTTCTGGATTTCATTGCGTGCGTTTAGACTGTGAGGCCTCTTCGCTATTTTAATTGCCTCTCTTACGAGTCTTGATTTCGGGTTTTCTATATTTGCCAGTACTCTGGTGTTCTCAAAGTCTATTCGGTGTGACGTCGTGGTGGTGTGTTCCGGAATGTATATTTTTTTCCTGCTTTCTTATGGCGTTCTGGTGTTCATCAGGTCTAGCTTGAATTCTTCTATTAGTTTGCCCCACATAGGTTTTATGATAGTCTGCACATGGAATCTCGTACACTCCCTGTTATTCTAATGGGATCCTCGTCTTCGGAGTCTTCAACACCGTGCTTATTTTTCTGTCTGTATTGAAAATAGTATCGATATTGTTTCTCCGTAGAATTCTTGCAATACTGTCCGTGGTACCCTTGACATACGGTAAATAAGCCTTGGTTATTGGTGTCTCATGCTCCTCGTCTGTTTGTCTCGGTTTTGACTTTAGGGCTCTTTGTATATTTCGGTCTGTAAATCCGTTTTCTGTCCATTTCGTGTTTGATGTTTCTTCTTGTTTCCGGCATAATTAAAAATATAAATTTTTGAGATGTTGCAAAATAGAAAATTATAGATGAATTTATAATTCGTTTAGTTGTTGATGGTGTTGGTGTGGATTGTGGGAGATCAGTAACGTGTAATTTAGAAAAATGTTGGTAATGCGTGGCAGTATGGAAATACTTAGTGTAATATAAAATTCAAAATATCATTCAAAACTTATAAACGATAGAACGTCAACATCAATGATATAAAAAATATATGCAGTTAGATATTTGCATATATTAATCAATATATGCAAATTGTTAAAATAATAAAAATCAATGTTTATTAAAATAATCAAAGTAGTACTTCGTGATGATTCGTTTTTATACTACCATGTACCTTTCAAGGATTTGACTTGTTCTGTGGATAGTGCACTGGTGAGCGTCCTCTAGGGTGCGTGTTCCTGGATGCCTTTTGTCTCAGTTGGAGTCGCCTGCTTTTGTCCTTAAATCTAGGGTCCTTAATTCTATGTCTGTCAATCGACGTCTGTTGGCTGGTATACTGGTTAGCGGTATGTGCGAGTTCCTGGTGTCCGTGTCTTTGACCGTTGGTTCGTTTGTTTAATAAAGAATTGGAATTCACCACAATGTTTAGGAATTGCATGAACAGTGTATCTAAACAATCCTACTGACTGCGCCAATTTTTAGATTAACTCTTAACTTTAAAAACAAATTATTTTATTGCAACTGAAAATCAAAATTGAAGTGGACAGAGTTTCGTCTTACAACACGTTACAACATGATCTCCAACAAGAATATTTTGTCTCTCTTATTTATATGTATGAATACATGACAAAATGTGCAAATACATGTCTACAAAATAGTTACTAGGAATTGTTATACCGTTGTTGTAATGTGATACTGTAAAATAAGAATGATATAATTCTCACAGATAAAGTGCTGAGTTAACACACACGTGTATCTGAAATATCATATCATAACATATATATTGTTACGAAATTTACCAAAGCCGACCCTGTTTCATTTTAGTACCACACCAATCGCTTTGAGATAAAAAAGTGGTTCTCGAAAAGACTGGGCACCTGTAGGAGTGATGATGATTTTGCGAGAATTTTCTATGCTGGTTTTATAAAGGAAGCTGGCCACGATAGCGAGTGGAGTTAGCAAGGACGACGAGCGTATGTCGAATGTTATTGTGAATCAGCTGTTCTGTATAATTTGATGTAAATAAAGTTCTAGAAAAGTGAAAGTGAATATTAGTTATATAATTTTAAATTGAACCCACGGACTATATTGCATTTTGGTGACCAGAAGTGAAGGATTAAGTGCAGTTAAAATCGTAATTTGATTTATGGAAACTCGTACCAAAAAAATAGTTTAGCAGGTTACGGAGGGACTAGACGAAAAAAATGCACAAATTCTAGAAAAACGTGACAAGAAGGAAAAACAACATCAGGAAGAAATTCAACAAATGTTAGTAAAATCTTTTGATGAAAAACGTAAAATAGAATTAGAAAATCTTGTCACTACGATGAAAAGCGAACAACAAAATCTTGTCACTGCCATGGATGAAAAACAACAAAATCTTGTCGCTACCATGGAAGAAAAACAACAAAATTTAATGGAAGGATTATTCTCGAAATTTGTAGAAAAACAAGATCAAACTAAATTGACGAGACAAAATGAATTTAAGTTAATTGAATTAAAACGACACGACACTAAAGAGAAAAGACAACTGCAATTTGAACAATTAATGCAAATAGTAAGACAAGTTAATGAAACAGTTAATGAAAGAATGCAAATAGTTGAGTCAGATATAAAAGAGATAAATGATGACATTAAGACCATAAAAAATACCGTGGACACTCTTGAAACAAAAGTAGATGACCTCGATTCCATCCAAAGTCAGGTTAAAGTTGAAATCAGTTCAATTCAAAACACAGTTCAAGACCAAATCAGTGCCATCCAAGACAAGGTAGAAACAGAAATTTAAAAAATGCAACAGGACTTACAGGAAAATACCAGAACACCGTGAGTACCAAAGGTTCCTTTAGTAAACCACCCGCATTCGACCGCAACTCATCTTGGCCTATGTATAAACGACAATTTGAGGCCGCTAATGGATGGGATAAGAAAAATCTACTTCTCTGGTAATTTCGTTAAGAGGTCCGGCCTTAGAACTCCTCCAAAGCATTCCCGTCGAGGAACAAGGCAATTTCGACAAGATCATCGCCATCCTGGATACGACAATCAATCCTTGAGCCAGGTATACCAAGTCCAACTGAGCGGAAAAACGCAAAAATCCGGTGAAAGCCTCCAAGAATTCGAAGCAGAGATTAGACGGTTAGTTCACTTGTCCTATCCATACCTGCCAGAGGAAACGAAAGACCAGTTGGCCACACAGAGTTTCATAAATGACATCAGGGATGTGGAAGTACAACGAAATCTAAGACTAAGTGGCGTCAAGAAAAGTAATGAAGCTCCACTTCGGGCTTTGGAAGTAGAGGCCGTCATGCACAAGTCCAAGCCGAGGGTCCGAGCAGTTTCCTTTAACCAAGAAGAGTCAGAGTCACTATTTCAAGCGCTGCTGCCTGGTCTGAACAAAATATTAGAACGGTCACAAAGAACTGGCACCAGAGAGGCATGTTACCGCTGCGGACGAACAGGACACTTCCAACGTGACTGCCGAGTAAGGCTACCGGAACGATCACCGACCAGGGGTAACCAACAGAACAGCCACATTTCCAAGGACCGTCAGCCAGTCAGCGTAAGGGGGCGAATGCTGACTGACCCTCCACCAGCCCCCAAAACGTTATCCATCCGAGGATTTTGCCTAGATAGCGGCAGCCTAGTCATCAGAGCCACCATCAATGGGCGAGCAGTTACCATCACCATCGATACCGGCGCCGCTGTGTCCATTGCCTAGTCCCCTAGTCCAGGGTCTTGAGAGCATCAGAAATTCGGCCAGTTACCAATAACATCCAGCTCAGAACAGTCACCGGCGAGTCCATGTCAATACAGGGTGAGGCAGATGTCGTGCTACAGATAGGGGACAACATGATCCGGCATAGGCTTCTGGTAGCGAATATTGAGGACCATTTTATACTGGGAATGGACCTAATTAGCCAGCATGGATTTATGGTCGACCCGAGATATGATGTTCTTCGGTTCCTAAATGAGGAATTTGTATTGACACTGCCCGTCAACAGTTCAGTCACCTCCATAAAAATTGTGGCAAAGTCTTCAGCTGGAATTCCCGGTCGAACGGAACAGATTATTCACGGGCAGCTAGACAGCAATCCTGGGAGCTGCGTTGGAATGGTGGAGCCCGTACACTCAGCTCATGACTACTTAGTTGGACAGGCTATAGTTAAAACCGGACGAGATATACCATTTAGAGTCCTGAATTTGTCCAACAACGACATCAGAATTGCCAATGGTCAACAGATAGCTTGTTTCGAGCCAGTAGAGACCATCATCAATTGCGAAGAAGAGTACCAGACGTCAGTGAAGGAGACAGGGCCCAGTAAAGTTTGCTGACCATTTGACACACCTTGCACCAGAGAAACAGAAGAAAGCCAAGCAATTTATCCCAAAGCACTAGCAACTTTTTTACAGTCAAGATGGAACCACCGGTCGCACCAGCATCATTCAGCACCGAATAGATACCGGAAACATCGAGTCCATGTTACAAAATGGAGTTATTGAGCCATCGATCAGCGCATGGTCTGCTCCCGTCGTGCTAGTTAAAAAGAAGGGTGGAACCACCCGATTTTGCGTGGATTACAGAAAGCTGAATGACGTCACGAAGAAAGGCAGTTATAAACTACCCCGAATCGATGACACTCTGACCACACTAGCAGGCTACCGTTGGTTCTCCCCAATAGACCTAAAGAGTGGATATTGGCATGTTGGTCTACAAGAAAACGACAGGGAAAGACAGCGTTCTCCACCAGTAAAGGGCTGTTTCAATTCAGGGTCATGCCCTTTGGGTTATGAAATGCTCCCGCTACATTTGAGAGGCTAATGGAGTATGTACTGAGCGGGTTAACATGGAGGACGTGCTTAGTATACCTCGACGACATTCTAGTCATGGGTCAGACATTCGACGACCATCTGAAGAACCTGGGCGAAGTATTCTCCAGAATTAATAACGCCAACTTGAGACTCAACCCGAAGAAGTGTTCCTTGTTCCAAAAAGAAGTAGCGTTTTTAGGCCACATCGTTTCCGAGTCAGGAATCCGCACCAACGAGGACAAGATAGAAGCGATCCGTGATTGGCCAGTTCCGAGAGACAAGCATGAACTGCGAAGCTTCTTGGGCTTCTGTTCCTACTACAGGCGATTTGTTGAGGGATTTGCCACCATTGCCGCGCCTCTACATCGGCAGACCACTGAGAAAGAGACCTTCCGTTGGAATCAGGATTGCGAAACATCATTCAGGCGACTGAAGGCAGCACTATGTTCCAGCCCAATCCTAGCCTTTCCTACACAGTCCGGCAAGTTCATCTTAAACACCGACGCCAGCAACACCGGTTTGGGACCGTCCTATCCCAGGTGCAAGATGGTGAAGAGAGGGTGATCGAGTACTACAGCCGTGGATTCTCGAAACCAGAAAGAAATTATTGCCTGACCAGGAAAGAACTTCTTGCAATAATAAGGGCTGTAGACTATTCCCACAAATACCTCTATGGTCGTCATTTCTTAATCCGAACAGATCATGCCGCTCTCAAATGGCTGCTGGACATGAAGACACCGGAAGGACAACTGGCCAGATGGATGGAGAAATTACAGCAATACGACTTCAAGGTGGAACACCGTGCCGGCCGTTTGCACAATAATGCCGATGCCCTATCCAAAAGACCCTGTAGAGCAGAATGCGGACATTGTCTGAATACGGAACAGCGAGAGGGTATCTCCATCAGGCAGATCCGAGTGCAGGCCAATGAAGACTGGACAACGGAACAGTGCATCCAGGACCAAATGGCTGATCCAGACATCGAACCAATCTTGTCACTCAAAATGAGAGGGGCACCCCAGGCCACGATAAGACGAGGTAGCTAGATAATCAGGCGTGCTGAAATCGTTATGGGCTCAATGGGACTCTCTAAGAGTAGACAATGGAATGCTCGAGCGAGCCTGGGAAAGCGCTGATGGACGAGAAACCAAGTCCCAACTGGTAGTTCCGAAGAGAAAGGTACCAGCCATCCTGACCGAACTACATGATGGGATTACAGGAGGCCACCTGGGCATGAATAAAACCGCAAATGTGCCACCTGTGCAGCCAGTAAGGCTCCGAAGACCCGGACCAAAGGCAGTACAATGTGGGCGTCCCATTTGAGAAAATTGCCATCGATGTCGCCGGTTCGTTTCCCGACTCTGACAGGGGGAACAAATACATTCTAGTCGCAATGGATTACTTCAGCAAATGGCCTGAGGCATATGCGATACCCAACCAAGAGGCAACTACGGTAGCGACGGTGATAGTAGAAAAACTATTCAGCAGGTTTGGCGTCCCGATGAAACTACATTCAGACCAGGGGCGCATCTTTGAATCGAATGTATTCCAGAAGGTCTGCACGATGTTGGGGATCAAGAAAACGAGAACAACACCATTGCACCCACAGTCAGACGGAATGGTGGAAAGATTCAACAGGACCTTGAAACAACACCTATCCAAGGTGATTGGGATGAGCATATTCCTGTTGGCATATCGCTCTGCCGTACATAATAGTACCAGCTCCGACATAACGTGCTGGCAATACATGAATTAGCCCGAACGCAGATGTTGGCCACCAGTGACCGGATGAAGACACGATACGACCTCTAAACCAATTCAGTCGGGTTCCACGAGAGGGACAAAGTCTGGCTGGCCTAACGGAGCAAGGGTAAATGCCCAAAGCTTACACCCGCCTGGGATCGTCCATACGAGGTGGTCAAGAGGCTTAATGACGTCGTCTACCGGATCCGTCGAAACCCCAAGGCTAAGTTGAAGGTGGTCCATTTAAATCGACTCGCTCGCTACCATGGAGAGGATGTTTCTGATCGGGACGATTAGAATTAAAGGGGGTGCAGTGTTACGAAATTTACCAAAGCCGACCTTGTTTCATTTCAGTACGACAACAATCACTTTGAGATAAAAAAAATTGTTCTCGAAAAGACTCGGCACCTGTAGGAGTGATGATGATTTTGCGAGAATTTTCTATGTTGGTTTTATAAAGGAGGCTAGCCACGATCGCGAGTGGAGTTCGCAAGGACGACGAGCGTATCTCGAATGTTATGGTGAACCAGCTGTACTGTATAATTTGATGTAAATAAAGTTCTAGAAAAGTGAAAGTGAATATTAGTTTTATAATTTTAAATTGAACCCACGGACTATATTGCAATATATGGGATATATATATATATATATATATATATATATATATATATATGTTGTATCACACTTCAATTAATTAACTTTTTAAAGCTTTTTTTATTAAAACAAATACAATAATAACTTTTTTGAAATAAAAATGAACAATAACAATATAACTGACAAAAGTTCTGAGTAATAATGAATACACCATTAGAGCAGTTTTATAACATATAGAATGCCGAATAAGCAAAGTCGCCGCTGCTATTCCCACGGATGTTGGCCGTGCCGTAGTCTCGAGTCAGCTGGGAATGTTGAATTGTCGTTGCCATATAAGTTCGTTCTAAGTTCATAGCATAAACTTATATAACAACTCACATCTATATAAAAAAGTTGATGGTAGATCATCAACTTTTAGGGGAAGTTCTGAAGTTCCATAGATTGGGTTGGATCTAGGAGGCTGTGCAGCTTTTTCGTGGACTTTAGCTTTGATGGGCTTGGAAGTGTGCTGACTCGGCATCGATGCTGGACTTAGTGGTCTTCCTGAACCTTGCGTTGATTGGTTTGATACAAAGGAACATAATCGCAATTACTGTTAATGTGATTGTGGTAATTGTGAGCCATGATGTATGCTTCTCCAATGGTGGTTGATTCATGAGCTTTGCCAATTCTATTGAATATTGTGCAAGCTGGTCGTATATTGTTTGGGGGGTCTACTAGAAGTGTGTCTTGTTTTTAGTGTTGTTGTAACAGATATCTGAGTAAGGGAGGACGTTGAATGGATATTCGTCCGGATGTTCAGCTGTATTTGTCCTTATTATCACCGCTAAAGTCGAGTGAAACCTTTCGATAGAACCGTTCGATTCGGGATGATGGACACTTGAAAAGGATAGTTTTATGTCATATAGTTCGCACAGGTCCCTTATGAGAGTGTTATCAAATTCACGTCCATAGTCACAATGGATGCGAAGAGGTGTACCGTAATGTTGGAAGAATATTAGGAGGGTGTTCACTACAGTTTTAGCTATTTTGTCACCAATAGGGTAAGCTTGAGTAAATTTGGTGAGTTCATCACTAATAGTCAGTGCTTAGTTTCTAGTTGGATATTCGAAAATATCAATGTTGATACGTTCGAAGGGCGTTTTAGGTGTTTCGGTTATGACAAAAGGAGCACAGTTTTTTCTACAGAACTTTACCTTTTGGCAAGTTTCGCAGGACTTAATAAATTGCTCTACACTTTTGATTAGTCCAGTCCAATTATACTTTTCTTTAATGCGTCGGATGGTCTTGTTAATTCCACAATGAAGGTCATTTTTGCTGCAGTGGTAGGTACTGTTGCAGTATAACGGGAATTTCGTCTTGTGAAGGAGTTGTCACAATATTTTGACAAATTTTTAGTTTTACGTCTTTGTCTGCAAGTATAAAGGATAGTGTTTCAAGAATCGGTAGTTATACGTTGTTTTCAATACAGAACGTTTTGGATTCGTCGAACTGGTCTTGGTTGTTATAGAGAATGTTGAAATGATGTGAGACAACTGTTCCAGGATCAAAGGGTAAAGGAACAATTAAATATTTTCTATGCCTTACAGTTTTACTGGCTAGAACGTTTAGAGTGTCTGTAGCGAAGTTTGGGTCTTCTTGGAAAATGTCTTCGATGATTTTGTCATGCAAGTCATTGAGTTTATTTTGCCAGAAGAAAGTGACTGTTCGTTTGTGAGATTTGTCTAGGAGTTGGGCATTAGAAATTTCTATTTTTGAATAATCGATTATCGACTCGGTTTTATACAGTTGTACAAATCGATTAAATTCTGTTGTCATTCGTTCATCATGATCATCGGTTTCTTGATCATTATCGGAGTCTGGTTGTTCTGGGTCGGTTTCGTTATCTGCAAAAATGTTGATTTTAGAAATAAAGTCGGTGCATTGTTTGAAGTGATTAATTTTGATATAGAAAAGAGCGTCTGCGTTCAACTTTACCTTGCCCGGTTTGTATTCGATTTTATAGTTATACTTCTCTGGCTTGAGGCGCCATCTGGCTAGACGACTGCCAGGATTTTTGATAAAGAAGAGCCAAGTAAGCGGGCGGTGATCGCAAAGTAAACTTTCACCCAAAAAATAAGGTCTGTAGTGATTGACTGACCAAACAATGGCTAGCAGTTCCCGTTCGATAGTGGATTACGAAGTTTCTGCAGCGCAGAGAGTACGGGAAGCATTTGCTATAAATGCACTAACATCCGTAGTGATCATGAATGGTTCTTCGAAATTTGGGTAGATCGAGATAGGGTCAGATACAAAAGCTTGCTTCAGTTCGTTGAAGGAAGACTTGCAATCTGCGTCGAAGATGAATTTGACCTCTTTCTGCAGGAGTTTCGTTAGAGGCTTTGAGATCTTAGCGAAATTGGGGATAAAACGTCGGTAATATCCGGCGAGACCAAGAAAAGATTTAATATCTTTAGGAGTTTGGGGCTGAGGAAAATTCTGGATGCATTCAACCTTTGAAGGGTTTGGTTTCACTCCTTGGGTGATAAATGACCTAGGTAAGCAACTTCCTTGCGGAGAAACTCACACTTGTTGTTTTCAAGTTTGACTGTCTAAGACGCTTAAAGACTTCTGTCAAACGGGACATATGCTCATGGATGGTTGGTGAATAGACTATGATGTCATCCATGTACACCAGGCAATGTTCATTTTGGATACCCAAAAGAACGTTGTCCATGACCCTCTGAAAGGTAGAAGGTGCATTTTTTAGACCAAATGGCATACGAACGAATTCGTAATGGCCATAGTCAACAGAGAAACCGGTCTTGGGAATGTCTTCCTCAAGGATTTCCAACTGCTAGAACCCGGAAGCGAGATCCAGTGTCGACACTTACCAAGTTGATCGAGGAGATCAGAAATGTTGAGCAGAGGGTATTTATCGTCTACAGTTAGTTCGTTTAACTTCCTATAGTCGATAACAACTCGCCACTTTTGCTTACCAGAAGCATCGAGTTTCTTGGGGACGACCCATACGGGGGAGGACCAAGGAGAAGAAGAGTGCCTGATTATGTCTTGATCAAGCATTTTGACAATTAGACTTTTTACTTCCTCCTTATGGACGTGAGGATATCTGTAAGATTTTGTGAAAAAAAGGACAAAACATCGCCTTCAAGATAGAAAATATCTTCGAATTCTAAACAGAGGTTCGTGATAAGTTCTCGCTCTTCGTCATTAAGGTATTCTGTACGAATTTGTTCCCTAATAATTAAGTTTCTGTATAAGTTTCTAGAGTCAGCGTAATCCTGTGTATTCAAATTTAAGAGAGGGTGTGTAAGGTCAAGGGGTTCTACATGAAGATTGGAAAAGTTAACAGTTTTGGGCATTGCGTTCGCTTTTATTATCGAAGTCGGAAATTCTCCCTTTGAATTAACGCGTACAACTGCGTTGGGAAATCCTACTTTGTCAATTACTTGTGTCGGTCAGTATTTCTCAGATCGCACTTGAGTTTGAAAATTTGTTCGGTTCGTGCCTGGATAGTTACTTGGTTGTTAGGAGTACGAGTTTATTTGTTAGTACTGGGTGTTTCTGTTGTATATTAGACTAATTGTGATCGGGCACTTTATGCAAGGGAATAGTTTTGAAGTTCGTAATTAATTGCTTTGATTTTAAGTCAACAATACATTCGTAATGTTCAAGAAAATCAAAGCCTAATATTTCATCAAACTCAATATCTAGATTGTAGATAAAAACTTTATGGGGCTTACCTACGGCAAGTGTAATAAGGGTGGTTTCTGAAATCGGTATTTTCTCGTGCGTAATACATTGGATTGTCACTTTTTCGGGAAATCTTTGATGGAAATTCTTAACGGTGTTTTCTTTAAAAATGGAGATACCAGCTCCGGTATCGATGAGGAGTTTGAATTTTTCGGAAGCGTCCTGAACGTAATAAAGATTCTTGGAGTTTACCGTTAAAAGAGGACTTAGAGAAATGCTTGTTCCGGGAAATTCGCAATCGGGTTGAAATCTTCCAGATTCAAATTCTGGATTTGGGTTTGGACTTCGGAAATGGTAGTTGTCGAATCGGGGGGCTGATCTAGACTCGGGGGAGCTAGAAAATCCTTGTATTTGTGATTGTTCAAAAGTGTAACGAAGTTATCGTCTAGAGTTTGTTTAATGTCATAATCGACAGGATTTTGACTGAAATCGTCATGATTGTATGGTCTATTTTCCGTATTATAGTCGTAGTCGCTTACTGAATATTCTTGATAATCAGTATTCAGGGGTTCATTGAAATGAGGCGTCCTTTCTGGACGATAGTGAGGGTTTGTCTGTATTACAGACGGTCGGAATTGACTTGGTTTAAACGGGGTTCTTTGGAAATTCGTCGTCGAAATGATGGACCTTGGCCTCGAAGTTTGATTTGGCCCTATAAAATTAGGTCTAAAATTTTGGTTGTAAAGTTGTGGGTTGTTTTGCTGTCACAACCGACAATCTCCTGCAATGTGGCCTAATCGTCCACAATTTAAACATTTCGGTGGTTGTGGTGGCTTTCGGACCTGAAATGTGGGTTTAAAAGGAGCAGATTTGTGTATATTTTGTTCTTCAAAGTATGACAACTGAAGTTCCCGTCTGATTCGAGAGTGTGCCTTCAGAAGGTCTTTGGGATTGCTGACCCGAATTATTTGGCCTAGACGTGGTTCTAATCCTTTAAGAAGTGTATTTAGAACCATCGTATCTACAAGGGTTGTCTGAGCGTCTTTTTGTTTGTTAGACCAGTAGATATTTGAATGCATGAGTGCATTTTCGCACTCAAAACCTAAAACCTATTATAAAAGGTCAGAGGGGACTCATTAGAAAGTTGTTTAAGGCGTTGGAGATCGTGGATCAAAGAAGACAGATCGCGTGAATCTCCGAAATGTAGTCTCAAAAGCTGTTCGATTTCTAAATATGAAGCGGGGTTCCTCGAGTTGACTAACTGAGCTGCTTTGCCGTTTAGCTTATTTTTAATGTGGATCACCAATAGATATTTTTGATCCGCGGTCGACATGTTGTAAGAACAATAACAAGCGTGTATGAAGGTGGCCAAGGAGATGTGGTCGCCCTGAAATTCCGGAATGATAGAAAATATTTCCTATAACCGGTACTTTTCGGTGTCATCGGAAACTACATTGTTTGTTGCATGTGCAATTTCGATGTGTTAGAATTAAAAGTGTACACAAGTTGAAAAAATAAAATAAAAGAATAAGTATAAACGAGGGTTTGTAAAATGGGTGTCAATTAAAATATTGTAAAAAAAATATTAAGCGAATGTATGTAAATGGGTAATAAACGATATTTTGGATAATATTTGACGTGTTTGAGATTTTTGATATTCTGGTTTTCCCGTTTTCCATTTTAGTTCTTTTGACACGTGTTATAATTGCCATTTTTGACATGTCTGACTTTGTTGACATTTTTTACTGTGATGATATTTTGGCATTTGACAGTTTTGACGTTTTTGACGTTTCCAATATTTGTGACGTTTTTAACATTTTTGACATTGTTGGCATTTTTTACTTTTATGACATTGAACATTTTTGACAGTTTTGACATTTGCGATATTTTTAACATCTGACATTTTTGACATGTCTGAAGTTTTTAACATTTGTCATTTTTTACAGTTGTGACATCTTTAAGGTTTCTAACATTTTTTAAAGATTTGATATACTTGACATTTTTGGCATTTTTATAACATTTTTGATATTTTTGACACTTAAATATTTTCGTATTTTTGAGATTTTTACTTTTTCTTACATTGACGGTGACGTTTTGTAAATTTTATATATTTGAGATTATTCTCATTTTAACTGTTCTACAGAATACTTTTGCCAATTTTGTATTTTTTCATAGGTCTTTGTCACTCACATTTTTTATATTGCCGACATTTTTTATGTTTTTTAAATCCACCTGTGATTAAAGGGATATTTAACAATTTTCAATACCGATCCCTTCCATAAATTCAATACTTACTGGGAAAATGACGATTAATGTCTACATTCAATTTAAGAAAAGAGTCGACTTTCATCCAATGAATAGATACCCCACTTAACACTTAGGGGTACGTGATTTACACTATGTTATTAAATTCAGTTCTACTCAATTTAGGAGAAAAGCATATGTACCAACTCTCACACCTGCATCATTTTTTGTTCTCTCACAATTACTAAAACCCAGCACCCTATTCAATGATGGAATTTTCGCAAAATCTCACATCAATTCTCTATTAATTTAAAGGATTAATTAAAAAATTCTCATACCTGTATTATTTTCGGGTACCGGGAAATAGTTAATTTTTGTAAAAAATACCCCACTTACCCCTATCGGAAAACTGATTTTTCACAAAATGATAAAACTCGTATTACTTTCTATTTAAAAGATACTGAATTCTCCGTAAAAAATAGTGCTCCCTTTTTTCCATTTACTATCATAATTTTCGAAAAGTTATAAAATCCACTTATATTTATTTTAAAAGACTATGTACAGGGTGAGTTTTTTTGGATGATCAGTATGGGGATCTCGGAAACTAGCGGACATAGAGCAATGGTTAAATTGGGACAGATTTGCAGTTTTACTGGCCCAAATTAATGACACTTTCGGATTTTTGTAAAAAGTCATGGCTTACCAGATATTTTGAAAAAAACAAATTCTGTCGATTTAGTCAAATCTCTTTAGCTCCTTTGTTTTTGATTTTATAAAAAAAAGTATAAATATCAAAATTGAAGGGAATTGTATCCCGAATATGATTGTCATGTCCTCGTTTGCGTGACAGCTCTCGTTTTCGAGATATGACACAAACTTATCTTTTTTTGGAAACGGACATTTTTAGAGCTTTTCAATGATATAATACTCCATATAGTTATGGATGCTTTTCTCCCTTATTTTCACTTTTAACGTAGCCATGAAAAAGATCGTTTTCACTTTGACGTTTCCTCATTTGAGAGTAATTCCATTAGTAGTGCTGAACTGACAGTCGAAATTGACAAGTTTTCGTGATAAAATGGAATATTCTAACGAAGAAAAACTGAATATGGTGGAATGTTATACCATATGCCATAAAAATTCAGTTCGTGCAGCTGAGGAATCGTCGTCAACCTGCTCTATGTACATTTAAGAAGCTTTACGATAGTTTACGCAGATATGGATCTTTTACTAAACCACCAAACGAACGTAATCAAATTAACGAAGCAGCACAAATAAATGTTTTGGCAATGGTAAATCAAAATCTGTCTACATCACCTCGTGAGATTGCGGCAGAAGCTGGCACATCTCAACGAACTGTAGTTAAGGTACTGAAAGCGCACAAGTCCACCCGTACAAACTTTCAGTTTCTCAAACTTTGCATGCTGGTGACGAATATCGATGTATTTTGTTTTGTACATGGTTTAGAGACAAGTGACTTGACAATCCACAGTTTCCATTAAAGGTGTTATGGTCAGATGAAAGTAGATTTACTAACTGCGGTATGTTCAATAGACACAATGAGTATATCTGAGCTAAAGAAAACCCTTTCCATGTAGAACAAAGACGACCCCAGATAAAATTTGGTTTTAATGTTTGGTGTGGTATCATAGGGTCTACTATTCTGGGGCATTTTATCTATGACGAATCACTTACTGGGTAGCGCTACTTGCATTTCTTGCAATACACTTTTCAAGACATGTTGCATAATTTGAATTTGAGAACTCGTTTAGAAATTGAGTGGTCCCAACATGATGGAGCACCTGATCGTAACTCGTTAATAGTAAGACAACACTTAGATAATATCTATCCAAACTCTTGGATAGGAAGAAATGGCCCACGCGAATGGCCACCCCGGTCTCCCGATTTGGCAGTTATAGACTTCTATTTATGGGGTGCGCTAAAAGATAAAGTATACAAAAGAAAGTATGAGACAGTTGGTGACCTAAGGCAGGCGGTATTACAAGCAATTGAAGAAATTGATAGGCGGTCTGTGAGGAAAGCGGTAATGTCAATCTTAAAAAGATGCAATTTTTGTGTAAATAAGAATGGTGGACTTTTCGAATATAAATTGTAACCATTATTATGTACTTTCATTTATTAAGTACCTACTTATTTAGTTTTTTCGTTATATCTGATATACCTAATAAAAAAATCGTTCAATGTTTTTTGGAATAGTTATTAATAAATCAATCTATTTCATGGCTACCTACGTTAAAAGTGAAAATAAGAGAGAAAAGCATCCATAACTCCGTTATTTTTATGAATAACTATATCGAGTATTATATCGTTGAAAAGCTCTAAAAATGTCTGACTTTTTGAGGTCATAGCCAACTATGGTTTCCATTTAAAAAAGATAAGTTTGTGTCATATCTCGAAAACGAGAGCTGTCACGCAAACGAGGGCCAGTAAAACTGCAAATCTTTCCCAATTTAACCATTGCTCTATCTCCGCTAGTTTCCGAGATCTCCATACTGAGCTCACCCTGTATATCAAGGTTTACGCCCGTATTACTTTCTACTTCGAACATATTGAATTCTTCATATAAGAATAGTGACCCCCATTTCTTCCATTTAATATTTCGATTTTCGCAAAATGATCATACACATACTACTTCACTGAAAGAAAGGAATCAACCTGTTAATGCTCATCGTTCTATGACTTTGGCTTCCCGAAAATAATTAATTTTTCAAAAAATATTTCCTCACCTGTCTCCATGAGATAATTGAATTTTGTGTAAAATGATTAAACGGGTTTTTATTTATTTGGGGATTAGAGTATATACACCAATTTTCACGCCTGTAGCACATCTCCACTGCCCCCATCGCATAATCAAACATTTTATCCAAATAAAATATAGCCCGTGTTACTGGCAGATGGTGTAGCTGTCAATTAATGAAAGAATTTTTAAAGTCGGTTCACTACTTCCAGAAATTACCACCTACAAACAAACAAATTTTACCTCTTTATTATATTAGTATTTGGTATAGATAGATTTAAGTTTAAATGAGCTCAAATCCGACCATAATGGTCGGATAAGTAGTATTTGAAGATTTATAAATTTAGGATATTTTGGAAGTTCATATAAGGCACTTCAATTTGTCTATCCTGAATTTTCACTATAATGCCGGATAATTTGTTTATATTATCATCGAATATTACATTAAACACGTGAATATGTGACAAGACAGCTTCCAGAGCAATGACAGCGGCTATTAAAACACCGTGGCGAATCTATTTAAAATGTGAATTGTATTACATATTATGTTTTATTCTCCCCAGTTTATAAAGTTTTTATTTACCTGTCCGTTATGTGGTCTATTTATCCTTTGGTTTATTTGGTTGTTACCTCTGTACTGTTTCCTGTTTACGATTACTATCTACCGGGTTTTCCGGTGTTACTCGATGGAAAATGATCTGATCAAGATTTATAATAATCCCTCTTTATCAAAGATTTTCTATAATATATAAGCTATAACTTAAGTGGTGGTATAAGCGGTTTGTTTTTGAATGTTCTATCCCTTAAAAAATTGTATGAGTGCCTTAAAGCTGTAAGGAAACTGTTCTCTCTTGGCATAGATAAATTCAAAATGGCTTTTATTTTTAAAGCAGTGAGAGGGCTTCTCTGCACTACTTTATGCAACTGAGTCCCAGAAATTTCTGAATTTTGGTATCTACGGTACAATTGACAATGCTTTGGCCGATGCCTTATTAATTTCCTTTTTTCCTTCAATGTATTTATTTTAATTTCTTATGTTGTAGTACTAAGGTACAAAACATATTCCATACGATTCTCCTAACTTGGTATGACAAAGTGTAGTACAACGTCGAAATTAAGGGTTAGGAACCATATAATTTAAGACTGCGAGTACAAAAGAAAATGGGCTTTCACAAACCACCCTAAAAGGAATTTCATCCTAAAGCGCGAACATATGAAAAAATGCCTTCATTTCAATAGCTGTCACGCCGTATCCCACGTAAACGCGATATGCGCGTTGCGGGCGGTGCGTTGCGTCAAAATAGCAACTGTTAACTATCAAAGACAAAAAGAATTAAATTTGTCCTTGCTGGAAAATTAATTTCTGCGATTGTAGCGATTTTGTGTTGTCGCATCGTTCATTTGGTTTGTTTTAGCCTTTAGTTGCAGTTTTTAATTGTCACGTTGACGTATCGCACCGCCCGCAACGCGCAAATCGCCTTTACGTGGGACACAGCCTTAGGGGCGTTCCCAGCTTTTGCTTTAGGGAGGGGCAATTCAGAAAAAAATTGTCATAGAGGGGCAAATCAGAAAAAAAGTTCAAATCTAGACTTCAACACCAAAAAGAATCATAAATCTCAACAGCAATAAATCTCGCACTCATTAGGATAACCAGATATGAGACATCAGTCTCGTTGTCTGTAATTATATCACAACAAAGAAATTTCAAACTGTTTGGAGCAAAAAGTATGCTTGACCTTAACCTAATTTCAACTATTTGATGTTAAATATTTTCAATCAAAACAACTAAAATAATTCAAACACATGCAACTGTTTACTTA
Organism: Octodonta nipae; assembly: GCA_034190945.1. Taxonomy (NCBI): domain Eukaryota; kingdom Metazoa; phylum Arthropoda; class Insecta; order Coleoptera; family Chrysomelidae; genus Octodonta; species Octodonta nipae. The sequence continues at coordinate 151,315,222 of CM067216.1, forward strand.
CACAGACCACAATGAAATCTGCTATTGCAATGAACAGGTCTTATTTTTATATATATTCATAAAATATTGCGAATCAATTTGTACGTTTAATGTTTATATTCGAAAAAAAAGTGAGCACAAAATTACAAAAATTCTTAATTTCGTTCGCATCGAATTTAGATAATAGTTTGACTTTCTTCTTTTCAATTAGTGCTTTAAAAAGTGATTGCATAATATTGTTTATTTTTATGGAATTTGTTACTCATGTTTGATACTCCTTAAATACAAAATCATGATTCATTATAAAATATATTTAATTCTTTAAAAAATTTAAGAAATTGCCATAATTATAAATTAAAATTATCGAAATGAAATATGTAATAATAACTCTAATTTGTTTAAACTGTACAAAACCATATAATATGTGATTAGTACCTTAAAATATATATCTAATTTAAGATATTGTTATTCTACATTCTTACGACAATAGGTGCCTTTTACCTACTTTTGCTCATATAAAAAACATACTTATTTCAACAGTACCTACTTGCTGTCTGGAGTAGGTCATTAAATTGTTCAATAATACAATGTGATATCAGGACAAGAAAGAGAACCTGATACATTGATTTGTTTATTTGCTATTTGGGTCAAAACAAACAGTTCAAATTCTAATTGTGTAATTTCTATTAAATTATAGATATTTAATGTTAACTTTTCTAGAAATACCTTATCGTGGGTTAATTGGATTCAATTTGTATAATTTAACTTGGTCTAGGATGATTTCAATTTATGTTTAAAAACTGTATATTTAGATTTAAGCAATAAAAAAAGTTCTTGAAACAATTCATTCATTATGTTTCGACAATTCAGTTCGTGGAAAGAAATACACTAGGGATTTTTACTTATTCATTTATTTATTGAAATTGACTTTCAACAGGTAACTGGCGTTTTAGTATATAAGTGAAACTTTCCAGGGTGTCTTTGTTTTAATAAAATTAAAATGAATTTTCATCAATTAAAAATCGAAACGTTTGTATTAGTTCTGACATGCCTTGATTCCTATCAATACCAATTTGTTTTCTAATGACTTTTTAATTAACATACATTTCTTGTCACTTGTCATATCATTTTTCACGTGCTTTTATTTCTTACTAAAAATGGCCCCCTTGCTAATATTATTAGATAGTATTACCGCCATATTTTTCAAATGATGTACCATGCATTCCTAGAATAGTCTCAATTATTAACTCTCTTATGGTAATGTACATTGTATAACTTAATTGAATTTTCCCATTTGTAGTGACTGGCTAAGATCCAGGAAGATCCTAAAGCTTTCATAATAAAACGAGTTTTCTAAAAAGTGTATTTTTACGTAAGTTTTTGTTTTAACTATTCCGCCGTTATAACACAATTTGCTATATATATATATATATATATATATATATATATATATATATATATATATATATATATATATATTAGGGTGGACGTTATTTCCCAAGTTACTCAAAACCACGCTCCCAACCCTTGGATCAATTGTTTGTAACTAAAAACTAAGTAGGTAATTCAAAAATCCGGTTTAAATATTGATTTACCCCTTCCAATTTTCAACAAATAGATATTTTCCTTTTTTAATATAGTCGAATTTTTGTACCTAAAACCGTCCCAAAATGAATTTTACTCGCCAGTTTTAGCATGCATTTTCAATATTAACATAAATAACGTCCGCTATGATGATGTTAATGCGGAATAAAGTATTCTAAAAGAATTTTTCTACAAAATGGGTACAAAAAACTAACTACTTAGCTGCTTGTTCACATTTTATTTAGGATAATAAATTTTTCGTTTAACGACAAATTTAAACAATTTACTCAGGAGAAAAGTAGATTTCACAAAATTTAATTTGATTTTTTAAGATTGCCTGCAAGTGAATTCAAACCGAACATATGTTTGTTTCAAGTTGATAAGTTATGTGAACTATATGTGACATATGGTTTTCAATATATTTTTGCCTCCTGAACTCGAAACCTTCGTCATTTTTGTTCATCACCCTTCAGTTCTCAAAATTCGCCATTTCTCTGAAGGTCTTTAGTAATTTTCCAAAGGGTTTTAGCAATTATATGAACGTTTTTCGCTTTTTTGCGATTTAAGGAAAACTGAAGCGTGATGGAGCAAAACTGAATACGGATTAGAGTTCAGGAAGTAAAAAAAACATCGAAAACTATATGTTAGATGTAAATTTCACAGTTTCTTTGTGGCCTGCGTCTTTCACCTTAGTTTTCTTGTTAAATCTCAGACAAGGAGAATTAAAACTACATTACTGATGGCATGTTGTATTTATCATAAAAAAATATGCTGGAATATTAAAATTGCACAGATCAGATAATTTTATAATATTTAGTTTTATTCATCTTTTTCGACCTTCAATTTTAACGCATTAACGCACTCTAAAGCCGGGTCCAGATCTATAAAAATTTGCCCCGAATGCGTTCGCCGCAAATATTTGCGCCGAAAGTTGAGATAAATTTTCACATAATTATTTACGTCATGTGTCGTGTGTTTGTGCTCCGGCTGTGTGCAGAAATTTGACAGCTGATTTCAAATATGTTTATTTGAGGTTAAGTTTTAACTATTGTTTCACTTCAAATAGTTCAAATAAGTCACAGTAAATATATCTAATAAACGGTTACCACTTTCATATCTTCTCTCTCTGTAAAGATCTTTTATCCAGTAGCGTCTTCTTGATCTTTGTTTTTTCTGTTTAATATGATCATATAAAACAATCAAAGCTGCACATATTCTCCTAATATCGGACATCACAAATTATTTTATAAACATATGTCAAAAGTCTGGTGATAGTGAGGTTAGTTAACAAATTCAAAAATTTCGTACGTCAGAATTTGCAAACGCGTCCACATCAATAACTGAATGCGGCGCAAATTCTTTGATGTTCGTCGAAAAACCGACTCTGTCCGGATCGCGTACGTTGAATGTAGAATAAATTCTTGCGTGCGGCAAAACGTCTACATTTACACAAATTCTCCCGCACGCACAAAAATTTACGTTGAATTTGCCATTCGGCGCAAATTTTTATAGATTGGGACCCGGCTTTAGCATTCTCTCATTACCCAACATTTATAATTACACAGTTTTAAGTCTCTTCAGTAAATCTTTCTTAGTAGCACTAGACAATAAATTCTTTCTATTTTGTTCTAAAAATTGAATTAGCTACTGTTTCTGCAGCTCGTCTTTTGCTCTAGTTTTTATGTACTCTTCAGTTAAATGAACTGCTCTTTCGGCCACATCATTAACGACCATCAGCTTTTCAAGTTTTTCCAGACATTCAATGTACGATTGACAAGCTCTCCATTTACCGCAGGTGTGCTTCAGAAATTCTGTATCACAATTAAACTTTTTAAAAACAATTCAAATTTTGGCTGTTGGTAAAAAATCGAGATTTTTTTTCTCTTACATTCAGTTCAGATATATTGAATTTTTTGGAAGTATCCCTGTAAGGATTAGTTTTTTTATTTAGCATTGAGTCAACCATTTTACGTTTGATGCTCATATCAACCATTTCGTCAAATAATGACAGAACACAAAGTTCTGGAGATAAATACCACAAATGGTTCTGAAATTGAAATTGAGTAAAAATGGTCTGTCTCTCGTTTCTTTAAGCCAAAAGCGTCCCTCAACAAAAATATTTTTAGAGAATAGATGGCCATCCAACGTGCTTGGTGACAGGCACCAGGCTTTTTGAATTTTAATTCTTCTCCAGAACTTAAAAACATTAAACTCGACTGAAGTATTTCTTTGTAATCATCTCTGGGATGGCGTTGTTCTAAAACAGTTTTTATGAATTCTACTACAGTTGGAATCTGTTCCAAGACATCTAGTCCATTTTTGTATACACTTTGATCAATTTCCTCCCAGTTATTTTGGAACCTTTTGAATGTAGCGACATTCGGTCCACTTGTACAAGAAATTTCGTTTTTAACAGAAGTTTGAAAATGTTTGTTAATTTGTATATACTAATGTATTGTATGATCTAGGAAAATTAATTTAAATTTTTTTAAAACTTTTACGTAATTATTAACTGGTTTCTATCAATGCCACATGAATTAAATATTTATGTAAAATTTTGTTAGTTCAATAGTAAAGGGTTTGGATAAAAATGGTAGTACAATATTTTAATTTCTTTGATTAAACAGTTATCATTTGTTCTTGAACAAAATTCGCAATACATATTTTTTCTTTATGTATCTTGCCCTGAAAAATGTATAATTACATATTGATGATTTAGCGGCATTAAACACCTTCTGCAAATTTATTGGGGCCCTACATTTGAAAAAATTATGACCTAATTCCAAATTATGCAAACCACCAAGCACCTATTGCTACAATGTTGCATTAAAACGCAGAACGGGGGGCACCGGACATTGTGCTTACCAATTCTATTATGAATTAGGTTTTAAGTTAATGATTTAGGAATTATCAAATATCTATCTATAATTGTTTTCTAAGTTCATTTGTGCAAAACTATTTTGGCCAAAAAACGGTGAAAAAACTATGTGCATGAATTCTGCTATAGAAATATCTAGATAATCAGTGTAATTTTAATAAAACTGCCTATGTTTTATTCTTGTATCTACAATACAAATATTAAATAGTAAATATTGTATCCCAAATATACTATTGTTATTACTGTTGATTTAAAAAATATATTTATGATAATAAATAATTAAAATCAAGTCAGATCACAAACTATTTATTCATACTTCCTAGAAAAATATATTTCTTAAAAGACTTACATAGACAATTTTGTTTGAAAGGTGATTAATCCGATGGCTAAGTTCAGAGCGTTTTTGTAAATATTCTACAGAATGAGCCCAAGGAGCGAATGTGAATCTGCTATAGTAGTTTGATCATAAAGGTTTACCAGATTTTATTTTTTGATTACATTTCCAACTTCAAATGAATATATCTGTGGTTTGAAATCAATTGGAAACATGTAAAAAACACCAAAATAAAGGATGTAATGTGACTTTTATTAGAATTTTTTTTTATTGTTGTCAAGGGAAAACATTATAGCTTGAAATAAATGTGAACAAGCACAAATTTCTGAGGTTTTTGAAATCCTTTATAGGCGCAAAATTATTTTAAAATAATTAAATTCACTTCAAAATCACCACCACGAACGTTATTTATATTAATTTTGGAAATATATGCCAACAACCAGTGAGTAAAAATTTTCTGGTGGTGGTCTTAGGTAGAAAATTTGAGTATTTTCAAAAAATAAGAAAAAATTCAATTTTTTAAAAATTGGAAAGGATAAATCACTACTTAAACGGGTTTGGTTTTTCGAATTAATTTCTTAGTTTTTAGTTCCAAAGAATTGATCCAAGGGTTGGGAGCGAGGTTCTGAACAACTTGGGAAATAACGTCCACCCTAATATATATATATATATATATATATATATATATATATATATATATATATATATATAAGTCAAAACGTATAACGGGTGCCAGGTTATTGTAATTGGTAGAAAGAAAATCTATGTCATTCGAAAAGCTTTCGGAATACTTTTTATTCCTTCCTCAGTCCGCTGCAATTGCAGAAAAACAATATAAATGTATTGGATAACTGGCGCTAGTAAAGTTTCATAACTTACAGACAAATGAGGTTATTGACTAAAAAATTATTACAGGAAAAGCAGAAACTAAAATAGTGACAAAGTCTAGATTGAACTCAAGCTCTCACTGTGCCTACTCCCCGAGTATAAATTTTAAATATACTGTTTTTAATCTCACTTACAGTATTCTCAAAAATACGTAAAACTAAACGAACAATAGTTTCAGAGTGTAGATCGTACATACGTTCTCGAGTCAATGTCCGGGTTTCTAATGGAAAAGCTGAGGAACCTTGCGTGTTACAAATGTAAAAACACAGTTTTGCACCCTAACATCAAACCTTTATTTTAAACACTCAACGCCGTTTCAACAACTCTAAGTTGTCATCTTCCAAACCGTTTGGTTTGGTTTACTCCTTGAAGAGTTGTTGAAACAGCGTTGAGTGTTTAAAATAAAGGTTTGGTGTTAGGGTGCAAAATTATGTTTTTACATCCGGGTTTCTGTTTAAAAACATTTGTAACCTATCATAGGTAGCCTTTTTATTACTTTTATTAAATGATTCTTTCCTTTTATCTCTCTTCAATCTGGAAAGTAATTAATCTTATGTTCTTAATTGTGAAACACTTTTGATGGTTTCACCGAATTTATTATATTTTCGTCAATATATGAAAATTTTAGAAATAAAAACGATTTCCCAAGATTTTTGAGGCGCAGTGTAATATTAAATGTTATACAGGAGTTGTGTTTTGAATATTCTATTTGTTTGTTATTTAACTTACTACATATGTAAAAAACTTCACAATTTTGTTTTGTTACACATGTCAGAAATTCGGTATTAAATCATTCAAACAATAAGGGTGTATGGTACAGTTTTTTGAGGCATAAAAACTTACCATGATAACTTTTTTTATAAGTTATTAACAATACTTAGGCACTTAATGACGGAACATATCACAAAACTACAGAAGAAATTGAAAGCTACTGCCAAAATTCTTATTATAGGAAATGTAATAATTAGAAAAATTGTTGACGTCAATTGGTGGAGTGTCTTTCGTCGAACAATTGCTTTGTTTCAATTTGTATTGGTTATCTTTATTGCTAAGATTTTCGGAGACTTTATTTTGAAATACTCAGTTGAGATTGAGAAACTAGAATTACCATGAATTATATTTTACCGGCTTTAAATTTGTCTTAGTAAATGTTATTAAATTGTCCAAGTATTATTATTATTTAGTTTTATGTATATATTCATATACGTAAGAAAATCTAAATTTAGGTTTTGCTAACATGTCTCGTGTCGATTAAGTAATTAATATACTAGGTTAGGAAATATGTAAAAGTAATGGGTAAAAATCCCGTTTTTATTTCAACTTGTCTGCTATGTGCAGGCGAAATACGTTAAAATCCGGAAATTTGCCACTATGATATTTGGCAAGCAAATGATTATTACCCACTAATGTAAATTATAAATTTCTTTACCTGTTTATAAAAGTTAAATTATGTGGTTAATTGGTGAACTAAAACGGTTTTCATGGTCATTAATTCTTAAAGATATTTAATCTAATATTAGTTTAGGTGGTAACTCCCGGTAAGTATTTTGTATGCCGTTTCAAAATATTGAAACTAGATAAAGTATGTGGATTACCGCTTATCTAGGTCGATCTCAGGTTAAGGGTACGTTATGCACAGTCGCTATTTGAAGTTGCAGCGATTAAGCTACTAATTACTGTTAATTATTTTATTGTTCATATTTTTATAGTTATGGATATCACTAACAGTTAATAGAGGACAACTATTACGAATTTAGTCTGGAAATTGTATCAGTTTCTTGCAAAGAGAAGCCTTACGTTTAGCTTTCCCAATAATTGTTTGAGTCGTAAATGGCTTAGAAAAGACCCTTTTGAAAATTGCACAGGTAATAATGAGATCATGATTTGAGAATCTCGAATAATATAGAAGGTGGAACAGCCAAATGGAATAATTTCGATAACGAATAAAGGAGGGCTTATAGGGGAAAACGCTTAGACACGACTATTTGTATATTTAAATGCGCATTTTTTTCAGCAAAAAAATATTATATAGGGTGTGTCATGCTGCAATGGCCAATACCAACTTTCTTATTTTAAATGCAAGCCCCTGTATATTATTTATTTTTTGGATTCCCCAAAAAATTCTAGACATAATTCATGTACAATGTCCTACACCTATCTTCAACTGTTTCGGAAATATTAAGTATTTTCAGATTTATTACAAAAAATAACATTAAAAAAAGAAAATTATTTTATTTTGCAAATTCGTTATATTACACTCAATACTTAATTCCCATTTAGATATTTGAGATAGAAAGCAAAAACCATTCCTGCGTTCCTTTTTACTGATTTAAAGAAACAGTTTTGTGTATTTTCGTTAAAACTCATAGCCTTAGCATCTTTTGTCTGCCTGCATGACAGTGGTGATCAGTGCCAGTGCTATTGTCGTTTGAATTTCGTTAACTGTACGTAATAATATCAGAAAAAATGGTTCATCTAACAGAAATGCGCTAAATTCTACAAATGATTGGTTGTGGAGATAAACCACGGACACAAATGGAAGTTTCTCGCTTATTTCACGAAAATTTGCCAAATTCCTGTATCCCAATCTATTTTAGAAAATAGATGATTGTCACGTCAACGGTCCTATGCGAAATTACGTTGAAATTTTGTTACCACAGCTTTAGTCGTCCAGTAATGACAAATGCTACCTAATTCACATTCTAATACAAGCAATATTAAAAATCAAATAATTGATTATGTCAGAACGTTCCAGTGGCAAAATTCAAATATCCAAATCTCGAGAAACCTTAAAACGTTGCCTTGCTTGTCGTAATTTAAAAATTTCAGAAAAAATTTTAATTTACAAGTCAGTAAGTAGGGTATAGTTATTATGGGTTTATATATATTTTCGAATAACATACAGTAACGAAAAAATTAAAATTTATTTTATAATAAACTTGACCCAAATATGCTTTGCTATTGAAGCTATAGTCCTTCTGTGAAGTTTACCTCCCCATTTAATGTGAATGTTGATTGTTGATTGTCGGAAAAAAATTCCATTCTACGATCTGGATGGTCTTCTGTTATTAGCTCTTGGATAAAACTCAATTTATATGTATGAAGTTTTTCCTTATGCAGACACCTTAGAATAGTATTATTTTGAGGGGCAATTTTACGTGTTCTTAATTAAGGGACACTTAATAAAATATTTATTATCCCATCTTTGTAAGAGAACTGCGTTTTTTGTCCAATTTCTCAATATGTGTGAAATATAAGTCCGATACTTCAACATGACTTCTGCGTAACCGATAATCATTAAAATCTCAGGTCGATGAGTATCAGTTAAATATTTCATTATTAATTAAGCAAATACGTTTTTGATTGAAAATGTAATTTTGCAATGTAAAATGTAAACACATCAACAATTTTACAACTGATATAATTGAAACTAAACTATAGAAATAAATAAGAAAATTTCAATTCCTAGACGTTATGTAGTAATCGACGTAGTGTATTAGAAAAACATTGGCTCCAAAACATATAATATCCAGCCACTATGGAAATTAAAGCCAAGTGATCATGGCCAAGGACAAACATTTGTTCAAGAGTTATAGCTAAAGCAAGATGATAAGTTTATGAAAAAAATAATTTTTACCTATGAGGCTCATTTTCATCTTTTAGGAAACATCAACAAGCAAATTGCCTTATGTACGTCACTGCAAGTTGAAGATGTATTTATATTGGAGATGACACTGACATAGTTGCAAATGTCAGAATCACTATCCGCATTATCAGAATGACAATCACACAATACGTCTCAAACTTTCATATTTCTCTAATAATAATTGTCGATTTAAACTGCATTTTACTGTAAAACCTGAAGTAATCAAATTTAGTAAATCTAGATCGAACGTTGAAACTATTGTTATAAACTCCGTGGGTTCAGTTAATTAATTTAAAACCAACGGAAGGTCGCTTTCTCAGTGGTCTGCCGATGTAGAGGAGCGGCAATGGTGGCAAATCCCTCCACAAATCTTGGGACTGGCCAATAACTAATGGCTCCTATCTTGCTCTCGTTGGTGTGGAACATGGAACACTTCTAATTGTCTTCTAACTGTCTTCTAAATGTTATTTGTGGCATGTTCTTGATTATTTTAAAGTTTTCTTGGGAATAACACCACAATTGAATTAAAAAAGCTGTATATTTTAAAGCCATTGACAACGAAGTCAGAATCGACTTTCAAACGTTTGGTATTTTCTTTCAATATACAGCTTTTTTAATTCAATTGTGGTGTTATTCCCAAGAAAACTTAAAAATAATGGAACACTTCTTCGGGTTGAGTCTCAGGTTGGCGTTCCTAATTCTGGAGAATACTTCACCCAGGTTCTTCAGATGGTCGTCTGACCCATGACCAGAATGTCGTCGAAGTATACTAAGCACGTTCTCCATTTCGACCCGCTCAATACATACTCCATTGGCCTCTCAAATGTAGCGGGAGAATTTCATAACCCAAAGGGCATGACCCTAAATTGAAACAGCCCTTTACTGGTGGAGAACGCTGTCTTTCCCTGTCGTTTTCTTGTAGACCAACATGCCAATATCCACTCTTTAGGTCTATTGGGGAGAACCAACGGTAGCCTGCTAGTGTGGTCAGAGTGTCATCGATTCGGGGTAGTGGATAACTGCCTCTCTTCGTGACGTCATTCAGCTTTCTGTAATCCACGGGTGGTTCCATCCTTCTTTTTAACTAGCACGACGGGAGCAGACCATGCGCTGATCGATGGCTCAATAACTCCATTTTGTAACATGGACTCGATGTTTCCGGTATCTATTCGGTGCTGAATGATGTTGGTGCGACCGGTGGTTCCATCTTGACTGTAAAAAAGTTGCTAGTGCTTTGGGATAAATTGCTTGGCTTTCTTCTGTTTCTCTGGTGTAAGGTGTGTCAAATGGTCAGCAAACTTTACTGGGCCCTGTCTCCTTCACTGACGTCTGGTACTCTTCTTCGCAATTGATGATGGTCTCTACTGGCTCGAAACAAGCTATCTCTTGACCATTGGAAATTCTGATGTCGTTGTTTGACAAATTCATGATTCGTATTGGTATATCTCGTCCTGTTTTAACTATAGCCCGTCCAACTAAGTAGTCATGAGCTGAGTGTACGGGCTCTCCACCATTCCAACGCAGCTCCCATGATTGATTTCTATCTGCCCATGAATAATCTGTTCCGTTCGACCGGGAACTCTGGTTAAGATTTTGGTACAATTTTTATCTACGTTGTTGACCTGTTGACGGGCCGTGTCAATACAAATTCCTCATTTAGGAATCGAAGAACATCGTATCTCGGGTCGGACATAAATCCATGCTGGCTGATTAGGTCCATACCCAGTATGAAATCGTCCTCAATATTCGCTACCAGGACCCTATGCCGGATTCTGTTGTCCCCTATCTGCAGTACTATACTATCTTCCTCACCCTGTATTGACAAAGACTCGTCGTTGACTGTTCTGAGCTGGATGTTGTTGGTAACTGGCAGGATTTCCGATGCCCTCAAAATTTTGGACTTGGCAATGGACACAGCGGCGCCGGTGTCGATGGTGATGGTAATTGCTCTGCCATTGATGGTGCCCCTGATGAGTAGGCTGCTGCTATCTCGGCAAAATCCCCGAATGGATAATGTTTTGGTGGCTGGTGGAGGGTTAGTCAGCATTCGCCCCCTTATGGTGACTGGCTGACGGTCCCTGGAAATGTGGCTGTTTTGTTGGTTACCCCTGGTCGTTGATCGTTCCCATAGCCTCACTCTGCAGTCTCATTGGAAGTGTCCTGTCCGCGCACAACGGTAACATGCCCCTCTGGTTCTTTGTGACCGTTCTAATAATTTGTTCAGACCAGCCAGCAGCGCTTGAAATGGTGACTCTGACTCTTCCTGGTTGAAGGAAACTGCTCACACCCTTGGCTTGGACATGTTCATAACGGCTTCTACCTCCAAAACCCGGAGCAAAGCTTCGGTACTTTTCTTGATGCCACTAAGTTTTAGATTTCTTTGTAGTTCCACATCTCTGATACCGTTTATGAAACTCTGTGTGGCCAACTGGTCTTTCGTTTCCTCTGGCAGGTCTGGGTAGGACAAGAGTACTAACCGTCTAATCTCTGCTTCGAATTCTTGGAGGCTTTCACCGGATTTTTGCGTTTTTCCACTCAGTTGGACTTGGTATACCGGATTTTTGCACTTAGTTGCACCTGGTATACTTGGCTCAGGAATTGATAGTCGTATCTTTTGCCGAGGATGGCGATGATCTTGTCGAAATTGCCTTGTTCATCAGCTTGAATGCTTTGGAGGAGTTCTAAGGCCGGACCTCTTAAGGAAATTACAAGAGACGTAGATTTTTCTTGGTTATCCCATCCATTAGCTGCAGCCAGGGTTTCAAATTGCCGTTTATATATGGGCCAAGATGAACTGCCATCCAATGTGGGTGGTTTACTAAAGGAACCTTTGGTACTCACGGTGTGCTGGTATTTCCCTCTCTGCAAATCTTGTTGTAATTGTTTAATTTCGGTTTCCACTTTGTTTTGGATGGCGCTGATTTCATACTTTACTTTGTTCTGGATGGAATCGATGTCCTCTACTTTGGTTTCAAGAGCCTCCACATTATTTTTTAGAATGTTTATGTCGTCGTTCTTTTATGTCTGATTCCACTATTTGTATTCTTTCATTAACTGTTTCATTAACTTGCGATTCTATTTGCATTAATTGTTCAAATTGCAGTTACTTCAGTTACTTTAAAATCATTTTGTCTTTTTAATCCAATTTGTTCTTTTATTCTTCAAATAGTGAGAATAATCCTTCCATTAAATTTTGTTGCTTTTCTTCCATTGCAGTGACAAAATTTTGTTGTTTTTCTTCCATGGCAGTGACAAGATTTTGTTGGTCTGTTTTCATCGTATAAACAAGGTTTTCTAATTCTATTTTACGTTTTTCATCAAAAGATTTCACTAACCTTTGCTGGATTTCTTCTTGATGTTGTTTCTCGTTCTTGTCACGTTTTTCCAGGATCTGAGTTATTTTTTCATCTAGTCCATCCGTAACCTGTTTGAATATTTTTTGGTAGTCTCGTCCATTTTTTCTTTTTCCATACTTTGGGTTTCCATAAATCAAATTGCGATTTTAACTTCACCTAATCCTTCACTTCTGATCACCAAATTGTCGTAAACTCCGTGGGTTCAGTTATTAATTAAAAAAACTAATATTCACTTCACTTTCTAGAACTTTTATTGGCACGTAAACATCAAATATTCTCAACAGCTGATTCTAATACAATAACATCTAAATGATTACAATAGGTAAGCTGTGAGCTACTAACTACTGAAATTAATAACTCCTTATATAGCGTACGCCGATTTTTCTGGTCGTTCTATTTTTGTTCGCACAGCGTCCAGATTGATAGTTCTTGCTCATTTTGAAGACTCTAGAAATTGGATTTTTGATGTTCTTTGGGATGAATACTGTTTTACGTTGCTTTCGGGTAGATAGATTTTAATATTACACTATCCTTAGATAATCTTACCAACATTTTACACAATTTTTACGCTCACTAAATATAATTTTTTTGATCTGAAATTAACGTATTTGTTTATTAGTATTAAGTATTATATCTAATGTTTCACAAGTACGGGCTTGCCCTTTAAACATTTTTAAGAATAATTTTATAAACTTTTTTTAATATTTTTTATTCTGAAAACTTTGTATATTGTTCGTAAATGAATAGCATATTTATAGATGCATTCATATGTTAACTATGATAGTAATTGTGAATAAATATTATTTATTATTTTAGGGAGGTTGTAATTAATTTTTGATTAATATATTGATCTATTTAAGATCTTAACGTTGTTATCCGGATTCAAACATGAGATTTAATCCTAACACCACATTTCATGATTTTCTTGCACAAAATAAAAATCAGTTCATATTAAATCTATTTCTTGTATGATCGTAATATCTCTATTGTGTTTCTGCAGTTTCAACTATCCTTCAAAATATCCCATAAAAGGATCCGTTATCAAAGCATACTCATTAACGACCATAAAACGTGTCAAATATGTACCGATTTGATCCCAATTTTTCTGTATCAATATTTGTTTTACTGAAAGTTTTTTGATAAACCTTGCAATCTTCACACTTACATTTTGTTGATCCTCGAGGTGCTTCATAGTATGCTGAAACACCACTGATATTTGCTGTAAGTGATTTCATACTAAAAGGAATTTATTAAAAACTATACATTAAAATTAAAAATACCAAAACTTATGAAATATTGAAGAGCGTCTTATCACCTGATAAGATAAAAAATGATCAAGCTGAAATCTGCACTGAGCAAATAACTATTGGGATTTTTAATTGAAAACTATAGTACAGAACTTACAATACACGTGTGTTGTTGATATTTTGTGTATTAAATAGATCGAATAATTGAAACCAATGAAAAAAAATGCACAGTGATCAGTTGGTGTTCAGGAATCAACCCGAGTATAATTTGTTATCGTTGTCTGATACAAATTCACTCAACAATGAAACTTTTATACCAAGTCGATCAGGTTTTGATCGGGACAAACCAAAAATTAGGCCTAATGGTTTACTAGCCAAGCTAGTGGTCCCATGTCAGATGGTTGATGACTATGACTATGGAAATTGTTATAGTTATTACGCTAATGGTTGTTATAATACTTGCCAATTCATGGAAGTGGGTGATATAGAGGATTTCATGTAAGTGAATATATTGAATATTCATAAACGTATAAACTAAATTAAGTTAGTTATCAACCATATTTGAAATACCTAACTCTAACGCACACCAATTTTCTTTATTTTTGCTGTACATTTGTTATAATTCGACAGTTTTGCCTATTTTGTGTCATTCTTTACATTCATTGTTGATTCATTTAATTTTTTCCATTAAACAGTTTTCGTTTCAAATTTCAATTTCAGATGAATTTGATAAACAGTATTTTTGACATATATTACCTACCGTTCAGAGAATCTTTTTTTTAGTTAATTTCTCTTCCCAAAACTCAACCCCCATATGAGAAAATAAAATACGTCATTTAGTTTTCGTGAAAATTTTAAAAATCAACTCCCTAGACCACATTCCTCTAATTTTTTAAGGGCATATAGTACAATTTCCCAAATTTTGTAGAGTTTACTTTAGAAACGTAATCCTAAATAACCCTGCTGTTAAGTGCACTCATAAATTGTATAATTTATTTAAAATTATGTATCTTTAAATGAGGTAGGGCTTAAGAAATGTTTTCTTAGACTTTCATACTATATTGTAAATCTCACTAAACTGAGAAAATTTTCAAAAGATGGTAAGCATTTCGAAAAGCTAAAACATTTATATTTTTCTCCAGACACATGATTAACAAGTGTATGCAAAATGAGCCAATTCCGATATATGTATAACTTCTTAAGGGCAAACTTGGTCGAAATCTATCCCCAATTATTAAACGTCAGAAATAACACACACCGGCATACACAAAAAAGTGCTCTGGGCGTTTGACCAGACCCAACGAAGTTTATATATTTTGATGCGCTGAATCGGATTCCGAGGCCCGTTTGATCCGTTCACCTCCAAAATTTGAGTAAATTGCTTAAACCACTAACATTTGCAAAAAATCACAGTTATGCAAACGAAAAATTTTTTCTCCAACTGAATCAAGTGTATTTCTTATGTATTTCGATGTGCTGAATCCGAATCTGAAATTGGTTTAGCTCGCTAATCCTCCAAATTTAAAGTAAAGTGCAAATTACCGCTGAAAATCACTAAAAATCGTAAAAATTGCAGTAATGCAAATGAAAAAATTTTTCGAACTAGGACAAGTATATTTGTAT
Organism: Octodonta nipae; assembly: GCA_034190945.1. Lineage (NCBI taxonomy): Eukaryota > Metazoa > Arthropoda > Insecta > Coleoptera > Chrysomelidae > Octodonta > Octodonta nipae. Next base: position 151,330,757 of record CM067216.1, read on the forward strand.
ATATTTTGATCCACTGAGTTTCATCTCAAGTTGATTTAGCTGGCAAACCTCCCAAATTTGGAATAGGTCGCTTCAAATCGCTAAAAAATCATGAAAAATTGCAATTATGTTAACAGACACACAGACGTACAACCATGAGTAACGAGTAACGACTAATATAATATAATATAATAAGTAGTATTTCCTTTGAATTTTTAAACCACTGTAGCCACAATTAGTTTTTAATTGTATTTAAATACGAACTCGTAACGCCATGTGTTTATTATAAAATGCAGAATTTTCATATTTGATGTCATTTAATGAATATAGAACTAATTAGGGTGATTAAATATGTGTGCAATTACATGCATCAATTCATTTCATTTTGTTTTCAATTTTATTTATGAAGAACATTAAAATTTATTCTAATATAATTATTGTTTCAGGAATAATGAGAAACGTAAAGAGAAATCTCGAGATGCCGCCAGATCGAGGAGGTCGAAAGAGACGGAAATATTTTCGGATTTGGCTAACACCTTGCCTATCCCTAGTGAACAAATCCAACAATTGGACAAGGCATCAATTATGAGACTAGCCATAGCATACCTTAAAGTCAGGGATATGGTAAATTTAGGTAAGGATTTCATAGACAGTTTTCATATTAGTGAAGTAGGTAGTAACCTTGGCTCCCTCCAAACCATGGATGGATGGAGTGGTTTTAATCAGTTCATCTGGGAAGTAACAATCCCACCGGTCCGAGTTGCCTGGATGACCGAGTTCAAATGATGATATCAGCCGTGAAATATGGAGATAAGAAGTCGGCACCTTGGGATCACTACGTATATCTGGAGCCGGCGTTGGATTGTAACGGGTGTTTTTTTAGAGGTATAGAATTTTGAAATGGAATAAAAAAAGGATATTTTTTTAAAATTAATATGGAATTTACTTTATTCGAAAGATAATCTTCTGGCATTATAATTTGAATATGACTTCGGCATATGACCGCCACAGCTGGCTCGGACGTAATCTAATCTGGAGGTCCCATTTTCGATTACTTTTTCCAACATTTGTCGCCTTATATCGGCAATAACGCGGCGAATGTTGTCCTCCAAGTGGTCAATCGTTTCGGGCTTATCGGCGTAGACTAGCGACTTCACGTATCCCCACAGAAAATAGTCAAGCGGCGTTAAATCACACGATCTTGGAGGCCAATTCACGGGTCCGAAACGTGAAACTATGCGGTTACCAAACGTTTCTTTCAATAAATCAATTGTGGCACGAGTTGTGTGACATGTTGCCCCGTCTTGTTGAAACCACAGCTCGTGTGCATCATGATTTTTTAATTGATGAACGAAAAAGTTATTAATCATGGCTCTATAGCGATCACCAATTGACTAATGTTCTGGCCAGCATAGTTTTCAAAGAAGTATGGACCAATTATTCCACCAGCCCATAAAGCACACCAAACAGTTTTGTTTATTGACGTATCCATTCAACCAAAAGTGAGCTTCATCGCTAAACAAACTTCGCTTTTGAAAATCGGGATCAACGGCAATCTTGTTTTGGGCCCATTCACCGAATGTACGCCTTGCTCAGTGATCGTGTGGCTTCAGTTCTTGCACGAGTTGAATTTTGTAAGCACGCAAACCAAGATCTTTCCGCAAAATCTTCCATAAGGTGGATGGACACATGTCCAATTCCTGTGCACGATGGCGGATAGACTGATTCGGGTTTTCCTCTGCGCTACGCTCTACAGTAGCAATGGATTCTTCTGTACGCACTGTACGACATCTCTGTGGATGCGTATTATCATTTAGAGTAAACGTGGTACGAAAACGTTGCATAGTTAATCGAATTAATTGCTCTGATGGACGATTATGTTGACCGTAAAATGGACGTACTGCGCGATAGGTATTTCGAACAGAACCATGATTTTCAAAATAAATTTGCACAATTTGGAAGCTTTGTTCAGGCGTCACTCTATTCATGATGAAATTCCAAACCAAACTAAACATTAATCACTTGACAGCTGACAAGATAGCCACTGGTTAAAAGAGTGTTGCCAACTTAAAGTTCTATACCTCTAAAAAAACAGCCGTTATATGACGGCATGGGGGACGTTGATGGCAGAGGAAGTGGGCCCCTGTCGTCCAAAGATCTACCCTAGAACCAGAACAACCATCACAACAATAGTCACAGCAACGTGAACAACAGGAACGGAGTCGAACAAAAACGAAATCTTCATCCGCAGACATTTTTGCGTAGTAGCTTGTATTCATAAAACGTAGATCCATTGGTCCAAACCACCCCGCATTAAGGTACACCTCACAACCACAAACATGTCGAATTAAGTTACTTATGGAACTGTATTCTATGTGGGTACGCTAACCAACACCATGAAACCGGTGTGCCTCGACGGTTCTCATGAAGGTAAAACTTCGACTACACAACACCTAGCACCTGTCGAACACTATTACAAGTATCTGAGATTGTAGACTTAGAAAAAGAGGTTGCAAAAATTAAATGTGATAGCAATGGCACAAGTGAAGTTACGAGGAACAGCGAAGAATTAATAACACTTGATTCAAGAAAAGATGGATGGACCTATAAAATTATTGGAATATCCGGTATATCAGAGATCTAGTTACTAATTTAACATTGGCTCTTTCGAAAAGATTTTCTACTCAAATAATACGTTTACGCCCATTCAGAGGAAGGGACCATTATTTTATTCTGACTGTCTGAACTGATATAATTATTAGTTCGAATAAGGGTATACCACTCTTTCATGTATACAGGGTGAGTTTTTTTTGATGATCAGTATGGGGATCTCAGAAACTAGCGGAGATAGAGCAAAGGTTAAATTGGGAAAGATTTGCAGTTTTACCTACTGGCCCAAGTTAATGACACTTTCGGATTTTTGTAAAAAGTCATAGCTTTCTAGATATTTTGAAAAAACGAAATTCTGTCGATTTAGTCAATTCCCTCTAGCTTCTTTGTTTTTGATTTTATAAAAAAAGTGTAAATATAAAAATTGAAGGGAATTGTATCCCGAATATCATTGGCATGTCCTCGTTTGCGTGACAGTTCTCATTTTCGAGATATGATACAAACTTATCTTTTTTTGAATAGAAACCATAAGCCAACTATGGTTTCCATTCCCTCAAAAAATCTGACATTTTTAAGCTTTTCAACGATATAATACTCGATATAGTTATTCATAAAAATAACGGAGTTATCGATGCTTTTCTCTCTTATTTTTACTTTTAACGTAGTTAGCCATGAAATAGATTGATTTATTAATAACTATTCCAAAAAACATTTTTTTATCAGGCGTATCAGATATAACGAAAAAACTAAATAAGTAGGTACTTACTAAAAACTTAGTACATAATAATGGTTACAATTTATGTTCGAAAAGTCCACCATTGTTATTTAGACAAAAATTGCATCTTTTTAAGATTGACATTACCGCTTTCCTCACAGACCGCCTATCAATTTCTTCAATTGCTTGTAATACCGCCTCCCTTAGGTCACCAACTGTCTCATACTTTCTTTTGTATATTTTGTTTTTTAGCGCACTCCATTAATGGAATTCTATAACTGCCAAATCGGGAGACCGGGGTGGCCATTCGCGTGGGCCATTTCTTCCTATCCAAGAGTTTGGATAGATATTATCTAAGTGTTGTCTTACTAATAACGAGTTATGGGCAGGTGTTCCATCATGTTGGAACCACTCAATTTCGAAACGAGTTCTCAAATTCAAATTATGCAACATGTCTTGAAAAGTGTATTGCAAGAAATGCAAGTAGCCCTCCCTAGTAAGTGATTCGTCATAGATAAAAGGCCCCAGAATAGTAGACCCTATGATACCACACCAAACATTAAAACCACATTTTATCTGGGGTCGTCTTTGTTCTACATGGAAAGGGTTTTCTTTAGCTCAGATATGCTCATTGTGTTTATTGAACATACCGTAGTTAGTAAATCTAGTTTCATCAGAAAATAAAACCTTTAATGGAAACTGTGGATTGTCAAGGCACATGTCTCTAAACGATGTACAAAACAAAATACGTCGATGTTCGTCACCGGCATGCAAAGTTTGAGAAACTGACAGTTTTTACAGGTGGAACTTGTGCGCTTTCAGTACCTTAATTACAGTTCGTTGAGATGTGCCAGCTTCTGCCGCAATCTCAAGAGTTGATGTAGATGGATTTTGATTTACCATTGCCAAAACATTTATTTGTGCTGCTTCGTTAATTTGATTACGTTCCTTTGGTGGTTTAGTAAAAGATCCATATCTGTGTAAACTATCGTAAAGCCTCTTAAATGTACATAGAGTAGGTTGACGACGATTAAAATATTTATGAAAGTATTCCTCAGCTGCACGAACTGAATTTTTATGGCATATGATATAACATTCCACCATAAGTTTTCTTCGTTATAATATTCCATTTTATCACGAAAACTTGTCAATATCGAATGTCAGTTCAGCACCACTAATGGAATTACTCTCAAATGAGGAAACGTCAAAGTGAAAACAATCTTTTTCATGGCTACCTACGTTAAAAGTGAAAATAAGAAAGAAAAGCATCCATAACTCCGTTATTTTTATCAATAACTATATCGAGTATTATATCGTTGAAAAGCTCTAAAAATGTCCGATTTTTTGAGGTGATAGCCAACTATGGTTTCCATTCAAAAAAAGATAATTTTGTGTCATATCTCGAAAACGAGAGCTGTCACGCAAACGAGGACATGACAATCATATTCGGGATACAATTCCCTTCAATTTTGATATTTACACTTTTTTTATAAAATCAAAAACAAAGGAGCTAGAGGGATTTGACTAAATCGACAAAATTTAGTTTTTTCAAAATATCTAGTAAGTTATGACTTTTTACAAAAATCCGAAAGTGTTATTAAGTTGGGCCAGTAAAACTGCAAATCTGTCTCTATTTAACCATTGCTCTATCTCCGCTAGTTTCCGAGATCCCCATACTGATCATCAAAAAAAAACTCACCCTGTATATATTCGATGTTGTTTCTTCTACAGATACTTTGAACTTTTTACCTTTGGTCTTTATTGATCTGTAATTCCCGTTTCTAAAATTAATCGGCTTAAAAGTCCGTATATGAGCATTACAATTTTCATTCGCTTTTTTCAGTGTCGGATTTCAGTAACATCGAAAGTTTCTTCTGCATTAATTAACCATGAATCTTCAAACAAGCTTTTACACATAAAATCGAACCTTTTCTTTAAAAATAGAGCAAGGCATTTTTACATCTTCTATCACTATACTACTCCCGACTTGACCATACAATGTATGGCAAAACAGTCCCTCTAAGGCACGCATAGCGTGCCTTTAGGGGAAAATTCACTAAATCTCAGATATCCTAGATATGAAAAGGGTTTAGCTCTGTGGGAGCCCTTGCCAGGTTTTTAGACCCGTGGTTAGGGTCGTGGCGGCAGTTTTCCATGAATTTCCTGACCGTCCGGGCAGTCACTAACAGGATGGCTTTTTGCATTTGTTGGTAAAGATTTTCTTCCGGACCGAGTTATTTTAAATTGTTTAATATATGTTTTGTGTGTTGTTCATGTCCCACTGACCGATCGGACTGTTTCTCACAATAGACCAGATGTAGTTTTGGTAGAAAAACAACCTTAATTGACATAGCAATTCCTAACAACAATAATATAAATATTAAGCAGGCTGAAAAAATAGCCAAATATAGGGATTTAAAATTTCAAATACAGAAACAATGGGACATGAACAACACTCAAACGGTAACAATTCTTATGTCAACAACAGGAGTACTCCCAAAACATCTATTAAACAATTTGAAATACCTCGGTCTGGACGAACATCTTTACCAACTGATGCAAAAAGCCGTCCTGTTAGGAACAGCCCGGACGGTTAGAAAATTCATGGGGAACTGCAGCCACGACGCCAACCACGGGCCTGATAACCTGGCAAGGGCTCCCTCAGAGCTAAACCCTTTTGATGCGTAGTATATCTGGGGTTTAGTGAATTTTCCCCTAAAGGCACACTATGTGTACCTTAGAGGGAGTGTGATCTTCGTCCAGACCGAGGTATTTTAAATTGTTCAATAGATGTTTTGCGACTAGTCCTGTCGTTGACATAACAATTGGTAGAGTTCGTATGTTGTTCATGTCCCCCTAAGTCTTTATTGGAAATTCCAAATCCCTATATGTGGTTATTTTCTCAGCCTGCGATGTCAATTAAAGTTTTTTTCCGAGCGACTCTATCTAACAAAACTATATCTTGTCTATTGTGAACAACAGTCCGATCAGTCAGTATCGTGCGGTCCCAGTACAGCTTGTAGTTGTTGTTTTCTAAAACAGATTCTGGTTTGTATTTATAGTATGGTAATTTCACCGTTCAAGTTTCAGTGCTAGTTCTTGGTGCAGGATTTTTGCCACAGCATCGTGTCGTTCTGTGTATTCAGTTGCAGCGAACGCCTGACAACCTCCTGTGATATGCTGGATAGATTCAGATGTTTGGCAACCGTACCTGCATCTGTCGTTGTTAATAGAAGGGTCTTTATCGATGTACTTAGTTCTTAGTTTGAATTACTTGATCTTGGATTGCCAATATAAAGCCTTCCGTTTCAGGAAACATATGACCAGAGATCAACCAGTAGTTCGACGCTGCATTGTCGACATAATCTTGGTCATTTATATGTCTTCCATGAAGGGGCTTCTTTTTTCATTTCAGCTGTTTCTGATCAGTGTTCTTGTGGTGTAATTGGACGTATTGTTGTGTCAGTCGCAGTGGTGCTGAGTCATCAACCTGGCACATGACTGTGTAGATCAGAAAATACTGCGAGTTTCTGGAAATGACTACGCAAAATAAAAATTTGTTGATCTAATAGTTTGCTTAGATCTGCCAATCCTCTTCCTTCTTCATACCGTGGCAAAGTGGTACGTTCCACAGAGCTCTTTGGATGGTGATCTTGAGCTTTTGTTAGTAAAACTTGAACTTGCACCAATTAACTATACCGAAAGAGTAAGTGAGTACTGAACACGCTTAGGTGTTAATAGCCTGAAACAGATTTTTATTGTTTAGTTTGGTTTTCAACAGTCGTCTTCTAGATAACTCTGGATTAGTCATCATCAAAACACTAAACCATGGAGCCAAAAATATCTGAAGCACACCAGAAGCCCTCAAAGAAGAACAAGTGAAACTTAGAGAAGACCTTTTGGCGAATGGATATCCGGAAACGATCATTACCAAGGCGTTTGAAGAGCTGGTCAAACCTCCTAGGCAGGAAGAGGACACCACGGTAGCAATCTCTATTATTACCGTATACTAAAGGCTTGTTGGAGAATCTCAGAAGAATTGCACACAGCTATGGAATCAGAATCATCTTGAAAAGCAACAACACCTTGAGGAGCATGATAACAAGAACGAGGCCCGACGCACCAGCAATACCAAATAACTGCATATACAGCATACCGTGTGAATGTGGCAATCTTTACATTGGAGAGACGAAGAGCCGCTGGACACCAGGGTTAAGGAACACCGCACAGCCACTCAAAGGGCGGAGGTAAAGAAGTCTGGGCTAGCTAATCACGCGTGGACCGAACACCATAATATCAACTGACACCAGGCCAGAGCAATTCACAAGGTAGAACACTGGTACAAAAGAAAATTCAAAGAGACAGCATATATAATCTCGAACGAAAATATAATTAGTCAGCCTAGTGTCCAAATTAAAAATATTTGGAGAACAGGTACGACAAGGCTGATTGGACCGGATAAGACCCAATGACCATGATCGGTTAAGCGTATAATATAAATACCAGGGATAATCTGAATTTCCTATCATTCGCCTGATGACGATAGCAGATACACAGCTATTGAAACGTTTTGACCACTTCAAGACGATGAAAGTCCAAGGAAACTTCGAGGAACTCAACAACTAATTAACTAATCTAGTCGATCAGCCTCTCATTTTGTAGGGTATGAAAACACCTATAAATAAAAAGTATTAGCAACACTTATATGTTGCATGATGTAAATTTTGCAACAGAAATAATCAAACACCTATAGAAATTTTTTTGAACAATCCAAAATCATAACTGATATTCATTTATTACTGCTCTAGATGTTCTTTCCTAATACTGTAACTGTAGCAGTTGTCATATATTTATTATTATTTTTAAACATCTATTATATTCTGCATGATGTATTTTATATTTAGTAAAATGTGTTGTTAATATATATTTCTTTTCAGTTCCAGGGCTGACCGTCTGTAGTAAAGAAGAAAAACCAACAAACAGTTTGGAATATTTGAAATCCCTTGAAGGATTTATAGTAGCATTATCTCCAGATGGTGATTTTATTTATCTCTCTGAGAATGTTAGTGACTATTTAGGAATCACTCAGGTAAAATAGAAAAATTTTAAAGATCATCAAAACACTGCTTATATTGTTCGTATCAAAAAATTCAAAAAATTTGTAAATGTTTGACGGATTAATTTGGCAGTAGTATTTCAATCATTACAATCTATAACACAGGAACATTAATTACGCGACTTGACATTTCTTAGTCAAAATCAGGTAGTTTTGGCCGACTTAATGTGAAAATCTTAACAGATTTCTCGAATTTAATCTACTTGTAGAGATAAGGGCGATCAATTCATACTGAAATAGAAATTAGTTACAAGTGTCAAGCGTTTTAAAGGCCTTTATTTTTAAATGTTTAAGTAATTTCAAACAGAAATGACAATAGATAATATACAAAAAGTAATGAAATTAGTCTCGAAAATAAAAAAAATACATTAATATAAGCTAGGATGTGGGATTGTGGTCATCCATTATCTTATTGTTCTTCCCCTTGTTCTTTACTGTAATCATCCAGGTTATCAGGAAATTTATCTAAATGGTTAGGCAAATAATGTAATTTTACACTTCCAGTATTTCGAAACCCTAATGCCTTTTTTCGACAATGTAACAATAAGTAATTTCGAAATTTTCTCTCCTCACTTATTTGTTGTAACAGATAAGTATTAAAAAATTGAATAGGTCAAAGTGTAGTAGGGACAATTTTGTGGTTATCTCTTACAGAAAGTCTTCCTCACAGAAGTTCTGAGAGAAAAAAGTCTCTAAAAAATGATAAACCAGTCTTCCTGTGTACAAATATGTATATTGTATATTGTCTATACTTATCTGTTACAGAGCCGTTTCAACTCCAGCTTTGGAGTAGTTTTCAATCAGTGTATGTTTTAGTTGCGTTATTTTTTGGTTATTCACTGAGAAGCACATTATTTGCGTTTGTCAAATAAATAAATTTGACAGTGACAGTTTGTCTGGCTATTCGATCAGTTGATACCGATGATTCAGCTTTTTTCTCTGTTAGCAATTGCTGTTTCGAGCAAGGATCCGCATCTGTAAATGGAGCTCTGATTTTAGTGTCATTAATAATTATGCAGCTTGCTTCCTTAAGCAATTTTCTTCTTCATCAATATTTTAATATTGGATACCAGCGATGCTTAATACGTTTTTGGCTAACTTTTATTTGTCCACGTGTCTCCGGGGAAATGTTGTATTGGTGTTCCTTTTCTTCATACACCCGAAATATATGGATTATACTCATATTTTAGTTTGGTGTTTGCATTATGTTGTTACTGAAGATATGTTTATTGTTCATTTTTTGCATTGCTCTCCGCTCTATTTAGTTTATAGTTCTATTTGGGATTGGGTGATTTAGTAGTAGATGATCTTTAATAGTGTTTACTTCATTGTTAAATCTTTCACTGGATATGTTTATCATAAAGCATTTTACACTTTTCTTTACATTCAAGGGTTTTTTTGGAATTGAAATTTAAATGCTTCTATTTATGCTGTTATTTGATCGATCTGTAAGTACATCAAGATATGCAACTTTGTTAAAATTTTCTATCTCCGTTGTGAATTGTATTGTTGGTTCTTGGTTATTGATATAATCCAAAAAAAGAGTAAGTCTTGATCACTATAATCCCCAATTACATTACAAATTATAAAAAGTAAATTACAACAGGACACAACAAAACAAACAATTGACATTTGTAACACATTTTGACGAAATACCTATAAGGAATTATACTAAGAAACCAAAAGTATGGTGCAGATATGCTGACGATTTTTTTGTGATTTGGAAACACTGTTGAAGACTTAATGTACGTATAGACACATAAAACAACACTAAAAATAAAAGCATATTTCGCAAACCTACGAACACCAACAGGTATTTAAATTTTAATCCAACCAACCTTTGAACGTAAAGAAAGGTTTTGCAACGGGCTTGTATGAAAGAGAAAAAAAAACATGTCTTCATCCAGTGAAACGAAGTAATCAATGCCCAAATGGATTTATAAATAGAACTACAAAATTATATAATCCCAAATATGTAAATCGGGTTAAACGAAAAAAATAAATGCTTAGGAAAGATATACGGAGTTCAAACGTTTTCTAAAACAAATAATTCTTTGCTATCTGTTCTTACGTGTACAAAATCGTTCGAAGCAGCACACAATTCCAAGAATTGCTTGTACATGTCAATTATTTTTTATAAAGATTATATTAATGTATATTATGCCTAAGAAGTACACTTAAAAATAAAGTTATAATTTTTAATTTTAACATATTATTACATAAAAAATTGTTCCTTAGGTACAAAAGTAAAACGCTGATTTTCTATTATGATCTTATTACTGACTATATTTTTGTAGTCCGTTATTTTCACTTATATGCTAAATTTTTTGGTATCATTGTTGATTCTAGGCTTGATATTGCAGAAATCGATCAGCTTACAATGATTGTTAGATATGTGCATAAAACTTCTAAAATCATAGACAGATTTAATTCATACCAAATACCGGAACTAAAACTAAAGAAATTGAAAATGATGTGTTAAACTTATTCGAACAGGAATTTGCTCGTAATTACGGTGCATTAAAAAGGTGATTCGACGCCTATCCCATCGCAATGACAAAAAGGTCGTTCCTTGCGCTAATAGACTGCAGGGGGCTCTGTGTGTCTGGCCCCACTTGCACTCTTCTCATTGGATATTTCAATGTTATTTTGGTTGCCTAGTATAATATATTCTGCAGCACATTTAAAAAAATGGTTTAGTACTGTGCGGTACCGAATTGTAATCTTCAACAAACAAAATAATCCAGATAAATCCAGACATACTGAAATGGCATTTTTTGCTGGTTTGGATATATTTCAGAAGGTGGATATATTATTAGAGAATATCCTTCATTCTGTATTGCCCAGAACACCGGGAACACTTTTTATTTGTAATATAAAATTCCTAACTATGTGAAAAATTAACTACTTACAGAATATCATGTAAACTGTATTTGGCATTATAATTATTATTCAATACATACATACTTGTTAATTTTAACATCTTGTAACAACATCCTCGCATTAATATTATAACTTAATTTATAAATCATTATTAAATTGAACTGTTGTTTGAAATGGACTGAATAAGTAAATATTATTAACATTTAAAATTAAGTTGTTCGACTTCAATCTTGAGTAATTACTTATTCAAAATAATGCTTTAATGCTCTTCTCTTTTATCAAACTTTTGTTATATATTTTAATTATTATATCCATGAATTAGGGTTCGGTTCATTCTAAAATTAAATAAAAACACAAAATAAATCACCAGACAAATTTGAGCATCTGAAATCCTACAGAAATCAGGTTATGCATATGTCACTATTTTTTATCATTTATTGGAAAAGTAGTTTTTATACATACACCTTATTTACATGAAGTTATTTATTTATATTTATTTCTGGATAATGTAATTTATTAAGATTATGTAATACTATTTACAACATGGAAAATTTTGATTACCGCGGTTATTAAGGAACCGGGCAAGACAGTTGGAGGTCTCTTGTGGACGTTTAGTGTGCTATTACAATATTCTTGAACTCTTGAACTGAGCCCGTCGTTGCATCTCTTTATTACACCGTGTGCATAATGAACATGAAATGGGTGTAGTTAGTTATACTTAAAAGATAGACATATGCCATCCTAGGCTTTTTTGAAAGGAAAACAATTCCATCATACATTATTCTATTATATCTCACAAGGATTGTGCAATTTTTGGATGAACGTTCCCAGTCGTCTTGATTTTTTTCATATCTTCAACAATCATCTTCATATCTCAACCAAGTTACACAAAACATTAATTAATTATACACATTAACCTTTCTCATGAATAACTCCACCCAGTGATGAAAACCGTACGAAAATCCGTTTGGTAGTTATTGATTTTATCGTATTCAGAAAGACAGACAAACGGTGGGATTTTGTTTCATACTATGTAAGGATTCTGTTATAATTTTAAGGAAATGTGGTAGTTTACAGATAAAATGTGTTTCATGGAAGAAATTAGTTTGCATACGGCTTTTTGTGCTTTTCAGATAAGTTGAATGTTGCAGAGATCAAAACTATCTACTGAAAGTGCTCAGATTTTTTTTTTCGAGGAAAAATTGTTTAGAGCATAGTTTTAAAAATCTTTTAAATTATTATCTGACTTGTTGTTGTTATAGTCAAAAAGTATAGTTAAAATTCTTAATATTTGCAAAACATTGATTTCTAATCTGATTTTCAGGTTGACTTGATGGGCCAGAATGTATTTGAATATTGCCACCCGTGTGATCATGACGAGATTAGAGAAACATTAAACGGCAAAACACAAGGAGTTGGGGCTACGAAATCTTTGTTCCTCCGACTGAAATGTACTCTTACAAGTAAAGGAAGATCTGTTAATCTCAAATCAGCTTCATATAAAGTAAGTGTGTTTATTAAATCAATAGATTTACAAATCTTGATAATTATACTTACGCTTAGAGAAATAAATATTAGAGCTTTAGAAATTGATAATTATATTGTAGTTTATGTCTTGAACATTATTGAATAAACGCTAACGAAAGAAACAAAAATGTACCAATTTCTAAAGATGAAATTATTTAAAAAGGGTTTTAATTAATACGTATAATATTAATCCTCGACAAGTACGAAGATTGGAGTAAGCTATAACCTGCTAGATAAGAATGTATTTGGCCAGGGCCTAAAATCTCTCCACTCTTTTACCCAACTACCAAAAACTAGTTTTATTTTTGTATGTTTATTCCAACCTAACGGCCCAAGGTGTGCACTGATTTCAGTTCAATTCAAGCGAATAAAATATCATAAAAAGTCTTGTCAATATACCCAAACACCGGAAGTTATGTCTAAAAGTAATTAGAATATATTTGATTTGCTACAACTCAAAATTAAATATTTTTAAATACCCCTTTGAATTTGGCTTTAATCAGGCAACTTCGCGCTCGGTATTTTAATTGATTCATAATTAACTAGTTTTTTAGATTACGCTGCCTTTTATATTTCGGGATTGGACAACCCTAGTGTTGCAATCTGACAACTGACAGCTCTATCGTGAAGTTTGACTTTTTTGAGGTTATATGTACTCAGAACGTTTTGACATACGAGCTCTATGTGTTGTTTACAGTAACTTAAAGGATTCATCTCGGCCAAAAAATGGAATTAAATCGTGAACATTTTCGTGCGATTCTTTTTTACAACTTTCGACGTGGATTAAGTCAGCAAGAGTGCATGGATGAACTTAATTTAATTTTTGGCGATGAAATTCCATCAAGGACCACTGTTTATCGATGGTATGGTGAATTCAATCGAGGTCGTAGTTCACTCCAAGACGAATTTCGTGAAGGTCGTCCAAAAACAGTTGCTGTTCCGGAGACCATTGATGCTGTGCGCGAACTGATATTGCAAGATCGTCATGTGTCGTGAGATTGAGTCAAACATTTGAATGTAAAAAAAAATTTCGCGTTGGATCCCACACAATTTTTAAACGTTCAAAAAAAGGCTCGTGTCGATTGGTCGAAAGAAAAGCTCAAAAAATACGATCGCGGTGCTTCAAAACACGTTTATGACATAGTGACAGGTGCTGAATCGTGGATTTACGTGTATGAGTCCGAACGTAAACAGCAGTCGACTGTATGGGTGTTTCAAGATGAGCCGAATACAACAAAACTAGTTCGCGCACGAAGCACTATGTCGCAACCGTATCACTAGAACAACACAGAACAGTCAATTCTGAGTGGTACACAACCATTTGTTTGCCAATTGTCTTCCAAGAAATGAGGAAAACCAACCGCCGAAGACAGATCACTCTACACCACGACAATGCAAGCTCTCACACATCGGCACAAACAACTGCATTTTTGACCACTCAAAACATGGATTTGATGAGTCATCCGCCGTATAGTGTCTTGACTTGTCACCAGATGACTTCTTTTTATTCCCGTACGTAAAAAACAAACTGAGAGGTCAACGTTTTTCGACACCTGAAGAAGCGGTTGCTGCGTTCAGAATGCATGTTTTGGAGATACCTCAATCAGAGTGGAAAAAGTGCTTCGACAATTGGTTCAAACGCATGCAAAAGTGTATAGATCTTCATGGGGAATATTTTGAAAAACAATAAAGCGATTTTCGATGATTAACATTTGTTTTTTGTTCTCTAATCCAGAAATAAGACAGCCCTCTTATCTACTCTTAATTTTTTTTGTTTCTTGTACCGATAGTTAGCATTATCTTATACTGTTATTAAATATATATATATATATATATATATATATACTTTTTATTTTTAATGTTACTTTAGTTTTTTAATCTTCATCAATAAAAAAATACAGGGAAGGAAATATTAAATTAAAAGAATTTAGAGTAAGAGTCATTAATTTCAAATATTTTTTCATGCCAGTGTAAATAGGACACAATCTGATTTTGACTGTAAACTTGTAAATTTTAAAAGTCTTTAAATAAATTTCTTTAAGATCATATAATGATGACCCTGCCAAGATTTTTTTGTGACAAAAGACTTGTATGAGATGCTTTTTGTACCTTGAGTATTTAACTCTTGCGACATAGTATATTATATGACTGAAAAATGTCTTTTTCATCATGGATTTGATGAAATTCAGTTTTAGCCTTTTAAACTACATTTAAAACTGGAAGTAGCTGTTTTGGTAGCTAAGGGCACTTTCGACCGTGTATTCGAATTTTAAAGTTCATATGCAAATTTGTTTGAATTACATTTTGAACCTGTAATTTCGAAAAAATTCTTGAGGAGGTCTTCAAGCCCTGTTCATTGGGCTTTCTCTCCTTAAAATTATTTCCTGCGGCAGATAAGTATTTGAAAAATGTATATGGAGAACAAAGTGTAGTAAGGCAATTTCGTAAAATTGCCCGGATTACTGTTTTTCTGTACCCGGATTACTGTTTATCTGTACATAAATTCTTCCTCACGTTATTCTGAGAGAAAGAAATGTCTACAAAATGATCAACCACTATTCCTTTATATAAGTAATGTATTGTATATTGTATTATACTTATCTGTGTTTGGAAATTTTGTACACACATCCAGACAATTTTACGAAATTTCTTTACTACACTTAGTTCTCCTTATACAATTCTGTTGCAGGAAAAAAAAATAGAGGAGATAAAACCTAATGAACAGGCAAAATAATTTTCAACCTGTGTTGCCAATTGGAAATGCCATTTTAAGTGGAAATTCTACTTTTGTTTTTTGTTTGAAAAAACAATAATAATATCGATCTCGATATTAACGTCACAAACTACCATTTTGACGTAGTTTAAGTTTTTGTTGCAACAAGTTGAACTTTTGAAATAAAATCACTTTACTGGTTTTTCCGGTTTTCTTCAACAAAAATGCTCCAAATAGGACATATCTTTCGCCTTTTCAAAGTATACTAGTGTGCTCTCTTAATTTCTTTACAAATGGGAAACTTTTATTAATTTTAGGAAAAAATTTATTCTTCATAAAATGTTCTGCACGCTCTCTAACCTAAAGTACGGCAGTCAAATAAATATCTTTTTTTTATACGAGGGTTGTCAAACATATGAATACTGCTTTAGAATTTGGTTACTTTATTTTTGACAAAATCGAAAATTGTTATTATGAAAAATATGTATAATTATACCAATCCACCATGAAAAATCAGGTTTTGTAGTTTTTTTAATAATCTAAATTAAAATATGTGGGACTATGAGTTTACAAAATTGGCGTTAGTGGTGTGACTTTAATCCATATTTCTTTGCCCAGACACGTGATCAGTATTCATTTAAAAATAAACGCAAATATAAGTAGGAGCTTTTTCCCAAGAAATTCTAAATGGTGTACGAAGCTTACTTTTTTTAAATAACTCGTTTAATTTTGTGGGTGAACTTACCTCTGGGGCTACAAACAATATAGTCAACAGGCCATACTACTATTTATGTAAAAATACCTTTTCAATGCAAAACTTTTTTGTCAAAAATAAAGGTACTCCTAAGCAAATTTCACATATTTGACAAACCTCGTATAGGGATTAAAATTTTTTGATATTTGATGGGCATATTTTCTCACTAACTATAGTTTACTGTACACTACACACACACAAAAACTAAAATTTCCACGTATCGAGCTACTATTTCCCAGCATATTTTAATTTTACCAAATTAAGAACATGTACTAATCTGGTAGTACAATTCTTGTATTCCCAACGACTATGCTGTTCACTTTTTTATGTACTAAAATTGCTATAAATAATAATTTATTACTAAAAACACAAATTTGCACCTATGTTACATTCATGAAATTATAGTGTATGCGTTTAATTTTGAAATAACACTGTTTCTTTATCTATTGAATTTTCAAAGACCCATGTTAACATGTTTGGTTATAATTGAGTTTAGTTGACCTACGAATGTGTCGTTCGATTTGTAAGTTATGAATCATAGGCCCATAAACAGCTATATGTCGGTATATATAGTACATATTATTTAACGAAATTTATATAATTCAATTGATTTAAAAAAATGCTTTCATCATTATTTAATCACATATTATTTTTAGATAATTCACTGCACTGGACGTTTGCTGAAAAACTCGAAAGACAGTCAGTCAGATGGGAACAAAGCCGTGCTCGATACTTGTTTTCTAGCTCTAGGAAAACCAATACCTCATCCATCAAATATAGAGACCCCATTACCTAAACAAACTTTTTTAACCAAGCATTGTATGGATATGAAGTTTACCCATGCCGATGATGAATTGTAAGTAATGAAAAATCTTTGTGTTGAATATTCTAGCATATAGATGTAGACCTATAAATTATAGTAATAAAATAACTAACTTATGTTTTCTCCATGATATTGTTAAGAATTTCCGTGGGTTCAACACAATTGATTAACACCAAATATAAATCTTTATTTCCTCGGTACCACTCAAAGCTGCACATATAATGAAATTAATAAGTAGCCCGAAGACTGTACATTATAGCTATTGATGAAAAACTAATATGAGGGGTCGTTATTGGGTAACAGAAACAAGATTTTTGTTTGTATTTTTGTACACGCATCAGACAAAAACTATTGTATGGAATTTAATGTAGTTTTCACAGAAATTTAACTTTAACCACAAGCTCCTTTTTACCACAGGATAATATCTTATTGCGATAGTTTTAAATTTAATATTGCTCGGATCTCACGTGACTTAATGAACATAATGCTAAATAAACCGATTCTGAGGAAACTTTCGCCGCACTTACTTTGTTACACAAAAAAAGGTTTGTCTGAACCGATCTGAACCGATTACAATAACTAAATATTAATATGCAAATAAATGTTAATAAGTCACAAATTCGAAGTGGGGCTAGTTCACAATAAAAATACTTCATTAATATTACTGTATTATTTCTCACTTCTCTATGAATTACTCAATTCCAACTAAGGTTCAATTGCCATTTGACGATGCTTGTCGTGCTCTTATACAAATCAGTTTCTCAACCTTCTGGAAGGATCTGCTATCTTCCTTTCATCCTTTCGTTGTTTCGAAGACTCTATCAAATCTGTGTGTACTGTTTTTATCGTCAGTTATTCATTTAGATGTATTGTTTTTATTGTAATAAGTAATATTCAGGTTGTTAATATATAGATGCCGGCAGTTTTTGTAGATGCGATTATTATTTTTGTTTCGTGTTTTATATAACATCTCAAATCTTTATTTATTTTCCGATTCATTAATAACTTCCTCCATGCAATCTTAAATAAGCGGTACTGTGCAAACTAATAAATAAATAAATCCAGTGCAGGTAGAAAACATACGATACTTTTTTTTAGTAATATAAACATTGTGAGTTAAGTTTAACCACATTTAATACCATTTAATATGGTGAAAATATACCATCACATATTCAAGTAAAATTGTAATCAAATAAATTTCTCAGTAAATCAGTGTGGATGTTGAGGATACTGAACGCTTATTATTCAACTGTCAGTATTGCAGTGGAATTTAGATGAGACTTCTTTAAATTTACATTCCAGGATGATTAAGTAATGTTTGTATGGCACCCAACAAAAAAAGGATTGATGGTGCAAAAATATTCTCCACCGCATTTTTAGAGGTCCTGACTAAAATAAAAAGTAAAAATCCTGTAGCTGTCATCTAAAGGAAAGACCTCACTTATAATTTTAATAAAAAATAGAAAATTGACAAGTAAACTTTTCATTGTAATTTCATAGTCACTGGACCTGACTTACACTTTTATGTTGGTGGTTAGCAAAAATCTGTAATTCTAATTTATAAACAAATATTTTTTCGTAATTAATTTAATAGTAATGTAAAGACTAAGAAAAGGTCCTCATATAAGATGGGACGGATATAGTTGGGTAGGATTTCCAAGATTGGAATTTTTAATTGGTGCAAGTTAGTTTTTTTTACATACAGGAATCGCAGGAAAATTTGAACTATTTTTCAGTATTATTTCCGTCAAACTTGCAAAGGGTGTTCGCTATGCGAAATTCCTTTTTTAACCTTTGAAAGTAGGTATTCGACTTAATTTGACAACTTCAAACTTAATAGTTAATTAAATTTAAAATTAATGAAAAATTCAAAAGGTAATGTTAGTCTGAAGCTGGTAGACAATGTAACTCGTTCCTCGAAGTTTCCTTGGACTTCCATCGTCTTGAAGTGATTGATCTCACAACGTTTCAATAGCGTTGGATCTGCTATCGTCATCAGGTGAATAATGGGAAATTTAGATTAGTCGGCGTATTTATACTCTTAACACTTAACACGGATATGGTATCAAATTGGGTTTCAAGAGCAACAACACCTTGAGGAGCATGATCACAAAAACAAAGCCGGACAATCCCGCAGTACAAAAAAACTGTATATACAGCATACCATGTGAATGTGGCAATCTCTACATTCGGGGGGAGACTAAGCGACCACTGGACACCAGGGTTAAGGAGCATCGCATAGCTACTCAAAGGGGAGAACTAACAAAGTCTGAATTAGCTAATCACGAATGGACCGAACACCACAACATCAACTGGGACTAGGCAAGGGTAATTTACAAGGAAGAGCACTGGTATAAAAGAAAATTCATCGAGATGGCATACATATTCTCTAATGCGAAAATAATCAGGGAGCCCAGCGTCCAAATTAAAATCGCTCTTCTTGAGCCACTGCCGCTACGCATCACCGACAACCAATCGCCAGGTCCGGCTACGCTGATTGGACGAGACCGATTAAGCGACCGGTTAAGGGTATAAATACGACGGGTAATCTGAATTTCCCATCATTCACCTGATGACGATAGCAGATCCAAACTCATTGAAACGTTGTGATATCAATCACTTCAAGACGATGGAAGTCCAAGGAAACTTCGAGAAGTAGCAATGACAAATTAACTAATTCCGAATTTGTCATTGCAAACCTTTTAATTTTTAATTTTCTTGTTCAGTTGTGTTAAGTTTTATCACCATTGAAAACGGGTTTGATTTAAACCCTAAAACGTTTGGACTATTCGAAATATACAGACTTTCCTGCAATACATTTTTTTGGAGTGGAACATTAGAAACCAAAAATTTACTTATTTTTTTGTAATGGAGTAAAACAGAGACACATAAAATATCAAATAAAAAAATTATAGAGATTTATGACATTTATGTCAGTTTACAATTGACACTTCACAACTCAGTAAATATGAAAGGCAACTATATCACTACCTAACACTGCATATAAATCCCCTAACACTACATATAAACCCCCTATATCAACAAAACCATTCAGATGTGTTTTTATGGTTATCTTCCCAGTTCATCAACAAAAATTTTGGTATTATTTTCAAGGTGAAACCAGTTTATCCCATTCAGACTAATATCAACCCATCAATAATTACTTGACTATTTTACAACACTGCCTCCCCCCCTTTAATTCTGATCGTCCCGATCGGAAACTTTTCTCCATGATAGGGAGCTAGTCGATCTAAATGGACCACCTTCATCTTCATGGCCAGATGACCTCCGGTAATCCCATTCCGAATTTCAGTCAGGGTGGCTGGTACCTTTTTCTTTGGGACTACCAGTTGGGACTTGGCTTTTCGGCCGTCATTGCTTTCTCAAATTCTCTTTAACATTCCATTCTCTACTCTTAGAGGATTCTATTGGGACCATAACGATTTCACGACGCCCGAGTATCTAGCTACCTCGTCCCATCGTGGCCTGGGTACCTCTCTCTTTTTAAGTGACAGGATTGGTTCAATTCTGGATCAGTCTTGGATGCAGTGTTCCGTCGTCGAGTCTTCATTGGCCTGCACTCGGATCTGTCGGATAGAGATACCCTCAGGATCAGACAATGTCCGCATTCTACTCTACAGGGTCTTCTTGACAAGGCATCGTCATTATTATTCAAACCGCCGACACGGTGTTCAACCTTGACATCGTATTGCTGTAATTTCTCCATCCACCTGGCCAGTTGTCCTTCTGGGGTCTTCATGTCCAACAGCCATTTGAGGGCGGCATGATCTGTTCTTTTTAGGAAATGACGACCATAGAGCTTTTTGTGGAAATGGTCTACAGCCTTGATTATTGCAAGAAGTTCTGTTCTGCTGACAGAATAATTCCCTTCCGGTTTCGAGAATCCACGGCTGTAGTACTCGATCACCCTCTCTTCACTATCTTGCACCTAAGATAGGACGATTTGTGTTGCTAGCGGGGGTGTCTAAGATGAACTTGCCGGACTGTGTAGGGAATACTAGGATTGAGCTGAAACATAGTGCCGCCTTCAGTCGTCTGAATCATGTCTCAGAATCTGGATTCCAACTGAAGTTATTTTTCTCGTTCGTCTGCCGATGTAGAGGTGCGGCAATGGCAAATCCCTCAACAAATCGTCTGTAGTACGAAAAGAGCCCTAAAAAGCTTCCTAGTTCATGCTTGCCTCTCGGGACCGGCCAATCACGAATGGCTGCTATCTAGTCTTCGTTGTGCGGATTCCTGACTCGGAAACAACGTGGCCCAACAACTCTACCTCTTTTTGAAACAATGAACACTTATTCGGGTTGAGTTTCAGGTTGGCATTCTTAATTCTCGAAAATACTTCGCCCAGGTTCTTCAGATGGTTGTCGAATGTGTGACCCAGGACCAGAATGTCGTCGAGGTATACTAAGCACGTTCTCCATGTCAACCCGCTCAGTACATACACCATTAGCCTCTCAAATGTAGCGGGAGCATTACATAACCCAAAGGACATGACCGTGAACTGAAACAGCCCTTTACTGGTGGAGAACGCTGTCTTCTCTCTGTCGTTTTCGTCTAGACCAACCTGCCAGTATCCACTCTTTAGGTCTAGTGTGGAGAAGCAACGGGACCCTGCTAGTGTGGTCAGAGTGTCATCGATTCGGGGTAGTGGATAGCTGTCTTTCTTCCTGACGTCATTAAGTTTTCTGTAAGCAAAATCGGGTGGTTCCATCCTTTTTTTAACTAGCACGACGTGAGCGGACCATGGGCTGATGGATGGCTCAATAACTCCATTTTGCAACATGGACTCGATGTTTTCCTCGACTGCCTGTTGTTGCCCCAAGGGTAGTCACCTAGGTGGTATTCTCATGGGTTAAGCCTTTCCGGTATTTATTCGGTGCTGGATGATGTTGGTGCGACCGGTGGTTCCATCTTGGCTGTTAGGATTTGCCAGTGATTTGCAATAAATTGGTTGGCTTTCTTCTGTTCCTCTGGTGTAAGATGTTTCAAATGGTCGGCAAACTGTTGTAGAAACTCTTTACTGGGCCCTGTCTCCTTCACTGACGTCTGGCACTCTTTTTCGCAATTGATGATGATCTCTACTGGTTGGAAACAAGCTATCTCTTGACCATAGGCAATTCTGATGTCGTTGTTGGACAAATTCATGACTCTAATTGGTATATCTGGTCCTGTTTTAACTATATCCCGTCCAGCTAAGTAGTCATGAACTGAGTGAACGGGCTCTCCACCATTCCAACGCAGCTCCCAGGATTGCTTTCTAGCTGTCCATGAATAATCTGTTCCGTTCGACCAGGAATTCTCGCTAAAGATTTTGCTACAACTTTTAACGGCGTTGCTGAGCTGTTGACGGGCAGTGTCAATACAAATTCCTCATTTACGAATGGAAGAACATCGTATCTCGAGTCGAACATAAATCCATGTTGGCTGATTAGGTTCATACCAAGTATAAAATCGTCCTCAATATCCGCTACTATGACCCTATGCTGGATTCTGTTGTCCCCCATCTGCAGTACTATATCTGCCTCACCCTGTATTGACATGGACTCGTCGGTGACTGTTCTGAGCTGGATGTTGTTGGTAACTGGCCGGATTTCTGATGACCTCAAAACCCTGGACTTGGCAATGGACACAACGAAGCCGGTGGCGATGGTGATGGTAATTGCTCGGCCATTGATGGTGCCCCTGATGACTAGGCTGCTGCTATCTCGGCAAAATCCCCGGATGGATAATGTTTTGGGGGCTGGTGGAGGGTCAGTCAGCATTCGCCCCCTTATGCTGACTGGCTGACGGTCCCTGGGCATGTGGTTGTGTCTGGAAGGATGGTTCTGGTTCTTCCTGGCTGAAGGAAACTGCTCGCACCCTCGGTTTGGACATGTTCATGATTGCCTCTACTTCCAAGACCCGAAGTAAAGCTTCATTACTTTTTCTGACGCCACTAAGTCTTAGATTTCTTTGTACTTCCACATCCCTGATACCGTTTATGAAACTCTGTGTGGCCAACTGGTCTTTCGTCTCCCCTGGCAGGTCTGGATAGGACAAGTGTACTAACCGTCTAATCTCTGCTTCGAATTCTTGAAGGCTCTCTCCGGATTTTTGCGTTTTTCCTCTTAGTTGCACCTGGTATACTTGGCTCAGGGATTGATTGCCGTATCTTTTGTCCAGGATGGCGATGATCTTGTCGAAATTGCCTTGTTCATCGACTGGAATGCTTTGGAGGAGTTCTAAGGCCGGACCTCTTAAGGAAATTACAAGAGACCTAGATTTTTCTTGGTTTTCCCATCCATTAGCGTTAGCTACGGCTTCAAATTGCCGTTTATACATGGGCTAAGATGAGCTGCCATCAAATGTGAGTGGTTTTTTAACGGAACCTTTGGTACTCATGGTGTTCTGGTATTTTCCTCGCTGTAAATCCTGTTGTATTTTTTAAATTGTTGTTTCTACCTTGTTTTGGATGACACTGATTTTATCTTGTACTGTATTTTGAATTGAACTGATTTCAAATTTTACCTGGCTTTGGATAGAATCGAGGTCATCTCCTTTGGTTTCAACAGTATCCACATTATTTTTTATGGTCTTAATGTCATTTTATATTTTATCTCTTTTATGTCTGACTCAACTATTTGCATTCTTTCATTAACTTGCGATACTATTTGCATTAATTGTTCAAATTGCAGTTGTCTTTTTTCTTCAGTTCGGCTTTGTTTTTCTTCAAATTTCGAGAATAATCCTTCAATTAAATTGTGCTGTTTTTCACCTTTAGATTTTACTAACTTTTGTTGAATGTCTTCCCGATGTTGTTTCTCTTTTTTCTCACGTTTTTCCAGGATCTGCGTTATTTTTTCGTCTTCCATCCGTATTTAGTAGTCTCGTCCATTTTTTCTTTTTCCATACTTCGGGTTTCCATTAATCAAATTGCGATTTTAACCTTACTTAATCCTTCACTTCTGATCACCAAATTGTTATAAACTCCGTGAGTTCAAATACTTAATTAAAAAAATACTCATATACACTTTACTTTCTAGAACCTTTATTCACACGTAAACATCAATTATTCTCAACAGCTGATTCCAATACAATAACATCGAAACCATAACAATAGGTAAACTCTACTAACCTCTTCGATGATCGGCCGTTCCTTTTATAATCTTCATGGAATTCTTCCAGCAAATTTCGAGGGTCATATTCCCTGTTGTCGAGTTTTTTCGAGATTTTCTAGCACGATCGACCTTGCGGATATTCTTTTTTTATACTTCGGTCGACTTAAATGTTTTACGTTACTTTAGCTATGGACGGCGTAGATAATTTTACAACAATATTTTTGATCAGAGTTTTATGTATGTATATATAAAGTAATCATTTACTTCTTGTTTCAGTATGACCAATTTATTGGGCTATGAACCAGATGATTTATTAGGCAAATCTGTATATGAATATCATCATGCAATGGATATGGATTTATTAATTTCTGCCTATAAGTGTTGTAAGTAAAGTAAAACATTTTAAGTATTTGTTATTGTTAGTTTATATATATATATATGTAGGGTGTTCCCCGTAAGGCCTATTAAACAGGCCCACAAATTGAAAAAAAATAACGCTGCCAGGCTCACTTGTTTATATGTAATTTGGGACGGCATTTTTCACCTGTATTACGTATTTAGGAATAACCTTCACTTACGAATAGTCTCCATAAAGACTTTTCTATTGACTTTCTCACTAATTATCGCACACAAAAACCTTAAGCTCACAAATCCTAAACACTGAATCCCAAGCCCACCAATCAACAGCCGTCTAATATCAAGCCCATATATTAATAAACCACCACACAACTAAAATCAACAAAATCTAAGTTGAAAGTCCCAAAAACCGTATGTTTCGATCCACGACCTCCAAACAGATAAACCTCAAACCCACAGAACCCATTCCTGTAACTCAAACACCCCAAAATCCCGATTCCACTTATACCAAAACCCACATAACTTTAGTCCACAATCAGCAAGATCACATGTCTAGTCAACGATTCTCATGCTCACAAATCTCATGTCTACAAGCCTCAAGCTTACGAATCTTCCTGCCATAAACCCTAAGCCCATAAAATTTAACATTGGAAACCTTGAACCCATAGTACGTATTGCAATGAAACAATGCCCATTAACCTGTAGCCGACATATCCTAATAGTAACTAACCTTAGCCAATTACATTAAATTCCTGAGACAGTAGTACACTAAGTCCATAAACCTTAAACCCAAAAAATATTATCCTACAAAACCAAAGCTTTTAGATTAAAGGTATGTACTGTAACATAAAAACCCAAAACAAAACACCCCACAGTCACAAACATTAATCCGAAATTGAGAACTCAATAATCTTAATTACAAAATCCCAAGCTTACATATTTCAAGTCCATAGACTCGAGCATAGATGGCTTAATCCTTTAAATATTATCCCTTCAACCCTAAGTTCAGATATCTTTTAGCCTTTTATTAAATCCACAAAATGAAAACCTGCAACCTGGAATATGCGGACTTGGAATATTTAATCTGGAGTATATATATTATAAATCTATAGTGTTCAAATTTCTGATCCTGTGACTTTTACTATCATTCAACTTTCGAATATGAAACTTGGGGTTCTATGAACTTTTTTAAAATTCAACTCGCTCTAGCGAGATAATATTCCCTCTTTTTGTTTTTTTTTTATTTTGCATTTTTTAATTACATACCTTATACCCCGTATTATATTGTTTTATTGTTTTTGTCGGATCATTTAATACCTGGTTCATTTAATTTATTTATTGTTTATTTTTAGAAGAGCGCGTAGAGTTTTCTGTTGTGAGCATAATTAGTGTCATGTTCATCCCAAAATCCTTGGTACCGCCTTACAACATCTTTGAGATCCCGATGTGACCTTTCTCCTGTTCTTCCCTAAAATCACCTAAGTTCTCAGCAGCCGTGTTCTGTAATTTGTTATGGGTCGAAGCGAAACGGATCAAGTTTGATTATAGAGACCAGTTGTTAATAATTTCGGGTTTGACAAATTTGGAATATCGAAACACTTTTCTAATTTTCCTTCACTTTAGTAGTGCAATTTTTCACATGCTACTACCGCATGTCACGGCACACTCGAAATATCTGCAATACAATTTACGCATGCTTTTAAATCAGCTAGAATTACAGTATGGTCACGCCACATCACGTGGCGTCACGTGACCATAGTGGAGTTAGTTTGGTTTGACACTGTCATAAATACTTTCTTCCGAGCACCGTTTGCAAGCTGTTCAAATTTGTTAAAAAAAAAATGGTTGAATTCAAGAAATGCACGACATACTTGCAGTACAGTATTTACTGAAAGACTTTCACGAAAAGTATCTTCATCTTCATTCGATATTTTCTGTGGAGATAAGTAAACTCGCATATATACGGAAATAAATAAAATATTTAAGGGTAAAAAACAGTTTATCTCGATTTCCGGTAAAACTAACAAGTCATGTGGAAAACGTTAAATAGCAAAATTGTAGGTAATAAAAAGATCTAAAACTTTTGTGTTTACACTTTTTTTCACATAACCTCAAACTTTATGTGAAAAATTAAAAAAACAATTTTTTTGTTTTTTTATTTTTATCTTTTACAAAAAAAACTTACCTTTTATCTCCCGAACACATTGTAACTTTTTTTATTAAAAATATTTATTATTTCACCTTAATTTGATTTATCATCGTAAAAGCACCCTATTTTTTAATCGAAAATTCTCACATCAAAATATATGTTTTTTAAAAAAAGCCAATGTTTTTTCTTCGTTAAAATCTCTACTTTCGATGGCGTAAAATATATATACATTACTATGGTAAATGTTCTCAGAAAATGCAAAGAAACGAAAGAAACTCGAATCCCAAAATTACATTCTGGCCCCTTCCCCTCTTCTATATGAAATATCTTTTGATGGGCTAAAATATTCTGTATGTTAATCAGGTATATAAGTATAAGCTTAAAATAGCAATAAATAGACATCTACATTTTAAAGATTCTATAACTTTCTCAAAATACTGTAGATGTCTTATTAAATATTAACTTTATTATCTTATTTGGTTGGTAATTATTGTAGTATATTTCGACTTGTACTGATTTTGTTTATCAACATATCATGAAATCTTACGTTTTTGGAGTAATTAAAGTAAAAATCATACTATTATTAATATGTAAAGACGAAAACCCACTACCCCTTTTTCGGCCTTTATTTTGAAAGGACAGTAATGTAACGTATACCATTCGACAGGTAATATGCCGTAGATGTGCAGAATATATAAATAATCATTATTTATTTCTTTTAAAATAAGTAAATTAAAGATATATTTTTTTGAGAAGGCGCCATCTGTGAACAAGTAGCTTAAACAATCTAATGTTCGTAATTTGACATTGACGTAGTTGACAGCAGTCGACAGTAAAACACAATCGTGTAGCCAAGAAGAAATATTATTTAAATATTTAGAGCATGTACCTTCTGGAGATAGCCTGCAATTCACAAAATTGTGGAAAGGCCTGAAAGAGAGGACAATAAAGAACGTAAGATTTTCTCAAAACCCTTTTCGGGGTTTTGGCGGCTAGAAATCGATTTTTCGGGAAGAATCGTATTACCGAGAAAGAACTATTAGGACAGCTGAGTTTTGAAATTAGAAGAGTTTCAATACAGGGTGATTTGGTAAACTACTTAAGATTGGAACTGCTTAAAAAATATATATTTCAATACAAATTGATGTGTAGGATCTTAAATTTTATCACTATTTGTTATTTTACTAGCATATCATTTTTACAACTGAACCCTTCAAGAAATTAAAGTAAAAAGTGCTGGTTAGGTAATTTTTGGATGGGTAAAAAATTATGTGTTCTCAAGTTAATTTGAGGCACACAATGAAGTTGTCTTGAAAGTCAATCGATATCGTTATAGGATATACAGGATGTTCATAAATGTTATATGTAGCTGTTAAATATACATATTTAAATTTACTGAGATATAGGGCGGTGTAGATCATAATTATACAGGTTGATTCCAGATATGTTAGAAACAAAATGTTTATTGGGTGGCCCATAAGCTGCTGCATATACAGAGTGTCTAAAAAATAGGGTACTGCAATTATAATTATAAAATCGTTAGAAAAAATAATTATATAGTGCGGTTGAATTTACAAGGTTCTTGGTATAATAAGCAGATGAAATATAGGGTGATAAGAATTATAGTTATACAGGGTGATGGAAATATGTGCTGGAGTAGAGTTATATTCATACAGTGTGGTTTAAAAAATATTACAATAAAAATGCAATATTTCGTAGCCCATAAGCAGATGCATATATAGGACAGATGCAATATAGGGTGATAGGAATTATAGTAATACAAAAAGATCAAATACGGTGGTTCTTACGCAGTGGCATATATAGAATGGTTAGAGTGAAATTAAAGTTTTACCGCGGGCTCAAAAAATGTTTAAAAATATGATGCGTGGTCCCTGAGCAGTTGTATAAACAGGGTAGTTGAAATATAGTCCAGAGTAGAATTATAGTTACATAGGGTAGTTAAAAAAATGTTATTTTTTTTATATTGGGTAGTCTATTAGCAGTTACATCTAAAGGGTGGTGGATATATATTGTGAAGTGGAATTATTATAATGAGTATTTTAATAAATGTTAGAGAAATTAAATTAAACTGAATCATTTCATCTTGAGAAAAATTAGTTTATATAGGAAATGTCCGATTATCTGGTTATATGTACCATTTTTGATGAATTTACGAGAAAGCTCGGTCACCCATATACTGAATTTATTAAATGTACCAATGGGAATTGAATAAGTGTTACTAATTAATTAAAACAGATTATTTTGCAATTTCTAGAAATCAGATTTCTACTTCACAACTATTCTTTCAATTGGAACTATCATTTACCTTTATTCTGTTTTCTATATTATTCTACAGGTTAATAGCTGAATTATTTAAGTTAAAGCAATTTTTGGGTAAATTTTTGTATTTAAGTTGCATTTACTGTCTCTTTGCCATACTAAATTAAGAATTACGAATTTTAACTCAAATAAATCTATTAATTATATATAAAAAAGAAGGTGAATTTCATGACTTATTGGCCCTATAGGTCGAATTTCGACCACAGGCGATTCTAGGTTTAATAAATGGCTCAAAATTGTACATAATGATTAAAAAAAACTAATTAAAGTTTTTTTTTATTTCCTTGCATTTTCTGAGTCCATTTACCATAATAATGTATATGTATTTTTACACCATCAGAAAGTAGAGATTTCAATGAACAAAAGCCCACCGATATTAGGTCAAATCAAGGTGAAAAAAATAAATATTTTAAATAAAAAAAAATTACTGTGTGTTTGGGATATAAAAACGTAAGTTTTCACCAAATTTCGTGAACTTTTTTTTGTAAAAGAGAATAAAAAACCAAAAACTTGTTTTTTGAGTTTTTGCCAAAAATTTTGAGGTTATCTGAAAAAGTCTAAACACAAAAGTTGTAGATCTTATTGCAACTTTGCCATTTAATTTTTTCCCATAGGGCTTGTAGTTTTGCAGGAAATCGAGATAAACCATTTTTTTACCCTTAAATGCAATTTTTTACCCTTAAAATGCAATTTTTTAAATTTGTATTTTTTGGCAACTACACCTTTGCTGACAACATTTGTAATATGGCATCATCTATTCTTAAATAACTATTATGCCATTCATATCTTCCTCCTCTCAGCTCCTATAATAATTTGATGTGTATTCTTTTTGATTCATGGAAGTTTAAGGAGTTTGGAAGTAAATTTATAATCTTCTCTTACCATTTGCCACCTCGGCTATTGATTCTGCAATATTTATTTGTTTAAATATTTTTGTTAGTTTCTTTTCTGAAGGATATTTGTGGCACATTTTTTAATGTTTAAGCACTTTCTGCGAAATAAAACCACAAGTCAGGAAATTTCTGTATATTTCCAAACGTTTCCGAGTGTAGGTGAGACTTCGTTGTCAATGGCAAAGAATCTATGAAAAAAGGCACAGTTCTAAAATGTAATATTAAAATGTTTGACAATATCTATTATTTTTGACTTATGACTTAACTAAATATACAGAAATTTTATTATCAATTATCTTATCAATTTTTTTTTGATGTAGCGCGAGTTAAATTTTTTGGTCGAGGGTAGACCTTATTGTTAAAGCTCGAAAGACACTAGCTGATTAGTAGTCTATATATTGTCTTATATATAACTAACAACACCTTTTTGTCCAGTCACGACTGTGATTGATTATTTGTTGTATTATACCAAAAACATTTGAAGAATTTCAGTTTTTTAAATTTTAACCGTGCATTTACACAGGACAGACTTGTTCGTACAGAAGTCTGTACTGACTTCTGAAAAGGACATGCATGAATTTTTCCAATTAGCCTGTAAACCGCAAATATTTCTAATCGTACCGACAATTATATTGTTATAAAATTCATTTTACGCAAAGAGACAACTTTAAGAAACCTTCTAAATATAAAACCGGCTGAAATAATATTATTTTTTCGTCTAGTTTGTTAGTAGCCTGTTTGAATATTTTTTGCTAGTCTTGTCAATTTCAGTCATACTTTCGCCATAAATCACTTTAATTAACTTCACTTAATCGTGCACTTCTGTCACCAACTTGCAATAGATTCTGTGGGTTCAAATCAAATGTACCAAATAAATTCACTGTTTACAAACAATGAGTAATACTACAGCTAACTTCTTTTCTTAATTCTTTCTCTTTGGCGGCGTAAAATGAATTTTATGACACTGCACCAGCCTCCAGGACAGTATACATCCGTGGATTTTGCCGTGATAGCAGCAGCCTAGTTATCTAGGGCACCATCATTGGGCGAGCAATCACATCACCTTTTGATACCGGCGCCGCGCCGCTGTGTCCATTGCCAAGCCCTGAGTTTTGAGGTAATCGGAAATTCGGCCAGCTAACAACAACATCCAGCTAAGAACAGTTACCGGCGTGTCCATTTCAATACATTGTGAGGCAGATGTAGTGCTGCAGATGGGGGACAACAGAATCCGGCCTAGGGTAGCGGACGATTTTATACTGGGTATAGACCTAATTAGCCAACATGGCTTCATGTTCGATCCGTTTCCTAAATGAGGAATTTGCATTGAGGCGACCCGTTAATAGGTCAACCAGAATTCACTGTCGAACGGAACAAATTATTCATGGGCAGCTAGAAAGAAGTCCTGGGAGCTGCCTTGGAATGGTGACTCATTACTACTTAGTTGGACGGGCTAAAGTTAAAACCGGACGAGACATACCAAATAGAGTCCGAATTGCCAATGATCAAGAAATAGCATGTTTCGAGCCAGTGGACACCATCATCAATTGCGAAGAAGTGTACCAGATATCGGTGAAGCAGACGGGACCCAGTAAAGAGTTTGAGCCATTTGAGCAATTTATCGCGAATCACTGGCAAATCTTTAATAGTCAGGTGGTACTACCGGTCGTACAAACATCATCCAGCACAGAATAGATACCACCTAGGTCTCTACCTTTGAGGCAACAACAGGCAGTCGAGGAAAACATCGAGTCCATATTACAAAATAGGGTTATTGAGCCATTCATCAGCCCATGGTCTGTTCCCGTTGTTTGAAAAAGATGGATGGAACAAACTGATTTTGCGTTGATTACAGAAAATTGAACGAAGTTACGAAGACAGACAGCTATCCACTTCCCCAAATCGATGACACGCTGACCACACTAGCAGGGTCCCGTTGTGGTGGTTTTTGGGATAGAGGGGGCGGAAACTTGAAAAAAGTGAAGTATCCATTTTTCATATTTCGAATATAATATTGGCAGACAAAACTTGATGGTGGTTTTACTGAAACGACATAAAAAAGTGGATTTTAAACAGAACTAATAAGTTCAGTTTCCTTGTTTCGACTTATACTTTGATGGGAAAATATTGGCAGATATTCCAGACTGGCCATTTTCCAGAAATTTTACATAAACAATTCGAAAGATGTACAAAAACTTGTAAAATGCCCGAATATGGGTGAAAGTTTGAAAAAAATGCCACTCAGTAGGGCTAAATACAAAGGGATGACAAATTTCGTTTCGTTGGGTACAGCTGCTATTTCGATTATTGACATCTGCGAGTGTCTGCGACAATGGTGCTAGCGCTAATGACGATAAATTTTTTATTAAATCAAATAATTTTGAGAGGATACAGGGTGAGTCAAATCATGCTACAATTTCATATGTAAAGAAATAATTTTTCGAGCTGACACCATTACATCGTTTCTGAACTTATCCCTTCCTGTAAACAAATGTTATTTATTTAATAATAAAAAAAAATTCGTCAGCAAACCATTTATTTTGGTTATCTTTATTACTTTTAAACTATTTTAAAGAGTTTATGCACCTTAATAGTCTTTTAGCTTTAACTTCAGTACCAATTTTGCATTTTTCTTTTGATGAGGATCGGTCCATTTGACTAGTACCATTTTCGCAGCTGTCAATTCTACAGCGATATCCAACGAAGTGAAATTTGACATTACGCCTAGTTAATTTGGCAAAACAAGATAAAATTAAAAATTTTAATAACCGCCGACACATTAAACCCCTAAAACGTAAAAAATACTCATATCCCGGACTTATTAAGATTGGAATTTCATAACTGAGGTTACTACACACGCGTATTTGGTCCACTGGAGCAAGTCCAATATTTAAGACCCATCTCTACCACAGGTCCACTCAAACACACAAAAAATTTAACCAAAATCAAAATTTATATTTCTAGAATTCGATCGTAGCCCTAATTAACGGATCCAATTTTGAATCTAAACCATCTAGAGAACCACTCAAATACCACAAAATTGAAATCGGTTCAACCATTTAGGAGTTCAAAAAAGTTCTCCTAGAACCCGAATGCTGCGCCCCCAACCTGATCCAATTGTGAATCCAATCCAGGAACCCACTCGAATACACACAACAAATGGCGTCCAAATCTGTCCAGTCGTTTAGGATCAGTTAATAAAAATCTTAAATTATAGCTATGAACTATCTCGGTAACGTCAGCTTTCAAACACAAAAAAACGCATCAAAATCGGCCCATTCGTTTAGGTGCTACTTTGCAACAGGCACACACAGAGCTCCATATACACACCTTAAACTGATATCCATCTCTTTTTGCGTTGGGGGTTAATAAGTGAAATTAGCTATCAGGATGTTAAAACATACCTACCTTTACCTTGTCATGGTTCAGTTATTTTTTTACCGATTCTCATTTTACTCAGAAATATTCCGTTTTCAGAATCTAAGTAATTTCTCATACCACTAATACCAACCAAACAGACAACCGAATTGTGAACATGATTCCACATGCCCCAGGTGTATCTGAAAAGATTAAACGGTTAGGAAATAAATACGGTGTTAAACTGTTTTTAAAACAAATAATACATTGCGCTCTATCCTCACACATACCAAACCATTTAACGCAACTCAGAATTCCAATAAATGTGTGTACCGGCGAAACTTCAAGACCTTTAGAAGTAAGGAAAAAATAACATCAATATAACATTTCCAGAAGACATATGGATAAATCAAATTTGGCCAATCATGTATTAACCAGCACCGGCTATAGAAAGACTGGGATAAAACAAAGATTTTGTTGAAAGAGGAAAATTTAAAAAAGAGAAAACTTAAAGAAGCCAGCTGTATGATGATAAACAACGCGGAAATCGGGGCACCTTCAATGGACCTTCATTTGGACTGGAGAAATCTATTGCAAACACAGCAGAAAAACGGTACCCTCAGTATCAAGTGATCGCCAAAAGAAGATTGTCACTCTAAAATTTTTGACAAACAACAAAAACAATATCAAAACGAAATTTTTTAGAAAAAAACACGAAATAAAATACTAAACGATTGACAGCGACTCCAGAGTCGGAGTTGAAACGTCTCCAAATACAGATAAGTATAACACAATATACAATACATTCCTTATGTACAGGAATACTGGTTGATTATTTTATAGACATCTCTTTGTCTCAGAATAACTGTGAGGAAGAATTTCTGTACAGGCATAAATAAAATAGTTATAACATGACAATAAAATTCCGTTTTTTTTACCTAAATAATTTTAGTTTTAATTTGACTCATAAACTTAATTAAACAATCTTTATTTTTAATTGAAAATGCAAACTTCTTTTAACATGTCTCATGAACAAAAATATTATATTGTCACGGAAAGTTATAACGTCGACCGAGGGAGGATCCTGTATATACGTACCAAGAGTAACAGTCAGTTCGGGAAAGATCTACATGTCTCAGTGCTTCTTGGGAAATAACACCACAGTTTAAAGAAAATTGCTGTATATTCCAATGGTTAAGAAACTACGGATTAAAAAGGCACAATTCTAAGATGTAAATTATAATAATATAAAAAAATACTATAATTTACATCTTAGAATTGTGGCTTTTGAATCCGTAGTTTCTTAACCATTGATAACGGGGTCTGATCTAGACCCCGAATAGGTGTTTTGTGAGCGTTAGTTTAGTCCTGTCATAAGTTCAGTGAGTATTATAAGTAGTAAAGTATATGCTCTAAGTAAACGTCAGTGTGAATTGTGTTGAATGTTTCAAGGATTTATATTAAAGGGTTAAGGTTTTGTATTTGTTTTCATCGTTAATAAAGTAGTAAGTGTCTAATTGAACCCACGGGATCCGTAGCAAGATATATATCAAACTTTAATGGTTGACTCCATGTTGATGACTTACCTGTTGAAACAGCGTGGAATGTAAGGGTTTGGTGATAGGATACAACATTTTGTGTTTATACATCTGTGACACACCAAAGGTTCCACAGCTTTTTCAGTATATGTATTAAAAATAGAAGAACTGCTTTATATAATTACGAAGCCCAATTTAAGCCAAAATAAGTAAATTTCCTTATTTCGGTCGTAAATGGATGATCAAAATGTGCGCTAGAGATTATATACATACTTTAGGCACCATATTTAAAAAAATGATATTCCCATTCACGAATTTCGAAAATCGAACATTCGTTACATCCCTAACATTTACATAAGAAATTAATTTTCATAGTATATTATAAGTAGCTTAATTGTCGGAAGTATCATATATATATCAATAATGTTAATTAAAAAATGACCAAAGAATAAGTTACATAAAAATTATAGCAATTTTTGTTTTTTTCTTAAATATATAATTTAATAATGTAATTTTTAGAGATAGAAGAATTGTGTATTTCCCAGTTTTATAAATGAATCCTAAAAATAAATGAATAAATATATTTTGAACTACCTCTCAAAGTGTGCGGTTATCGCTTGATGGTGATTGTTTAATCTACTCCAATAATAAGAGAAAAGGGGCCTCTATGAGAGCAGTCTGGAATTTCAGAATGCTTTTAAAATTATTCAGGATCCGGGTTGCGATGATTATGGACATTTAATTTTATATAATTATTATTCAAAAAAACTTACAGTTTTCAGAAGTGGTCGGCGATTGTTATTTCCCTAAAAATTTTACATTACAGTAAAACATCCAAAATTATAGAAGAATTTGTATGCAAAATGTACTCAACAACAACAAAAAAACGGTTTAAACTACTTCAAGGCTCTGGACGAATGACGACATGTATATTTATAAATAACTATGGCATGGCCGAAGCAGCTGATGAAATCAAAAATAAATGATTAAATTTTGATTCTTGTTCATTGTCGTCATGCCAAAGAGAGTTAGAGCAACATCCTTACTTGTTCTGTAGATCACTTATGGAGCAACTCTACTGATGCAGCTTAGGTGTTAGTCAGTATGGATGGCGACTGAATGAAAATTTTTCATCAATTAAATTGTTCGAGCGTGAAGAAGGTCAAAATGGGCATATTCTCTTAAATAATGAAAATGAAGGTAAGTAATTATTATATGCACAAACATCGATACATTGTAATAATACTTTACAATTTATACAAAAATATCAAAAGTTAAAATGTCTAGCATTTATTGAGTGATAATATGTTGTAGCTTTGAATGATAAACAGAATGAAGAGCAATATGATGTTGAAAATGGTCGCAGTCATCATGATACAGTGAAAGTAGAAACTATGGAGGTGAACATATAGCTGACCTAGGTAGAGCTGCATTTTTTAAAAACGAAGTAGATGCTAATGTAAGTGCGAACGATGAAGAAGATGCAGATGGCGAACAATAAGTTGGCACTGAATATAGTAAAAATTTTGAATTCTAAATAATTTATAATACATTTTTTTATTTCACTAATTAGAAGATTAAAAATCATAAAATTTACCACATTATTATTATTTTTATGTACCAACTATAACTGTATATTATATGTTTTCTATATATTATTTGTATTTTTTTAATGGCTCATTCTTAACTTTCACTAAATTATCAAGTCATATTGGTTTTTGATATACTTGAAAATACGATAAATGAAAGCTGGCAGAACAAAAATTTTGCTTTAATTTTTATGTAACCTTTTATTTGTTCAATTTTTTAGTTAAATCTATTTTTAATATAAACTTCCACATTTAAGCTATGTATAATATATTTTGAAAATTAATTTTTACATATATGCAAAAATGATAAGAGAGAAAGTAATCCCAATTTTTAATGATTTTTTCTCATATTATTTAAATATAAAGGTCACCTGTGGCACTTATACCATTTTTTAGAATGATTTGTAATAGAATTTTGTATTCGTGTTCAACATGGCATGAATGAAACAAATGTGGCAATTTTCAATTATTTATGATCTACTCAACGATTACTCAAATAAAAATTGAAAATCAGTTTCAACATGAAGAAAGTTTATGATGATGTTTTATGTCCATGCAAAATGAGGTAAGCTGCTAAAAACAACTATTTTCATGAGGTTCTTAACAACTTTTGGGATTCACCCTTAATTTTGGACACATGATGCAAATTTGACGAAGTGCATTATTTATTTAATGTATCATAAATTTTCGACACAAATGTAATTTTCAACAGATTTTCTTAGACTTAATTTCCGTTCTTAGCAAGT
Organism: Octodonta nipae; assembly: GCA_034190945.1. Lineage (NCBI taxonomy): Eukaryota > Metazoa > Arthropoda > Insecta > Coleoptera > Chrysomelidae > Octodonta > Octodonta nipae. The sequence continues at coordinate 151,367,964 of CM067216.1, forward strand.
TTTATGATATTAATACTAATTTCATACTTTTAATTGGTACTAATGAGAAAATTAGAGAAAACTATCAATCATTTTAACATTTTCATTTCACCCTTAGCGCCTATCACCACGTACGGCACGAATCCCTCGATAACTAGCAATGGTACATGAAACCAAAGGGGGAATGGAACTTTTCCTGCAGATATGCTGTCGATCAACGGACAGTGTCGATTGCATTTACTCCATTTCACATTGTAAACTTTTTCGGCAGCTGGTTGGGATTAAATGATGCAATAAACAGAGACTTACGGTTTGAATAAAATATTTTACTGAAAACAGCAGGTTATTTCTAAATTCTAATTTTCTAAATAATTAAAGATTGTTAGTGAGTAGAAAATAGACAACATTGTTATGAAATCGTATCAAAAATACTCAAGAAAGTAAAGCAAATTAATTTTACAATATTATGTTTTTTAACAGTAAAACTCTTTTCATGTACTCATATGATGAGACAATCGTTGGGGGCGGGCGGCTGCGATCACTGGCTGTACGTGTGTAGAAAAGTTTATTACTGAATAGTATTTGCTTGCTGTGCATGTGCACCTGATTTTAGGTAGAGACGCTGCGATACTAACGATAAATGAACCTAAAAGTTACATAAAGAAACGAACAATTCCATAAATCCAAAATTTGTGAACACGCTTGGTACCTAGATCATAAAATACAATTTGATAATTCAACAATACCCGAAACGGAAATTGAAAAGGGTCTGCCTTAATTCTGTTCAATAAAACTATTGTTTCGCTGCTACTTCCATATAATTCGATCTTATCTGGTTGCCGATCATTAAGGATGAAACTGGTAATTGTTATCTCTTGTTGAACAATCCTATGTCGGGTTAGTTCATAAGGTTTTTCCTAGGTTTGCCTTATGACGTTGTCACTTTTTTGTCGAATCTACTGTCTTATAACAAAGTCGCCCCTAAGTGATCTACATTTTAATTCTGAACATAACATTTTCAAGTTCTTCCAACGTAACATATAAAAGAAATACATTTTCGTTATCATTGCAAAAATTTATATTTTATTATAATTCAAATCATAATTCCATTTACGAGGTTAGACTCAGACTTTAGAACGTTGGGTTTTTAAATATACGGTTTTTATGATCCGATAGCGGTGGTATTTTCGAAAAAATATACATACTCATATAGTAATCCCACAAGAAATAAGATTCGATAAGTCGGTTCTCAGGAGCTAGTTAATAATAAGTTTATTGTCAAATTAAGTGGGTCAATGTAATATACAGGAGGATCCAAGGGAGAAGGGCGGGCGCTATGAGCTGTATTCCCCCCCCCCTATCATCTGAGAGTATATGCTTTTAAATGTTTATTTTGCTAAAAAACCTTTAGGTCAAATGCTATGTAAAAATAAACTTCTAGCTTCGTTTTCTCACAGATTATTTTATGTATTTTCACTGCAATGTCAGTAGCTTCTAATATTATGTCTTACAACTGGTAATAAAAATATTGTTTCGATGAAAGATTTGTACGCAAAATCCTCTGGCAAACGGCTCTCTTACAACTAAAAACAACTCCCATTGCGCCGCCACTGTTGCCGCGTTTAGCTAACCGTCATTTAAGGGTAACCTTGACTTAAATTAAAATGGCGTTGCACCGTAAACAGTTTAGTTAAGTCCGAAAATTTATTTGTTGATTGATTTTTGACGGTTTCATTCAAAGGAGGCATTTTATATGCCACACTTGCGTTTTGAAAACCAAATAACTAATCTGATTACCTACTAATGGACCAGGTAAAAGAGAAATTCTTAATAATTGGTTTAATTAACAACAATGAAAATTTAATTGATAATAAAATACCCGACGCAGGCCCTTATAGGATGGGAAGGAATAATTTAGTTAAAAAACATTATCAAGTGTATTTCTTTGTTTATAACCTGCACTAACTTGGCACAAACCTAAACATTCGGTGACATTAAATAGTCGATAGTTTGATTATTCTGTGTCTGAGATCTGTGAACTTGAGCTTATTGCTAAAATAATGGCTTTGTGGCACATGCGCAAAGAAATTTGTACCTGGCGGGAACGGAGAGTTTCGCTTCTGGGTGTAATTATTTTGTGATTCCAAGTTTATTTTCAAAAATTCTACCATCAGTTTCGACTCCTGTGGTTATGTGTTCCTTATAAACCTTATCTTTCAATCATCCGCATAGGCAAAAATCCAAAGGAGAAAGGTCCGGGGACTTGGTGGCTAAGAAACGCGATCACATCTACTGATCCATCTTCCGGGTATCGGTTAGATTTAAATGATGTGTCATCACCCGAATGTGCAGGCAACCTTCACGGTGGAAGAACCTAAGAGTTCTTGTAGGCAAAAGAAGCCTTCTAATAATGCTGGAAACTAATTTTCAAAAAAGTCTAAATATCGGGTTTTTGTAAGACGATATGGTAACGCAACAGGCCCAATCAACTGATTGTCTATCAAACTATACCACACATGGTTAGCGTTCTTGAAAATGTGTCTACACAATGGCAGGTGTGTTTTATTCGGACCACTGATGTGATTTAAGAGTGTTATTGGTGCCACACATTGGAAAATAATGGAAAAAATTCTATCCGCTCCTCAGTTTTTGGCGAACACTGGTATTTTTTTCTCCTCTTTAAACAATGACTACTAATATAAATGGACATGGCACTTTCATATACGCTCGAACGAGAAATGGGTTGAAACATGAGACAAAAATAGAAAGAAACACAGATATATTTGTTCCCCCTCCTTATCTCCAAACTATAAGAAGTAAAATTTTGAAAAAAATTAATTTTTAAGTCATTTGTTTAAAAGATATTAACAAAAGTATTAAACATCGACTTAATTCCCACTTTAGAAACTACACTATCTAAAATTTGTAACAATATATTATATTTATATTTTTAAATAATTTGTCTAAAAGATTTAATAATTTACTATTTAAAGGTTGACCTATTTTCTCCTTTATCCTCCAATCTACAGAGCCTAAAATTCAGACAGTAGATTATAAAAGGTTTTCCTGAAAGTTTATTAGTAAAATAAAATTCTAATATTACTTGTGGGGGCCAAATTAGAAAATTAAATACATATTTTTATAAAAATCAGGCGAATCATCTAGCATATAAAATAAAAAGTCTATGTGTGGAAAATAAAAGTGTATATTTTTTATAAATTTAAAAAGCTTTCATTAAAAGATATTCGAGTAAATATAAGAAAATACACTCATTCCCTGCTTGTCTGAAACTGGAATATTAGAATCATCTTGAAGGTGGTACGGAACTCTTAGTATGCGAATTCAACTCACACTTGACCAAATTATTTCTATTTTATTTTCATCAGATACGAATTTTTTTATTAATATACTTTTCCAGAGGCGGATCCAGGATTGTAATTGGGAGGGGGGCTTCGTAATATTTGATGTATAAAAAAATGAAGGATATTTAAAGAAGAATATGAAATGCCATTGTTCGGTTAAAATTGATGTGAGGGTAGAATTTCCCACTTATTTTCTATTGTATCTCGTCACTGGCTTCATCAGTGAAGATTAAAAATGAGATTCTGTATATTTTATTCTACTAAAAATACATTCTATATGGAATTTTTTATTGCAATTCGTCTATAACATTCTTCTTGAAACACAATGTATATGTTTTTAGGTGCGTTCAGCAAATTCTCAAAAACGTCTTAGCTAACTTAGGTAGTTGAAACTGTAATTTATTAGGAATGATCCTGAAGCGGTGATATATTTTGTTCAGTCGAAGAATTTTATTTTACGGTAAAATTAGGATGAATTTATTTGAAAATATTTAGTAATTAAATAAAAATAAATGATGATGGAATGGAATGTTTGGATATACTTGATTTTTCATAAAAAATCTACATGATTTGAAACGTAAAGTGAAATCATCCATGGCACTTTTGTGTATACAATATTTATCAAAAATAGGTATTTTGCTTACCAATAAATAGCTTTAATTTTGGCAATATGGATTGTTATGATTAAAAGTAAATTAAAATTGAAAATTGCGTCAAATTATTTCAATGTATCTATCCATCTACCATTTTTTGGTTTTGAAATTTTTAGGGTTCCGTATATACAATATACGGATACCCTTATAATATCACTCCGGATTTCTGCCACATCACTGCAATTTTCTCCTAAACTACTGGACGGAAGAGGTTGAAATTTGGTATCAATGTATAGTTTGGTGACCCGATCAGGAGTACATATCGTAAAAGAAGAAAGGGGTACTTCTGGGGGGAAAACTAAAAAAAATCGACCGTTCCCCCCCTTGATCTCCCAAACTACTGAGCCTAAAATTTTGAAAAAAATAGGAAATATAGAACATTCCCCGAATTTTAACTTTTTTAATATTAATTTTGGGGGGCAAATTATAGAATTAAATGAAAATTTAAAAATAAAAAAAATTCAAACGCATCATGTAATACATCAAATGAAAGGTCCCATTCTTAGGAACACAAATATATTTTTTTCATATTAAAAAAAATAGTTAAAAAGATATTAACGAAAATATACCAAAATTTACCCATTCCCCCCTTATCTCCGAAACTACAAAACTTAAAGTTTTGACAAAAAATAGAGGTATAGGGTCTGACCTGAAATTTACTGGAAAAGTAAGGAGAAACCTCTACTTTTAATTTGAGGGGGGGGGGCAAATTACAAGAATTCAATAGAAAATATAAAATTAAAATTGTTTCTAACCCATCATGTTATATATCGAATGAAAGGACTCATTATGATAAAAACAAATATATTTTTTCATATTTTTAAAATAAATTAATTAAAAGATATTAACAAAAATATAAAAAATTACTCATTCCCCCCCTTTACTCCGAAACTATTAGCTGGAAAATTTAAAAAAAATGGAGGTATAGCCCTTCACCTGAACTTTACTGGAAAAGTAAGGAGAAACCCCGAAACCCCTAATATTCATTTTGGGGCAAATTATAGAATTAAATGGAAAATAAAAAATTATAATTGTTTCTAACGGATCATGTAATATATCAAATCACAGGGCTCATTATGACGAATACAAATATATTTTTTTATTTTTTTTAAATGAGTATTTTAAAATATATTAAAAAAATATATACCCCTCGTTATTCCCCAAACTATAAGACCTACATTTTTTTGTTTACAGGAAAAATATGAAGAAATCCCTAATATTAATATTGATTCCTCATTGTGAGGAATACAAATATATATTTTTCATATTTTTAAAATTAATTGTTTACAAGATTTTAACATAAAGATATAAAAAAATTTCATTTCTCGTGTAATATATCAGATAAAAGGCTCATTATGTGAATTACAAATATATCATATTTTTAAATCATTTGTTTAAAAGATATTAACAAAAATATTAAACATCGACTTAATTCCCACTTTAGAAACTAAGCTATTTAAATTTTGAAAAATATATTTTATTTGTATTTTTATTTAAATAATTTGAATAACAGATTTAATAATTTATAATTTAAAACTTCACCTATTTTGCCCTTTATCTTCCAATCTACAGAGCATCAAAACTCAGGCAGTCGATTATAAAAGGCTTCTCTGAATGTTTATTAGTAAAATAAAACTCTGATGTTAATTTTTGGGGAATTTAATTAGAAAATTAAATACATATGTCTTCTGATAAAAATCAAGCGAATCCTGAAACAGATAAAATAAAAAGTGGAAAATCAAAGTGTATATTTTTTATAAATTTAAAACGCTTCCTTTAAAAGATATTAGGGTAAATATAAGAAAATGCACTCATTCCCTGCTTGTCTGAAACTGGAATATTAGAATCTTGAAGGTGATACGGAACCCTTAGTATGCGAGTCCAACTCGCACTTGACCAAATTCTTTACATATTTGAACCCATATGAAAATTGACATTCAGCCAAATTTGCTGTAACTTGCTATATTATGTTGTTTTTAGTGTTTATAATACACAACGAAACTCCTCGGATTCATGGAAAAATTGCTCATAAATTATCATAGTAAAGTGATAGTATCGATCGTCGTTTTTTCGTTTAAACCATATAATCTATTTTCCCTATTCTCTCGACTTTGATTAATAACTCTCCGAATATTTCTGCTACTACCTAAAAAAATCACAAAAACTAACTTCAAGAAATTTTTTTCCAACAAGTAAATACTAGCATCTACATTTAGGAGGCGGGTGCTTTTATGTAGTGTTTATATATTGCTTCTCGAATACAACCTACAACATTTTATGCTTGCACTTCAAATGCCTTCTTCTTTTATAACGATAAATTAGAAAGGAACCAGAACTTATTTGAAGAATTCCCAATTTGTCTATTAGGCTGCATAAAATTTAGTTTAACTCAAACTTTTTAAAATGATAATAAACATGGAAATGAAGGTTTAGACCTAAATTCCTTATTTAAAAATTTACGGAAGTTGCAATAACATATTAATTAATTAATCTGAGGACCTTATAACATCTGGTTTATTTTTTTTAATGAGTACAAAACTGTTTCATCTATACAAGCCGTTTTAAAATACATATTAGGTATCCTAAATTACCGTAGTTTCAGGACGGTATATCTAGTAACAGTAACAAATATTAATTTAATAGCTCTTGAGTCTTAATATTATGTAAATGATTGTTGTTTATTACGTTTTGGGGCTTACTTCTTATCCCCGACCTAATTTATCTTCCTCATTAATGGCGATGTTATTTGAACTAAATAATTCACAAAATAAGATTGAGCTTATCCAACAAAAGCTCCAGCACGTAGTAGGTGTATTAAACAACAAAGCCTTGAAACATTATGTTAACATCAATAACTGTTTGCTGCGTGTAGGCAACGTAAAGTTCCATTTTACCTGGATATGATTCTTCACAAGAATCATGTAACAAATTTGTGAACGTCCCCATTTTTATATCTGTTCATTTTAAGTCTTTATTCAATTAAAGCCGTACATCGGGCAGCGATTTTCAACGAAATTCTTTCGATATAATCATGCAAATTTTTACTTTTCCACATGCTTTCGCTATAATCTACTGAATTGTAATTCCGGACAAAATTGAACTTTAGCATGCAAATGGGTGTTAATTCTGTTAATTTTTTTCGATTTGTTGAATGTTTCCAGGTCAAAGATAAAGGCAATCATTAAACAGTTTAAATATGCAATTTCAATGTGAAATGACTTAATTTGAACTTATAATGAATTATGCATAACTCTAAATAAATTCTATATTGAAAGTATTATTAATCGTTCCAGATTGTTTTAGATTATCGAATAGTATGTTAGTAATCGACATCTTGGGTCTTTGAGAGTGTTAAACGGTTGATTTATCTCTATTACTTGGGAAATTAAAGTCAACTACTTAAAAGTTAAAGTGTATAATGAAAAGTAAAACTCTGGGAGGTACAATATATTAATGCAATAAATTGATTGTACATAGCACAGATAATAATAGTAATTGATGCAACATTCGTACAATTTATTTTATCGTTAAAACTCACAGTAATAATAATATAAATTTGCAATAAGATGTCAGCACTTTGAAAGTTTAGACTGGGTCTCAGGATTTTCCAACAATTAGATTTTCGATTCTAGTATATTGGACACAATGTAAATATTTTAGCAACTACAAAAATTGGTATACGAGAGTGAGTTACATAAATTATTTTAATCAAACAGAGTGCAAATTTTCCCATAATTAGCCTTTATTAAGAGCATTTTTTATGAGGTAAGAACTCTTTTAAATGTGCATGTTTCCTGGAATTTCGTAAAATATACATTATTATATCATCAGTATAAGAATAGTCAAGGAGTCTATGCATTAGATTGCTAGTCTTGCTCTTGCTCGGAGTACGTATACACAGAATAACATAACGTTTGTTTTAATTACTTTCTCTACAATTTGTATATAATTAGCAGATTTAACAAATAAACACATACAAACAAACAAACAATCGTAAGAAAAAAACCCTAAACAAGCAAACAAACAAACTTCCTCCCACTGCGATAAGCGGTCTTTAATTTTTTAAATTTAACTAGGTAGTGGATAAGTTTACCCTGGTACAACTAATGTCCTCAACATTATTTTACATTATCACACTAAGGGTTAATAATAAAAGTTACTGTCATATTTGATATAAACTTTATAACATTTTCGCAACTCAATTTTTCAATGGCATGTGCGGTGCGTATTACTAATACTATCATAATGTTACTATTTTGTAGGGTAATCTTGGTGCGATGAATGCAATTAAAAATTCTGCTGGCATGCTGGAATTTGACAGCATGAAATAAACTTTGTTATGTAGAAGTAGAAACAAAAATGTATAGCAGCATATAATGGTATAATAATAATTGTTGGAGTAGGGTTTATAAGGTTTTGAGTTTGTTCGCTGTGTAATGATTTATATAGTAGGGTTCCGTGTATGCGATGAACGCAAGCTTTTATAAAATCACTCTTTTGTCATACCTGTCACAGTTTAATTTCTTGAAATCTACTCGACCAAAAAACTTGAAACCTAGTACTAGCATAGTGTTTGGCAACTCAGTTACAGACGCATAGCGTAAACGCCGTCTAAACTATTGAGCCGAAAATTTTGAAACAGTATGGAATCCTAAGCCCAAGTTTGGGAAAATTAAATCAATAATAAATGAATCAACTTACTTTGTTATGAGAAATGCTAATATATTTTTGCATGATTTTGTAACGTATAGTTTAACACATTGACAGACATAGAGTAATGTCGGGGACCGGTACCTGACATTAAGTCATTAAGGACAGGAATCGTTCAAGTTTGCACAATATTTTCCGTTCCTTAATCTTTCTTGGGCTTTAGCAAACCTTATGCCATTTTTTCTAGACTACTCTCGATATCAACTTTCATTCTTCGGCTTGGTAGAAGTAAGAAAGTCGAGGCCATATTGTTACGTTTCCTTACATGATCACGTCCTTATCTCAATCTTTGGTCACATGCGACACATATGCCTATCGTATTCTGATGGTTGCATAATAGAATACCTTTAGTCAACATGGCAGATGCTAGAAAAACATCTTTTTTTCGGGAAAAACGATTTTTTCTTATGTTAGCCTCGCGGTTCTTTCGCAAATTTAGCCTCATTGTATTCAACAATAACACATCTTTCAACCCTCTTCGAGGCACAAGCGAGAAAATGGTGGACTAAAATCTGTCACCTGTTGACGGTCTAATACGTTCAAATATATTATGCAGGAACTACCTAGTTGACTCACTTACTCTCAGTTAATCCTACGAGAGAATTTTTCTATAAGAAGGCAACTAGTGGTCCGGGCAGTTTCCACAAACCCTTGATTTTCAATTAACTGATCTGTATTTTTCAAAAACTATTGTGAAGAATAAAAACCCCAAAAATGATATATATATATATATATATATATATATATATATATATATATATATATATATATATATATATATATATATATGTTATATCAGAATTTCAAAATTTATCTTTTTAAAAAAGATTTTATTTATACTTGCACAAATAATATAATTTTCAATACAAACTTGAAAATAATTAAAATAACAATAAAAACTTTATAACAATTAAAATGACAAAAATGAGTGGTAAACTAAACTAGACAGAACTGTAAGTAATAATGAATGATGTTACAATGAAAAAGTATAATTTATAAACTAAGAACGCTGACTAAGGTGTCGCAGCGCTTGCAGTTCTCACGGATGTTCGTCTGCGGGTAACTGGAGACGACACATGTTATGCTGACTCAGCTTGGGAACTGTTGCTAGGTTGTTTCATATAAGTCGATGGAATAACTTATATAACAACTCCCATCCATACAAAAAAGTTGATGCTACAGCATCGACGTTTAAGGGAGGTTCTGCAATTCTAAGGAGGCTATGGAGTTTTACCCTGGGCTTGATGGTTGATGGACCTGGTGGTGGTGCTGGATCGGCAGAAGGGCTGATTGTTGGCGGCTTCTGGAATTTCTTCCTGATGATGCTGATGGAAAGGAGGGCAACCACAATTGCGGTTGTTGCCATTGTCATGATCGTAAGCCAGTAGGTGTGTTTCTCCAAGAATGGTTGGTCCAGGAGCTATTCCAATTCCCTGGAGTATTGTCTAAGCTTATGGTTAGCAATATTCAGGTCTCTGGCATCCAATTCCCGTAGTCTCATGGATTTCAACTTTGTAAGTTGACTGATGGTTGGCAGGTTGTCGCAACAGTTGTAGGGGATGTTGACTGGGTGACTCTTAAGTGTGATGGTTGTCAACGTTGTTGGTGGTCCTTCTGGCATGGACCCTGGTGTTACCGATGAAGGCATTGTAACTGGGTTGGATGGTCAATAGAGAATTTGTCGAAATGGACTGGGTAACGACATCTTCTCCCTTGCACTTGATGTTGATGGGCAACTGCCCGGAAATCGAGATTAACCAAAGGTTCAGATCAATCTCTTGATAATATACTCTTCGGCATATAATATTAAAGGCTTGCAAGTTGAAGGAAGGGCTGCTGGATGTCTATGAAGCTGTGCTTCGCAGAGGGCTTCTTTGTCTATGGTGTGTGGAATAATTTTGGAACAGATCTTATGTTCTTTAGATAATGGCTTACAGTCACTCAGGTCTTCGAAAGATGCGTACAATAGCGAATCGTCATCTCTCGCGATATATTTTAATTTTGTTGGAAGAATATGGTGAAATCCTGTTCGATAATCCAAAACTGGGATAGGATACAAGCGGTACAGTGTATAAGTTTCAGGATTGACTAAGGGGATTTTTAGTACAAAAACAATTTTAGTATTGATCTGAAAAGCTTCCAATTCTATTAGATCGATGTATCTAGCAACATTTGAACTATAGGTTGGAAGTGGTAAGTTATTTTCATGAAGTGACTGTGATATTTTCTGAAGGGAGTCGACCAAATCTACTGGGTTTATAATTGAGCTATGTAAGATTTTTAGACGGGCGAAAGAGACTGCAGTTAATACATCGTTGAGGGTATCTTCAATGTATACGTAACTTTCCATTAAGCTTTCACACAAATCCAAGACATTGGCTTGAAGTTCATAAAAAGCAAGATCGTCTGTAATGAACTCAATTGACTTCCTAATTGCTTCCATATTTTCCGAAAATATTTTCTCTTCACTGAAATTTTTGTAGTGTGGTGTTAAGGCTCTTAATGACCGAAGTTGTTACAGATAATTGTTGTTTCATTAAGTTTTCAATTTGATGTTGGTCTTTAGTAATTTTATTGATAGAGTCACTAAAGTATTCTCCGTCTGTTGCATCTAAGTTACCGGAAATAGATTTCCAAATTGATCCCAGTCCGTTAATGAGTCCGCGTTTCTTTGTGTTGGTACTGTAAGTCTCAGTGTCAGCGAAAATTTCTGTATATTTGATGTTAACAGATTTTGATATTTGTTTCAGGAGGCTTACGTGAGTCTGTACTTTTGATTTGAAGATTTTAACGTTAGTTTTGTTGTGGTTGATAGTATCTAAAAGTCTGTTCAGTATATTGTCGTTATTTAAAGTAGCGTCTCGAAATGGGCTTAGATCTTTTAACAAGGAGTGTCCATTTGTCATTAGAAATTTCAAGGGTTCCTTCTTCATGAAAGAAAACTCCTATAGTATTGTTAACAGGCGTAATGGAGTACTGTTGAAGGTTCACGACTGAAAACAGTCCACAGAATCTGAAAAAAGGGATTTATTCAAAATAGGGTTGTAGTCTGTCAAAGTTAACTTTAGTTATTTGGTTTGTTTGTACATTTATGACGGTGGCAGAGTTTTTTCGTATTGCGCTAATTTCGAAGGGGCCGTTGAATTTGTTTTCAGCTTTGTTTTTGATTTGGGACTCTTTTACGTAGACTTTGTCACCTACTTTGTAATTGGGTTGTTTAGTAGAAACGTGTTGGTCAAATCGCACTTTAGATTTTTCTTTCTGTCTTTCGGTTTTAGCACGGGCGTGTCTGTAATAATAGTCCATTCTGTTATTTAGGTCTCTTACGTATTTCGAAATAAGTTTTTCCTGGTTGTAAAGGGTTTCTGGAGGCCTACTTGAAGTGTGCCCAAATATGAGTTCATAGGGCGTGAAACCGGTGGTTTTATTTTTCGTGTTATTATAACAGATGAAGGCATAAGGGACGACGTTAAATGGATGTTCGTTTCGATGTTCCGCTGTATTTGCCCTTATCATTTCTCCTAAGGTCGCGTGAAATCTTTCAATAGAACCGTTTGACTCGGGATGTTGAACGCTGGAGAATGTCAGTTTTATGTCGTATAGTTGGCATAAATCCCGCATTAAGGTGTTATCAAATTCACGTCCATAGTCACAATGGATACGAAGTGGAGTTCCGTAATGTTGAAAGAAAATCAAAAGGGTGTTTACGACAGTTGAAGCTGTTTTGTCGGTTATGGGGTAGGCTTGCGTAAATTTCGTGAGTTCGTCCCTAATAGTCAGTGCATGATTTCTAGATGGATACTCGAAGATGTCAATGTTAATACGTTCAAAAGGAGTCTTGGATGTTTCCGTAATAACAAAAGGTGCACTTAGGTTTTTCCTACAGAACTTTACCTTTTGGCAAGTTTAGCAGGATTTGATGAATTGTTCTACAGTTTTAATTAAGCCGGTCCAATTGTATTTTTCCCTAATACGTCTGATGGCTTCGTTAATGCCACGATGGAGGTTGTTTTTACCAGAGTGGTATTGTTGTATTATTATAGGAATTTCGTCTTCGGTAGGAGTTGTAACAATGTTTTGGCAGATTTTTAGTTTAATTTCTTTGTCGGAGAGAATGAAAGATAAAATTTCAAGAATGGGAAGTTCTATGTTATTTTCTATGCAGTATGTTTCGGAGTCGTTGAATTGGTCTTGGTTGTTATAAATAATTTTGAAAAGATGTGAAGACGACAGTTTCAGGGTCATAGGGCAAAGGTACAACTAAGTACTTTCTATGCCTGACTGTTTTACTGGCCATGATGTTAAGAGTGTCATTACTGAAATTAGGTTCTTCTTCGAAAAAGTCATCAATAATTTTGTCGTGTAAGTCGTTAGTTTTGTTTTGCCAAAAGAATGTAACTATGCTCTTGTGGGACTTGTCTAGAAGTTGAGAATTGGATATTTCAATTTTAGAGTAATCGATTATTGACTCAGTTTTGTAGAGTTTAACAAATCGATTAAACTCAGCGATAATTCTTTCGTCATGTTCGTCGTCATTGTCAGAGTTTTCAGGTTTGAAAATTTTGATTTTGGAAAGGAAATCAGCACATTGCTTGAAATGGTTGATTTTGATGCGAGAAGGAGCATCTGCGTTTTGGTTTACCTTGCCGGGCTTGTACTCGATCTTATAATTGTATTCCTCTAGCTTAAGGTGCCATCTGGCTAGACGACTGCCAGGATCTTTGATGGAAAAGAGCCAAGTAAGCGGACGGTGGTCACACAGAAGTGTAACCCTTCTCCCAAAAAGATACGGTCTGTAGTGCTTAACAGCCCAAACTATGGCCAACAATTTTCGTGCGATGGTGGAATATCGTGTCTCTGCAGCGCAGAGGGTGCGAGAAGCGTATGCAACAGGGAGATCTTTTCCCACAGGGCCTTGAGAAAGAACTGCTCCAATAGCAAAAGCACTAGCATCAGTAGTGAGCAGGAAGGGTTCTTCAAAGTTTGGATATATCAGGATTGGGTCAGATAAAAGGGCTTGCTTCAGTTCATTGAAGGAAGACTTGCAATCTGCGTCAAAGATGAATTTGACGCCTTTTTGGAGTAGTTTAGTCAGAGGTTTAGAGATCTTTGCAAAATTTGGTATGAAGCGTCTGTAATACCCAGCGAGACCAAGGAAAGATTTAATGTCTTTCGGAGTTTGGGGTTGCGAAAGTTCTGAATACATTCAACCTTTGAAGGGTTTGGTTTTACACCTTCTTGTGTGATAAGATGGCCAAGATAAGCCACTTTTTTACGAAGAAATTCGCACTTATCAGGTTGAATTTTGAGGTTAAACTTCCGAAGTCGTTTAAAAACTTCTGTTAACCAGGAAATATGTTCATGGATGGTCGGAGAGTAGACGATGATATCATCCATGTAGACGAGACAACGTTCATTCTGGATACCCAGAAGAATATTGTCCATGATACCTCTGAAAAGTAGAAGGTGCATTTTTTAAACCAAATGGCATACGAACGAATTCGTAATGACCATTTTCGACAGAAAAGCCAGTCTTAGGAATATCTTCCTCTTGGATTTCCAACTGGTGGAACCCGGAAGCGAGATCCAGTGTCGAAAAGTATTGACACTTTCCAAGTTGGTCGAGAAGATCGGAGATATTTGGCAGAGGATATTTATCGTCTACAGTCAATTCATTTAATTTCCTGTAATCGATAACAACTCGCCACTTTTGTTTACCAGAAGCATCGAGCTTCTTGGGGACGACCCATACAGGGGAGGACCAAGGAGATGAGTGCCTAATGATACCTTTTTCAAGCATTTTTCCAATTTGGGTTTTCACTTCCTCTTTATGAACTTGAGGATATCTATATGATTTAGTGAAAACGGGCTTTGCGTTATTCGTATCAATCGAATGTTTAACCTCGTTAGTGACAGTCAAGACGTCACCTTCAAGATACAAAATGTCTTGAAATTCCAAACAAAGATCAGTGATTTGTTCGCGTTCTTCGTCATTTAGATGTTCACTTCTAATTTGTTGTCTAATAGTCAAGTTTCTGTCTATGTATTGGGATTCATGGTAATCGTCTGTATTGAAATTCAGAAGAGGGTGAGTTTTGTCAAGTGGTTCCAGTTTTAAATCAGAAAAAGTTACTGTTTTGGGCATCGCGTTAGCGTTGATGATGGAAGTTAGAAATTCACCTTTTGAGTTAATGTGTACGAGTGCGTTTGGAAGTCGTACTCTGTCAATTTCTTGAGTTGGTAAGATGGCGTCGATGTTAGAAAGATCGCATTTAAGTTTAAAGATCTTTTCTGTGCGTACCTCAATGGTTATTTTGTTTGGTGTGGGTGTTTGTGAAGTAATATTTGGCTTAACATTGGGTGTGTCGGGTACATCAGTCAAGGGTTGATCGTTATCGGGAACTTTGTGTAAAGGGATGGTTTTAAAATTTGTTATCAGCTGTTTAGATTTTAAGTCAACTATGCATTCATAGTGTTCGAGAAAATCTAAACCTAGTATGCCGTCAAACTCAATGTCCAAATCGTATATGAAAACTTTATGTGGGTTACGTGGAGCGAATGGAATTAGGGTAGATTGTGAAATGGGGATTTTTTCATGGGTAATACATTGAATCGTTAACCTTCCAGGAGATCTTTGGGTGAAATTCTTAACGGTATTTTTTTGAAGATAGAGATACCGGTTCAGGTATCAATAGCTAGTTTGAATTTAGAAGCGTCAAGAATGTAGTAAAGGTTTTTACAGTTAACTGTAAGAAGTGGGCTTAAAGAAATAGTTGCTCCGGGAAGTTCAAGTCGGGGTTCAGATCGTCGAGATTCAAGCTTTGAATCTGCGTTTCGACTTCGCACAAAGTTGTTGTCGAATCGGGATGTTGGTGTAGGCTCGGAAGCGCTAGAAAATCCTGGTATTGATGACTATTAAAGGGCTCGATAGGAGTATCTTCGATCGTTTGTTCAACGATAGGATAATTTTGAAGATCATCCTCATAATCGTATATGTTATCATCCGTATAATAATTGTAGTCTGAATAATTAGTGTATTAGACATTTTGGTGTTGATTGAAATGGTGTGTCCTTTCAGGACGGTTATTAGGATTGTTTTGTATTACCGATGGGCGATAATAGTTAGGGTTCATTTGAGACCTAAAAGGGGGTCTCTGAAAGTTTTGTGGACGAAACTGTTGTCCTTGTTGAACAGGGGGTGTATTTGAGGGGAAATTGGGCCGCGTTGGCTGGTTAGGCCCAACAGGATTCGGCCTGTGGTTTTGATTGAATGTTTGAGTATTGTTTTGATTTTTCAATCGGCAATTTACGGCTATGTGGCCTAATCGACCACAATGGAGACACTTAAGAGGTTGTGTCGGCTTTCGTGCTTAGAAGTTGGGTTTGAGAGGAACAGATTTGTTCGTTTTCTGATCCTCGAAATAAGAAAGTTGAAGCTCTCTTCTAATCCGGGAATGTGCCTCTAGAAGGTCTTTTGGGTTACTGGCACGAATTACCTGACCTAAACGGGGTTCTAATCCCGTAAGAAGGGTATTCATCACCATTGTATCCACTAGAGTGGTCTGGGCATCTTTTTGTTCTGGACTAAGCCCAGCCGTTTTGTGGATGCAGGAGAGATTTTCGCACTCAATACCTGGAGTCTATTGTAAAACGTTAGTGGAGACTCGTTCGAAAGTTGCTTTAGACGTTGTAAGTCGTGAATAAGGGAAGAGAGATCACGAGAATCTCCGAAATGCAATGTCAGTAGTTGTTTGATTTCAAGGTACGATCCGGAGTTCCTTGAATTTATCAACTGCGCCGCTTTCCCTTTTAGTTTGTTTTTGATATGTATCACTAACAAATACTTTTGGTCCACCGTGGACATATTATATGCGCAATTACACGCATCTATGAAGGTTCCCAAGGAAATTTGGTCGCCTTCAAATTCGGGTATAACGGAAAATATTTCCGTTAACCGGTATCTTTCTGTTTCAGGGGTACCTGCATTTGGCGAAGCTTGTGCCATGTTTATATTAATCGATATAAAAGAATTGGAACGAGGGTGTAAAAATGAAATGTTAAAAGGTATAGAAAATTAATAAACTGTAGAATACGTTAATGGGAATCAACGAATGTTTGAACGATAGAACAGTATAGTATCCAATTAAAATAGTAAACTCAAATAAATCAGTTATCAAAAAAAAAAATCAATAAAATAAGTAAATCAAATATACCAATACCAATAAAAAATCAAATAAATATATCAATAGAATAAAATAAATCAGTTAATGAAATAAATCAATATTTCATTTGAATCAAATATATGAAAATCAAATAATAAAATCAATAAAAATAAATCAAATAATATTTACTTAAAACGAATGACGATTCACCATTACTTACATCAACAGGAACATTGAAAGCGCCGTGTTCTACGTTTGATTGCAGTGAGGACTTCTTCCAGGTTCGTTGTTCCGTTGAGGGATAGGAATCCGCCGCTACCAGTTAGAGTACTTGTGTTCTAGTAACGTTAGACGGATCCTACTGACTGCGCCAATTTGTTATATCACAATTTCAAAATTTATCTTTTTAAAAAAGATTTTATTTATACTTGCACAAATAATATAACTTTCAATACAAACTTGAAAATAATTAAAATAACAATAAAAACTTTATAACAATTAAAATGACAAAAATGAGTGGTAAACTAAACTAGACAGAACTGTAAGTAATAATGAATGATGTTACAATGAAAAAGTATAATTTATAAACTAAGAACGCTGACTAAGGTGTCGCAGCGCTTGCAGTTCTCACGGATTTTGGTCTGCGGGTAACTGGAGACGACACGTGTTATGCTTACTCAGCTTGGGAACTTGGAAACCCTCTGATAATAATCTTTGAATACTAAAACATTTGCATACAGTACACGGCTTCTCTGGGGCCCAATGCATTTTTAGAACCAAATGGCGGGGTTGCCGCTAGCATCTTCGCATTTTGTATATATTCTTGAATGAATAATAACCCTCTAGAATGCTTTTAAGGCATGACTAATAAGACTATTCATTCTATAGTCACTAGAATCATCTGCGTTATATTTTTTTGATATTGCTTTGAATGTCAATTTAATCCACTCTGTTGTTAATATTTTAGCACTTCAGCAGTTTTGACTTCTGATGTGAGTACTGTTAATTCGCATTGGTCAGGGCAAGCATGCAAATCTAAGGGCTGCTCCAACCTTGCGAATTACCGATTCACAATTGGGCAACGACTTCCGCAGTCGCGCTAGTGTAAATGGTAACTAGTCACCGAGATTGTGTATGGATTATTCGTTGGGTTGGAACAAACTTCTAATGTTGCTGGTCAGTCATCTTGGTAAATGTCCCAGGCTATATTCTTTCATTCCGTAGTTGAAGTTATTCATTGCCCATTATTATTAACTGACTTTCAAAAAGGAGGAGATTATCAATTCGTCGCGTATTTTTTTTTGTATGTATGTTACCTGAATTCTTCTCCTGTGGTGAACCGTTTTGTATGAATATGGTCTTGTTTTATAGTAGTATATCTCCGAATTGGTGAAACTTCAAATTTCGGAAAAGAATTCCTTTGCTAAAGTAAAGAAATTCGTGAATGAACACATGCGTGCACGGAAATCGACCATTATCCCTAACATATTGGTCGATTTTTCGAAAACTCCTTATGGATGTGTATAGTTTTTTAACGTTTAATCTATTAAGAAAGATCCCTAGGTGATCTCATATACTTTTCTGCGACGTGCAACTTGCAGTTTTGCAGAAAATCTCCAAAAATTCCATAATTCTTATCAAAAATTTCATCGAAATGACATAACGGACATTTCCTCATAATTATTTTAATCTCAACGCAATAGTGCGGGAATTTTAGGCACTGGAAGTTTTAATTGCGAATTTGAAAATTTTCTATGTACATCTCAAGCATATAGGTAGTAAAGCCTAGTATTTTCGACTCCTTAAATCAATGAGTACCAAGTTCGTTTTGTTTGTATACCAGGCAAATACCTATTTAAATGCAAATTATTCCATTTTGCGAAGACGGTGCTTTTGGTTGTCACATTCTCCCGGCCTAATGTCAATCTAAACTGCTATTTGGTGGGTTCATACACAGGATGTTTAGTTATAGCAAACAAAATCACAAAGTAAAGTGATAGAAGGAGTTGCATTTATATGATGATTGAAATATAAGTTAGGCCTTTTAGCTGTATATACAGGTTGTATGGCATATAGGGTGGAGTGGACAATTGGTGGTATAAAAATGTTGGAAAAAATGTGAAATTAAAGTTATATAGGGTGATTAAAAAACTGTTATATGATATGGACGTAAACAAATCATATGCAGGATGGTTGATATATATGCTGAAGTTAAATTATATTTATACAGTGTGATTAAAAAATTATTTATTTTATAGCACATAAGACGTTGCATAAAGTGTGGAGAGGAATTAATGTTACACAGGGCGATAATATAAAATAGAAAAATGAAATAATTTATGTGGTAGACCACAAGGAGTTATATACTATGGTTGAAATATAGGACGGATTTGACTCTGTAAATATGGGATGGATTCTACTCTGTCCTATAGTTTAAAGAAGGCAGCTAACAAATTTATGCTTGTCCATGGGCAGTCGTATGTACAGGATGGTTGGTACATAGGGTGGAGTGGAATTATTATAGTTATACAGAGTTGCCATAAAAAGTTGAAAAAAGGTTACATGGCGTGGTTCATAAGGCATAAATATATTTTGGGCTTATTAAGTCAACGCGTACTAGTACATTTTATTCGTAAACATTTACTTGTCAGTTTAAATGAAAATGTATCATTGTGTAATGTTGAGGCTTTCTATATTACCTGGTCCTGTCTATTAAGGTTATCAATACAAAATAAAAAATAAAGAATGAAAACTACCTGAATTCAAAAAAACTAAAAAGTTGAAAATAAAACATTAAAAAAATATATAACCGACTTCCACCCATAACTAAAAAGCTAAAAATAATTATAACAAAATACAACTTTAACAAATAAATAACACATTCCATGTTATTAGGTACCTACCCAGGAAGTAAAAAATGTAAACATTAAAAGGTGCTCATTCTGTAGAAATTAATTACCTACCAATCTAGTATATTTTTGAAGTCGGTGCCAAGCAACAATCAAGTTTGATGAAGTAGTAGATAAGTACGCAATGAAGGATTTTAGATTTGCTGGCACCGACTATAAAAATGTACTAGATTGGTAGGTAATTAATTTGTACAGAATGAGCACCTTTTAATGTTTACATTTTTTACTTCCTGGGTAGGTACCTAACAACATTGAATGTGTTATATATTTGCTAGAGTTGTATTTTGTTAGAATTATTTTTAGCTTTTTAGTTATAGGTGGAAGTCTGTTATATATATTTTTAAATGTTTTATTTTGTTATTCGGCCTTAATGAGCTTATATTTATTTTTAAATGCAACCTGTGATTTGGTTTATTTTTTCAGAAAATTATGTGGTGTGATGTTCGTGTAATATGTTTTATTTTGTGTCTTATATCTCTATGTATTACGTTGTTCTCATTTTTTGGCAAGCGTCTTTCTTCCATTTTGTTCGTGGTTCCCAATGACATCCCTGGTTTTTTAACTTCTCGTTTGGTGTGTACTATTATTTTTTCTGTCGTATGGTCTATGTTCGCCTATCATTACCCAGTGTGCTTCATTTTGTTCTTCAATTGATTTGTTAGTAGTGATCTGTTGCTTTTCAGTTTCTGAAAAAACTGTGGAATGTGTGCTACCAAACATATTGTAATGTTTTTATTTTCACACTCGGGTTCAGCTCAGTTCTTGGATTTATTTAAAAACACAGTCCAACTTACTCTAATTTATTTCCACTACTTTACACAATTTATATTCACAGAAACTTATTTACATTTTATCTTAACTATCCGATACGACCGACGAAAACTGAATGCCCCCTATCGCCAGCTCTTCTTATTTATATATTTATCTTGGAATTGTCTGGTACCCCACGAACCATCGGGAAACTCTTTCATGTTCTGGAAGCTTTAAGGGAATTCCCAGTAACGGCAGCGGTCCGCCTGTTGAGAGACAAACATTTCGGGTTCCCAGAATTTATCGGAATAATGTCCCTTCCATGAATTGGTTGATGACCGATTGCACCAGCTGTCGGATGAATTCTCGTAACAATATGAAAAATTGAAATTTGGTTTGAGGCGAATATTGTAATGTTTATGTTTGGCAAACAATACCAGATCAATTTTATTCAGAGGAATACAAGCAGATTTTTTGTCGTTTGACTTTTTCTTATAAGACGAGGTGAAAAGTTAACGTGAAAAAAATATATTAAGGGTGGTATGGCAAACAGTTGTGTCAAAATAGCGGTGCTGTGCTTAAGTTTTTATTTTCTATTGGTGAAACGTTGTCCAATAATAAATTAATTGTTTTTGTGATCTGTATATCAATTTTATCAAAATAGGACCGAAAAGCATAATTTAATGAAAATTTCATTCCATTAACATTATACCTACTGGTATTTCAGGATTAATTCCAACAACATACATTACGCCATTGGATATATTATATTTAGAATGTGAATGAATCTCAAGTGTATTGTTTTGTAAAAGTATTATTATACAGACTTAAAAGTTATAACTAATGAATCACAAATTTCTATAAAACTAAAATGTTCCGAAAAATTTATTGTTTTCTAAAATGCTTAGTAATTTCTAACCCAATCTGACCGAAGATATTTTTATATCAGATACCTATGTCTAATATTTTATTTGTCTTGTTGAGTAATCAAAAAAATATATACCTGGCACAGTATCAAATAATTAGTGTCAACTGGTATTTTGCGATACACAATCATTCTGTTTATATAATAACGGTAAAATATTGAAGTTTTTTTTGCCACAATTTCAAAATAATGTGATATAAATATTATACTGATTTATTTCTGTATATTTATTAATCGAGTCAAAGAAAATAAAGGATTTTTAAAATAAAATTTACTGAAGAAATTAATTCTGTTCTGTGTGCCTAATTATGTTCTACAAGCAGTCCTTCGTTATGAAATATATACTGCTTAATATAAATATTTCAAAGACTACATGAAACTATTGTTTTACCGTCATCTACTAGCTCAACCCTCCCAAATTTAGTACTAGACTTCAGCTGGCCGATAGAACCCTGTAAGGGCCACTTGGCTATGATAAGGGATGAACACGACAGCGCTGGAGTATCTTGATCCGGCGGAGGTTGCAACCAATCATATCTGGCTCTTAATTGACGATAATAAACAGCGTCTGACCAAGTTTGAGCGGCTACTTAAAAGGCTTCCTATATGAGGATTGTGACATTAGAAGTTAGCTCCCTAATAAATGCAAAAAAGGAAAGGCACTCCAAACAAGAAGTAGAATGAAAAGAATACTTATAATAAGTTCTACAATTAGTTACCACCCAGCCTTAAATTCAGTCAAAAGATATGAAAGGATACTAACATGAGGTACCTGGAATATCCAAAGATGGAAAACAAAGAGAAACCACGAACAAAGAAAAGGGGCAGTGCGACAAAAATCAAATAATACAAACGGAGATCCAAAGATTACAGACACCACATGGGTTTATTATTGTCAGAGACCCAAATGGAAGAACACGCAGACACGCAGAAAAGAGAATGAAGCGACAATTGGTTACAACCTACCCCGGATCGAGATATTCCACCGCTGTAATGTTCATCCCTTTCCATGGTCAAGTGGCCCTTACAGGGTTCTAATTTGGGAGAGTTGAGATAGTAGATGACGGTAAAACAATAGTTTCATGTAGTCTGAAATATTTTTGTTACATAAACTAAATGCTACTGAAAAGGGTCTGACATTTTAATTCCGTCTAGATAAACAAAGTCAATAATGGTTTTGTAATTCTCTTAGGAGGTTTTCTGAAGGTCTAGAAAATCAATGATAGTTGGAATGGGTATCGATTATCAGTTGTTTTCTAGGTCAGTTTTGCATAATCGAGAACAATCAACCATTAGGACTTTTTATCGGATGCAGACTGATAAAGACCATGAACTTGTATTATTCTTTGAATTAAACGCATTTATATTGTCTTTGTACTTTCTATAAGATTTTGTACAAACTAAAATTTCATTTTTTTAAACCAAATGTTTCATTTGATGCGTTACAACTTATTGAAAAGGGAATACCTTAGAGGTGGTTCCATTTGAATTTGGCCAAGGTCTGATACTTCAGAGGTATTTTCATATACATTTGTTCAAGATCTGATGAGATACCTCAGACAAATCACCAAACGCTTCAATTTGGATAAGCATACTAACGAGCGAATAACTGTAAACCCGATTACTATAATTTGGTGCGGAAGTACTTCAAGGTTCGCTCCTATAAATTTGGCCGAAATGTGATTGTGGCATCCATGACATAGTAATGAAATTATTTCAGTTCTTATGAGCATATGAACAAGTTCTGAACAGGGTGTATTAAGAAGGTGGGCCGACGTCAATACCACTACATTGATTTTGCAGTTACACAAACTTTGCATACTTCACTGATTATGCGGAAGAGGATGCTAATAATAAGGAATTGCCGTTTTGATGTATTTACAGGGTGTTCGTAACAGTTTTCATTTTGATTCATTTGAGAGATAATTTAATTTATAGGAAAAAATTACAATGCAACCGCAACTTGAAATTCACAAAATTTCGAAATTCTATCAACTATATTTAAGACTGGAGGCTATTTTTTTCTTATAAATTATCTCGGACATACGAAGCGGTTCTAAAACATACGTAATATTTTTCAGCTTTAAACGAATTTATCCTAAAAATTATGCAATTCCATTCAAAAAAACAAAATTATAGTCAACCACTAGTATAACTGGAAGTGGCCAACAGTTTGAAATTAATTCAGTCAAAAAGAGAACCCTTAACAAAAAATTTCAAATCTCAAACATTTGTTTATACAAGAGGGCCTGGCAGACCAAGCTTCGCACATGATATAAATGTTGCACCTATCTGCAGATGACATAACCAATTTGGTTTACTCCTTGATGATGACAACTTAGAGTTGTTGAAAGAGCGTTGAGTGTTTAAATAAAGGTTTGGTGTTAGGGTGCAAAACTGTGTTTTTAGATTTGTAATAAACCAAAGGTTGCACAACATATCCAACACTGTAAAAGAATCATCACTTAATTATTGTGGCACATTGAAAAATGTGCCACAAATATCATTCAGAAAACAATTATAATTATGATTTGATATGTGAAAAGCAATTAAAACAACAAAAGGCTTCAAAATTGGAGGCAAGTTGGGAATTTATAAGAGATTTATTTAAGTTACCAACAAATAGTTTCATTGGTGGATTTGGGATCTGAACTTAGGGTAACTCTTTATTTTCTTTCTCTCACTGTTGAAGACTTTCAATTCTTACGGCGCTGTTTAAATTTACTATTATCTACAAAGTAGTTGAATTTGATACCTCAAATTGTTTAGAATTAGATATGTTAGCACAAATACTTATTGGTGTTGATTTGGACTTTTGAATTTTTGTTGCCAAACCTTCGGGAGTTTTCAGTTCCGAAATTGAATTTGGTCTATCATTTATTGGACACTGATTTCTATTTTGATTTGCTCCAGGAAATTAAATTAGTAACATATAAAGTAAAGATGCCAAAATTATTATACAGTAACAAAATAAAAGTGCAAATTTCAAAATTCATGAGACCTTTGATTTCACTACACTTCTATGAATCCTCAATCACTATCAAAATCAAAAAAATTCGTACACCGACCGAAATAGTTTTAATTCCCCAATAATATTCTGCATTCGTAACACACAAAGGCAGATTTCACAGTGCTCGCCTTCAGGATATTTCACGGCACCAAACAAACACGCAGAACCGGTTGACAAAAGAGTAATTTGAGTTTACTCACTCTTCCTTGTATGTGTCCCTCACTTCCACAAAACACTTACTGGCAGATTGCATTTAGATTACGCTGTGGAGCAATTAGCAAGCGCAAACTTCGAAATGTAACAATCAAATTGCTTTAAATGTGAAGGGCTTTCCATTTTCCAACGAAATTCGGATATTGTAAAATTAACAATTTACCAAAGGAAATTTAATTGAAGGATGGCAAATAGGGGAAATAATGTTAAAAATTCTAGGCGGATCTAGGATGGTCTTAGCGGGGTGGAGAGGGCAAGAAAAAAATTGTGATAATAAAACGGTTTAGTAAAGTTGCTAATTACAACTAACTTCTTTCAGTTTGTTAAGTTATTGCTTTCTTACCTATTGTTTAGGATCATATAACAACTTTCTCGGTTTATAACTCTACTGTCTCTCCGTTACTGTTATTAATTATTATTCTTTTGACTGCAGAGTGGTGTTACCAGACAGATCACCAGTCAGAGTTGTCCAAAGTATTCTACTATAACTAACTATACTTCCACACAGGTCCGTGTGCAGGTGAATAAACAGTAGACAATAGAGCAATGACTAAAGGAACAAATGACCGACCTAGACATTGAACCAATAATTTCACTCAAAAGGAAAGAGGTACCCAGGCTACGATGGGACGAGGTACCTAGATACTCGGGCGTCCGGAGGTCATTTTGGGCCTAGTGGGACTTTTTAAAAGTAGAGAATGGAATGTTGAAGAGAGTTTGGGAAAGCAATAATAGCAAAGAAACCCCAACTGGTAGCCTTAAAGAACAAGGCATCCGCCGTCCTGACCGAAGTATATAATGGGATTACCGGAGGGCATCTCGGCCAAATAAAACACTAGATAACATTCGCCAACGATATTACCGGTAAATTACGTCAGAGCCTGGTGCCGGAAATGTGATAACTGTTAAACCACAAAGGGCCCGAAGACCCAGACCAAGGACAGAATGCAGCAACATAATGTGAGAGAATTGCCATTGAAGTCGCTAGACAGCAAGTGAGGTGTCTCGATGGTGTTCCATTCGGGACAAGATCGCCTGCAATAATCAGCGTGATTGGGATGAGTATATTCCACTTTTGCTGTTGGTCTATCGCTTAGCCGTACACAACAGCACAGAGTATTGGTCGGAAAGAAGCTGCGACTACCATTTAGCATTGGGTTCACCAGAAGAACCGCTCCCTAACGATTATGCCGACCATCTCCGACAAAGAATGCTGGCCACATACGAACTAGCCCGGGCGCAGGTGATGGCAACCAGCGATCGGATCAAAAGACGTTACGATCCCAAGGCAAATTCAGCCGGATTCCAATAGAGAGACAAAATCTGGCTATACAACCCCCAAAGGCGTAAACACAAGTCTTTAAAGCTCACACCAGCCTGGGATGGTCCATACCAAATGGTCAAGAGGATCAATGAGGGTGTCTATTACATCCGCCGGAATGAGCTAAGATAAGATCATTTGGATCGATTAGCTCCCTATCATGGAGAGGGTGATTCTGATCGGGACTATCAGAAATAAATGGGGCAGTGTTATAACTTTTTATTTTTCGCTGTCAAAATAGGAATCGTTCTAGAAATTAATTTTCCTGAATAAAAACTAATTTTGAAAATAAATAAACCGAAATTACGCATGCCAACAAAAAGAAGGAGGGAGTACGATTGCTGAAAAGTAAGTGTCAAGAATTTTGAATCTATTCGGGAATTAGAAATTATGCACATACCAGAATCAGACGGAGAAGATCGAGAACAACTATGACGGTATAAAAGCGACCGACGCATAGAAGGATGAGGGTGGAGTACTAGATAGCAACGTTGCGAACAGCCGTGTTAGTGTTTAAAGAAAAATTATTGTAGCGCACCATTTGTGATTTATTTCGGTAGAATAAAAACAATTACATTTGGTGTAAAAATTTCTTTACAACCTACACGAAGTAAATAAAAATCATTAAACAGGTTAATTTTGATATATAAAATTAGTTTTTGAATAAAATTACTCACCTATCCTTTCAACCAAAGGATTACGAACTACTTCTAAAAAAAGTTAATGAAAAGGGTTAGCGTGTCAAATCGCGTTTAAAAGAGTTTTTAATTCTTTTTTCAGTAAAACAGTGAAAGACAAAATAGATTTCAACAGCCGGAAACAACTCGTTTATAACTTTCAAATTTCTTTATTTAGAGAAGCCATCCAAATTGAAAGTCGAAATACCCTTAATAAAAGAGAGGAAGCCTTAAGATTATCAACTTTTTTGGAAACCGTAATCCTATATCAAGGCAGAAACACATTATAACCTGAAATAAACCCAGGTAATCGGATTAACGAACTTACAAACAAAACAAAGAAACACAGAGATTATGCAAATCCCATATACTTAATGCCCATCCGTAGTTAATCATTAATAAGACATTTAGGGGATGACATAGATTAAGATCTAGAATACGAGATACAACAGTTACATATCTTTTGAAAAGGCCAAACAAGATTTTAGCGAAACGTCAAGATAATTTTCGACAGAATTCAATTGGCGGCCGGATGTACAGTGGAATAAAACTCAATCACATAGTTCTATACATGAAACTATATGTACTAATAAACACTATTCTTAGGTTTTACAACAAAGTAACCTAACTGAAACTGAACCATTAATTTATTGAAAATAACCTAGAAATACACAACTGAAAAGAACAATACATTTTATTTAATGAATTAAGTACGACTAAAATTGAAATTACTTAAACGTCAAGGCAGCATTCAACAGATTTCAAAATTATTATGGATGTAGTGTGTTACTTAACATCAATTATTTCTGTTTACCAACATTCGCCCATACAATTAAATTCCCTTATTCCCTAACAGCCTCTAGATTTCTAAGGTCAACACAGAAATGGATTAGTGCTTTTATTTAAATTGTCTTCAGATTTTCTGAACAACAATTTCTAGTGTGTTTGAACAAACAAACTCGACGAAATTCCCAGAATACCGGACTATTTGTTCAGGAGCCGGGCTTTTATTGACGACAGATTCCTCCGCAACGAATAACACTGAAAGCCATAAAATTTATTTTCTTCTAGAGAAAACTATAAAATAGTGATCGATATATACGTTGCGTTTGGACTGTTAAAGTTCTAATGGAGAAATAAAAGTTTCTTGTTGTCGAAAATATTTTCATTAAAAAAACTTTTACGATCCAAAGACACGACACAATGTTACGACAAATTTTGCCTTTTCATCATGTTTCCAAATGGATTTTTTCGAATGCTTCCTAAACTTTTCCATTATGCTGTTGTAATTGGAACTTTATAATCTAATCTTATAAATAAATATGTTTCATTATGTTACTAGATGATTTGAAATAGGAATAGTAAGTAGAGATCATCTATCAAATATTTTTGTTTGTAGCATTTTTCCTTAATTTCAAATTATTATAGATGAGAAAAGACCCACAGTCTGCCTGTTTCGTCCTTGCTAACTCCACATTTGCTTTAAGAGGCACCTACACTTAACGTAGCAACCCTATTATCATGGATTTAGTTTTCACATTTTATTTTATCCCCACAAGATATTGTACAGTTTTTACTTTGAAATTAACCTTCTCGGCTTCTATTTAAATCCAGCATTTCATAGAATGGTATACTAAAATAAATATCTGATGTTAAAACTTTGTAGAAATCAGACATATGTATACAATTTTGTGGCGCAATTCTTAGCTAGAGTTTCACCCTCTCCTCGCAATTAATCTAGGTAAAGACCATTTAATTTAATACTTCATAAATATATATGTTTTTTTTCTATTTTATGTATAAATGCTTATTTGAAAAAAATAAACTAAATATGACATACTATAGTTAGTTATAAATTTACATTGTACTAACATGGGGGTTCTAAACCCACATACAGTCACCAAACTATAAACTGCATGCTCTGCTAGTGCCTTATCTTTATTACCGTTCAGGATAAATCATGATCAAATTTAATTCGCCGTGGTGCCATTTGCCGGCAGCGAGTTGGGAGCTTTAAACCACATTCACCGTAGCAAAAGGGTAGCGACGTAGGATTTGTCAAAATCAGCTAAGGCTAGCAGAAACAAAGAGCTATTGCCAGGTTGTTCACTTCTTGTACAAAGCATATAGAACTACTTTCCAGCTCCAGGACAATTGCAATACCGCTGTCTTTTTCGATGATCGCGCACCCGGCTGTCCTAAATGAAACAGAACGGATAAAATTATGCTGCGGACTTTTTCTTTCGAATTTTATTATGAAAAGGATATTGCCGGATTCAGAAAAATAACATTTTTATTGTCGAAATGAAGTTACGTGACGATAGAAGGAAACGACAGAGTCGGTTTCAAATTAAGTCGGAAGCAATACAATTTTATGATCGGTTTTCAAGATTCTTGCAATGTACAATATAGTATTGTTCGTCTGCACAAAAACAATAATTAAAATTTAATCTCGATCGGGTTTATCTTTAAACTTTTGAGAAAATACCGAGAAGAAAAACAGTTGCTATTAATGTATTTATTCAATGAATGCAAGTAGGAAAAGTATCTTCTTCATTAATAACACCACGAATATTTTGGAATATTTCCAAAACTAGAAGGCAGTATCAGTTCAGAGACTGCTTCCAGTTTTAACCTTCCCTAGTGCACAATGTTGTTATTACTTTATGGGGAACGCAGTTTCCCTCTTTCCTAGGATAGAAATCACACGAAAGAATTCGCAGGTTAATTAAGACATTAAAAAATATATGAAACTATCTTTTCGAGATATTCAATACTTTGATCGTCAGACAATGTATTGTTTCTAGTCGAGAACCTTCATCACTTCTCTTCATCTTCATCTCGAATAATATTATTAATGTATTTAATACATTTAACTGGATTTAATATTTAATCTCGAAATAAATTTTATCATTTTTGAACGGTTTTAGTTATGTTATCCCGCGCGGTCAAGTGACGGCTTGTGAGATGTCTATTAAGCCACATCGGACAATTCACATCGCCAAATTCGGAATATGTGCATATTTTATTGCTAATTTATTGCTAATTTTTTGCTGCTAAAAAAATTTTATTGCTTCTACCGTTTCTGACAAACATAGCTATATCTCGGAAACTAATAGAGATGTCCAGTTGTTCTTGGTGCCTGATTTTATTGCTAATTAATTTCTCATTTCTTACCCAAACGATTTTTTTTTGCTCTAACCCCTCCCGAGAAACAGTGTCCGATGTGGCTTAAGTCTTAAGCTACATCGGACATAGTTATATCTCGGAAACTAATAGAGAGATCAAGTTGCTCTTGGTACCCAATTTTATTGCTACTTAATTGCTCACTTTTCACCGAAAAGAATTTTTTTTGCTCTAACCCCTCCCGAGAAACAGTGTCCGATGTGGCTTAAGTCTTAAGCTACATCGGACATAGTTATATCTCAGGAACTAATAGAAAAATCAAGTTGCTCTTGGTACCCAATTTTTTTTGCTCTAACCCCTCCCGAGAAACAGTGTCCGATGTGGCTTAAGTCTTAAGCTACATCGGACATAGTTATATCTCAGGAACTAATAGAAAGATCAAGTTGCTCTTGGTACCCAAATTTATTGCTAATTAATTGCTCACTTTTCACCGAAAAGAATTTTTTTTGCTCTAACCCCTCCCGAAAAACAGTGTCCGATGTGGCTTAAGTCTTAAGCTACATCGAACATTGTTATATCTCAGGAACTAATAGAGATATCAAGTTGCTCTTGGTACCCAATTTTATTGCTAATTAATTGTTCACTTTTCATCCAAAAGAATTTTTTTACTCTAACCCCTCCCGAGAAACAGTGTCCGATGTCGCTTAAGTCTTAAGCTACATCGGACATAGTTATATCTCAGGAACTAATAGAGATATCAAGTTGCTCTTGGTACCCAATTTTATTGCTAATTAATTGCTTATTTCTTGCTGAAAATAATTTTTTTGGCTCTCGAGAAATAGTGTCTGAGCTGGTTTAAGACTTAAGCCACATTAGTTGCTTAAACCAAATTTATTAAAAATTTTTTAACAGACTCAAAGTAAAAGAATTATGGCAACATTGCTTAAACTGCTTTCGAATCCTAGCGTAAGCAGACTTGTAGGTCATGCACTGCAAAAACATAGGTACTATGATATTTGCTTTGAGTGTAATATTTTGATGTGTTTCATCTAAATATTAAACCGAACATTTTTCTGTAGGTGTTTATGTGATGGAATAATTCACATCTCAGGAATACCAGGATACACTTTTAATGTGTGTATTCACATAATTTTTATTTCTCCATTTAGAAAACTTTCACTTTTAGTGTAGCATTTTTGGACCGTATGTGTACAAGGTTTTCAGATGTATTGATATTACAAAAACTTAATAATCAAATAGATAGTTAGAATAGATAGATAATAGAGACTATTTAGTTCATATTGACCAGTACTATCACCTGCCAAAATATGTGCACTGTTTTAAGTTACATGTAGGTATTAAATTGAATCCTTCACTAGTTCCATCTCATGTCAGACTCTAATTGCTAATTCACAAATAAGTTTTAATGCAATTTTCTTTAGAATTTTTAATCACGACACAGTATTATTTTTATTGTCATCTGTTATACAAGATTTTTTTAAATCGGCTTGTTAAAAATATGTTGCATCCGTATCTTGTATATTTCGCAGGGACGATTTCTTTTTCAGTCTAGGTATACAGCGCTTATTTTATTTGCGATCCAGAAGTCGACTGATTCGAAGTTTCGGAAAATGCATCCTCATGTCATTGTCTTTCCTAGCATTCAATTGTTTTCAAACGCTTTGTGACTGGAAGTTTGCTTGAGGAAATGTTAAGATGGTCTAGTATCGAACAGATTCATGTTCAAAATTAAGAGTAGTTAAATAATATAATGGATATATTTTCAAAATAGTATATTCGTATGATGCACCTTAAACGCCCTATAAACAACGCTTCAGCTAAATGCAATCAGAGAACATTTACTGTTTCACTAACTCTGTAAAAAGTTTCTGAGTAAACTTGGCTTAAACTTCCATTCATTTATTAGAAATGGTAGAGAATGTTTTCATGTTTTGTTCTATTTTGAAAAATTTGTTGCTATTTTGCAAATAAATTGTTAAATAGTCACTCAAGAGCTTACCATATATGATAACTTTCAAGATTTTTTACTCACAAACCATTTTTTGACATATATCAAATAAGACATTATTAGTTATACTACCTACCGAAATATCTGGGCTGGGGGTGAAAAGGGTTGTTTTCAATACAAGCTACAAGCAGTTAACTAGCAATAATATACGACACCTAGAACAACTTGAAATAATTTTCAGTTAGTCAGATATAGCTATGACACTGTTTCTCGGGAAAAATCTTTTGGATGAAAAGTGAGCAATTAATTAGCAATAAAATTGGGTACCAAGAGCAACTTGATATCTCTATTAGTTCCTGAGATATAACAATGTCCGATGTAGCTTAAGACTTAAGACACATCGGACACTGTTTCTCAGGAGGGGTTTGAGCAAAAAAAATTCTTTTCGGTGAAAAGTGAGCAATTAATTACCAATAAATTTGGGTACCAAGAGCAACTTGATCTCTCTATTAGTTTCCGAGATATAACTATGTCCGATGTAGCTTAAGATTTAAGCCACATCGGACACTGTTTCTCGGGAGGGGTTAGAGCAAAAAAAATTCTTTTCCGTGAAAAGTGAGCAATTAATTAGCAATAAATTTGGGTACCAAGAGCAACTTGATCTCTCTATTAGGTTCCGAGATATAACTATGTCCGATGTAGCTTAACACTTGAGCCACATCGGACACTGTTTCTCGAGAGGGGTTAGAGCAAAAAAAAATCTTTTCGGTAAAAAGTGAGCAATTAATTAGCAATAAATTTGGGTACCAAGAGCAACTTGATCTCTCTTAGTTTCCGAGATATAACTATGTCCGATGTAGCTTAACATTTGAGCCACATGGGACCCTGCTTCTCGGGAGGGGTTAGAGCAAAAAAAAAATCTATTAGGTAAGAAATGAGCAATTAATTAGCAACAAAATCAGGCACCAAGAACAACTGGACATCTCTATTAGTTTCCGAGATATAGCTATGTCCGATGTGGCTTAAGACTTAAGCCACATCGGACACTGTTTCTCGGAAACGGTAGGAGCAATAAATTCTTTTTAGCAGCAAAAAATTAGCAATAAAATATGCACATATTCCGAATTTGGCGATGTGAATTGTCCGATGTGGCTTAATAGACATGCTTGTGAGGATCTGTGGGTATTTGTTCAATACGACGGATAAAAAACCTGATCCTCTGTTGTGTGTATGTGCCCCAGTATGCCACAAACAATAATTAGTGATAGGTGATTTTAGAATTACTATACAGTAGATTATTAATAAAATACAATTACCAAGTAAAAATATTTTGTCTATGAAGTGTTTTTTTAATCATGTACCGGACCCCTACCCGTTTTAATATTAGCGAATTACTACTAATGGACACTCTTACTACCTACACGAAAAGGGCCTTTGTAACCCCAGTTTTTAAAAGTGGAAATCAAAAAATTAGTATCTTCCATGTATGGTAAGTTATTGGAAGCTATTGTAACCAGGAAACTATTTTTTTAAATAAAAAATGAATTATACCCTTGTCAACACGATTTCTTTCGATGTCTTTCTGTAGTTGGTTCCATATGTAAAAGATATCCATAATGCAATGGATGATCATATATCAAATGGATGCTGTGAATACCGATTTCCCCAAGACCTTTTATAAAGTGCTACTTTCATGCAGAAGCTTCAGATTTATTTAAATCTTACTTGCAATATAGAGTACAACATTATTAGTTGTTTGTCATTCAACAGCATAGAAAGTAGCTCGTAGCATTCAAATTATATTAGCACTCAATAACGCTTGTTTTTGTTTGTGTTTTATTATGAAAACTCAGAATTTTCACTGGAATATGTAAAAAACTAATATAACAAACACATCTTTATTTCATACAGTCTTGACTGAAAAAAAACATACGATAAAGTAAGAATTTCTATATAATTTCTATATAATTTTTTTAAAGTATTAAACATATATTTTTTAATTCGGTATAATATAAATGTTCAAATATAGACAGAGAAAAAAAATAGTGTTTATAGAAATTCAAATGTTCATAAACAAAAAAACTTACATCAAACATTTAGAAATTTTGGACAAAGAAATCACAAACTCTCAATAACAAATAAACCCACCCAAACTTACAAAAGCTCATTCCATTTCATTTTCAAATTAAAATAATAAAATGTTTTTGCAATAATTATTAATATTTATATGAATTTTTGCGGGTTCAATACGATTGATTGATGTCAAAAATAAATTAATTTTAACACAAATTTACAATAAACATTTAATTACTAATTTGTTATAATATATAGACGTCGCAGCGTATTAGTCATTCGAATGTTATCTGATTTTTTTTATTATGTCAAATTGTGATTTGAAAAGGGGGTCTGATTTCGACTTTGAAACGTTTGGACTTTTGAAATATACAGACTTTCATGTTTATGTATTGTTATTCCTAAAGAACTCAAATATCTTTTAGAAAAGATGTTATGTAATGTCTTCGATGCACATTCCATAGAGAGAATAATATTCAAAAAATGTATGAAATAGATGTTGCGGTTTTAGTTCAATGCTGGTTCAATGCAAGTATATAATTGACGAAGGACCTTTAGCGGAACAATCAATAAACACGTAAAGTAATTCACCAAATAAAAGTTAATCACTAACCTTTTACGTCGAAGCTCTGCAAAGGGTGTTTTCTTGGCGGTTCTTTCTTCTGAGGCTAGCCCCGTGAACAGGAACAGTTTCTTAGAGCTTCGTCTGGACAACACGTTACACAAAAAATAGCGACGCAATGTTCATTGATTGAACACACAAAAAAATGCGGGTTTAACAACAAATGATGCGCTTTTGTAAACACAAAAGAAACAAAATGAAAGCGGTTTAGCGGTCGTCACGAATGGAGCTCAAAACTCGCGAATCGGAACGCAAAAAAAACAACAAAAAGCGGCGTCTCTTCAGACGGAATCAAAGCCACCGAAAAGTTCGGAGTACATTGCACGAAACTCCCAAGCGTCTTAATAGCTTGGGATCCAAAACACGAATCACAATACTGTCTATATTTTACACGCAAAAACACACTTACAATTAGCATTAGCGCGACGGGATGTTTTAGAAAAGGTGCAGAAGTTTAAAAATCAATGAAGTAATTCAATCAAATTGAACACAATACACTAAACAAATGCGGGAACGCACCATTCCGCCAGCCTTGAATTACTTATTTCAAAACTAAGGGTCCACTGGCAGTGGACAAAGCTTTACAAGAGGTCGCTTCAAAGTACCACTTGCAGTTCTAACTGTAGCAGCGCGTACAACACCATCACCCCCAGGATGTACGTCAATAATGCGCCCTAATGGCCAATTCAAAGGAGGTGAAGTGTCTTGCTTCAAAATAACAAGAGTACCTGGCTTAACAACCTCCGAGGGATCAGTCCATTTACTCCGTTGATGAAGAGTATGTAAATATTCTTGTGACCAACGTTTCCAGAATGCCTGATGCAAACGACTCAGTAACTGCCATCTGTTGAGACGATTAGATGGGACAGATAAGAAATCAGATTCAGGAGGTGCTGTTAAAGGTTCCATGGTAAGAAACATTCCAGGACTCAAGGCGGTAAGATCCGAGGGATCGTTGCTACAAGGGGTTATAGGTCGCGAGTTTAAAACTGCTTCGACCTGTGCAAATACAGTAGAAAGTTCTTCGTAGGTTAGGATTTGATCTCTAACGACACGTCTTAAGTGAGCTTTAACACTACGAATTACTTTCTTTGCGGATAGAATCCAAAATCGTTGCTGCAAAAGAAATTGAACGGTTTGGATTCCTGCGTGAAGATTGGTGACATGACAATCTTCGACAATTAGATTAGTCAAACGACTTTTACTTGGTAGCAGTGCGGGAAATTTAGTGTCAAACGGCAATGGAGCATTAGCCAATCTACTACCAACTCTAAGAGTTCCCTGTTCATCAAGAAACGGCGAAAGTTTACGAAGCGATTTGGGCAAAAGTTTTCGTTCTCGAAGAAGGGAAATCTCTTTAGAAAAATGTTGATCTTGAACATAGCGAACAATGCGAAGCTGAGCCTGATATAACTCAGCAGCCAAAAATGATCCAGAGCCCCTACGGTCTGGATTGCGGGCGTTATCAACAAAGCGACAAATATGAGCTATAATGCGGGTAATGCGATTAATAGAAGAATGTTCTTCTAACAAAGTACCAAATAAATTTGGTGAAGCGGTGACTTGAAGCGCCACTATACG
The DNA here is from genome assembly GCA_034190945.1 of Octodonta nipae. Lineage (NCBI taxonomy): Eukaryota > Metazoa > Arthropoda > Insecta > Coleoptera > Chrysomelidae > Octodonta > Octodonta nipae. The sequence goes on from CM067216.1 coordinate 151,404,006, forward strand.
GGCTTCAGTCATAACTAGCGGTGACATGCTTGAGTCTGAGCAAGCATGTGGCAAACAAGCGGTAATCAACAATTGTGGGCCTTTCGACCAAAGTGTATTGCCTAACAACACTGGTGGCAAAGTGCCGCGGGAACCCAAGTCAGCGGGGTTATGACAAGATTGGATGTAAAACCAATGCGAAGAAGGAAATTTTTCCTGAATGTAAGCAACTCGATTACTGACAAATGTCTTCCAACGGTGCGGGGAAGAACTAAGCCATGAAAGGACTACCGTGGAATCTGACCAGCAACGAATCACCTTGAACAACAAACGACTATTGAATTGCTCATAAACATAATGAGCCAACTTAGCGGTAAGAACTGAAGCACACAGTTCCAATCTGGGAAGTGACAAAGTTTTCAAAGGGGCAACTTTCGATTTAGACAACACAAAAAAACTGACGAAATCCAGATGCGGTTTCGAACACAAAATAAACAACAGCGGCATAACCTTTCTCAGAAGCATCACCAAATGCGTGAAGTTCACAACTAGAAAAGTTTTCCATAGCAAGCAGGCGAGGCAAAACTAAATTCTGCAAGGTCAACAAAATAGCGATAATGTCTTGCTGCAATTTGGGACCGATAAATAAACAATCATTCAAAGATAACCGATGAGGTATCTTAGCGGATGCATTAAACACTACACGAAGTTTGGTTGTGCTACTATCAGGTTTCAAAACACAATGATGCGGTATGTAGTAACAATCAGAAAAAGTAGATGGATCGGGAACCAACTCCCTATGATCCAGCTCCAAATACTCTTTGAAAAAATCACAATAGTGTTTGTAGAGATCTGGTTGCTGTAGAAGACGTCTTTCTAAGGAGTAGAAACGTTGTACGGCGGGATTATACATTCCATCAAAAGCAGGAAGTGTATTTCGAAAAGGAAGGGGCACAACGAATCTATCTGAATCCAATCTCCTGCATCCCTCGGAAAATATTTTTTCGCAGATAAGATCATCAGGGGACTGAACCAGTGCGGTAGGAACATCTTCAATTGTCCAGAACCTTTGGGGTGAATCATCTAATGATACTACATTTTCAATTTTACAAAAAAGCGAAGTTGGGTTTATGGCCGACTGAGAGTGAGAGTTAACAGAACTCGAAGACACTCTACCCATAAGGATGTAACCAAAGACAGTGTTTATAGCATCAGGAACACCTTCCTTTCCCAGAAGGCGTCCATCCAACAAAATTTGAGAGAATATATCGGCACCTAACAAAAGGTCAATAGCGCCTGGGCTATTGAAACCAGGATCAGCAAGTTTCAAATTGGTTAGATATGCCATATTAGCCATGTTAATGGGCGCAACAGGCATATCATTGCAAATGCGGGGTAAAACAATAGTATCAACAACAAAATTGCACTCACGCTTTACTATAGAGCGAAGAGAAAGGGTAAGAGAGCCCTCAGCAGAGGGACTCTGCATAGAACCTAGCCCGTTGACTTGAATCGAAGCGGGCATAGGTCGGAAGCCAAGGCGTTTCACAGCCTTGCTCGCAATGAATGATGCCATGCTACCAGAATCTAGCAGACATCGCAAAGTTTGATAAGAACCGTGCTTATCTAATACCTCAACTAAAGCGGTAGATAACAACACATTTGAATTGTAAGACAAAAGTGAACTATGACAAGAAGTCTGCGGTAGAGAAGTTTCGGGACTTTCAACAGTATCAATGGCACTGGATCCACCAGATGTGGAAGCCAGGTTTGCGGGGGGAGCTTTAGTTTCAGACCCAATACCTGAATCAGCACGATTTACAAAATGAAGCAATGTGTGATGGCGTTGTTTGCAGTTGCGGCAAGTGGATAAAGATTTACAGCGATTCGACTGATGAGAATCGCCTAAGCAATTAAAACAAAGTCTAAAATCTTTAACAAACTTAAACCGCGCGGATACTGATTTGTTCAAGAATACAGAACATTTGTAAATCGCATGATCGGATTTACAAACTAAACAATTTCTATTCTTAGTGACAAACAAAGATGTAGTGAAACGGGAAGAATGTTGCTTTGAATTCAATGGTAACTTTTTGTCAACACTTCGCTTTGCCTTGCGGGATAATTCAACATGTTCAAAGGCATCGCAATGCTTCGACAAACAATCAACAACTTCCGAGCGGATCGGAAAGTCATCTTGAGCGGTCACAGTACCATGGTAAAGTTCGAATTTAGCGGCTAACTTCTTTGGAACTCGTTTCAACATCATCTGAACGATACAAAAATCCCATTGATTTACTGGTAAACCCAAATTCTTCAGTGCTTCCAAATTATCACTGAAGTCATCCAATAACTTCCGAACCTCTGAAGGGCTATCTGAAGTTAGTTGGGGGAATTGTTCTAAAGCTGACCAATGAGACTCCGCGATTAAACGAGTTCGCTTGAATTTTTTCAAAAGTGTTTCATAAGCACTCACGTAATTATTTTGTGTTAGTTTAAAATTCCTAATAGCCTCAAAAGCAGGCCCTTTTAAAGCTAACTGCAAATATTTGAACTTCTGCATAACACTGAGTTTTTCATTATTGTGAATTAATGAATCAAACAAATCAATAAAAGTACCAAATTCCAATATGTCTCCACTAAATGAAGGCAAATCAATTCGCGGCAAAGCAACACTTTCCTGTTCCCGAATTGTATTTTGTGGCGTAGAATTCTGAACAGATTTCAGTTTAGCAACAATAGACCTAATTGAATAAAACAATTTTTCAAATTTATTGCGAATGTCATCCTCAAAGTCAAAATCATTGTTTGCATCAGAAATTAATCGAACAATGGAATTGTGGTGTTTAAAAAATTCGGAATGGATTGAATCAACCATATCAATCATGCTAAAAAACAATTCAACGTCGTCACCTCTTAAGGCTTTCTCGGCAGCAAAATAAATATCTTCTAATCTTCTAAACTCCGATTGTCGATGATTTTTAAATTTACGTAAATTTTCAGCGGTTTTTGACATCTGAACAATAAATCAAAATCACTGTAACGCCACTGAACAAATCTAACACGATAGAACGAATCAAAATACTATTCCAAAAATGTACAATTTTTTACTGTTGAAGTCGAAAATATCTGACCAAATGTCAAATAAATTCAAAACAATTTAGCAAAATAACCAAACAAACAAAACGATCTCTTGTAAGTTTTTTTTGCGGTAAAAGAAATATGCGAATTTATTTCTAACGGAATGAGTGAATATCCCGAACTTGCTTTCTCTTCTAACAAATAAAGAAACTAAAATTCAATGCGGTTTTCAACAATAATTGCAACGAAAAATCAATGTTTTGATCATTAAACTTTGCACGAAATTTACTCAAATGTAACCCGGCCCGGAGTTGGACCAAATTATGTAATTTATTCGATAATCTTTGCACTAAATTAACTCAAATTGCATCCGGCTCGTACTTGGACCAAATGTTATGTAATGTCTTCGATGCACATTCCATAGAGAGAAAATAATATTCAAAAAAATGTATGAAATAGATGTTGCGGTTTTAGTTCAATGCTGGTTCAATGCAAGTATATAATTGACGAAGGACCTTTAGCGGAACAATCAATAAACACGTAAAGTATTTCACCAAATAAAAGTTAATCACTAACCTTTTACGTCGAAGCTCTGCAAAGGGTGTTTTCTTGGTGGTTCTTTCTTCTGAGGCTAGCCCCGTGAACAGGAACAGTTTCTTAGAGCTTCGTCTGGACAAAACGTTACACAAAAAATAGCAACTTAATGTTCATTGATTGAACATACAAAAAAATACGGGTTTAACAACAAATGATGCGCTTTTGTAAACACAAAAGAAACAAAATGAAAGCGGTTTAGCGGTCGTCACAAATGGAGCTCAAAACTCGCGAATCGGAACGCAAAAAAAACAACAAAAAGCGGCGTCTCTTCAGACGGAATCAAAGCCACCGAAAAGTTCGGAGTACATTGCACGAAACTCCCAAGCGTCTGAATAGCTCGGGATCCAAAACACGAATCACAATACTGTCTATATTTTACACGCAAAAACACACTTACAATTAGCATTAGCGCGACGGAATGTTTTAGAAAAGGTGCAGAAGTTTAAAAATCAATGAAGTAATTCAATCAAATTGAACACAATACACTAAACAAATTGCGGGAACGCACCAAAAGAGTTATCTGGTTATTTTTATGTTTTCTTGGGAAATAACACCACAATCGAAATAAAAAGCTGTATATTGAAAGAAAATACCAAACGTTTCAAAGTCGATTTTGACTTCGTTGTCAATGGCTTTAATTTGTATTGAAAATGTAAATTGCAAATTGAAAGTTTTTTTATTTCGATTGTGGTGTTATTTCCCAAGAGAACATAAAAATAATCAAGAACATTTAGTTATCTAATTCACTACTGTACTAGTACTCCTCCAGTTAGTCATACCTTTATTTATTTATTTTCGATTATTAATTCGTGAGGGATTCCTTTTTACTAGCTTAAGAATAAAACGTTACAATATGGCAAAAATAAGCGGCAGGTGTTCACTTAATCTTATCTTATGCCATTAGCCAGCAATTTGTCGTATACCGTATAATGATTTTTCTAGCAGGCAACCTTATTTTCTTTGTATTCATATTTTGCATTTCTTCAGATTCTTTGCATAGTTTACTGTTTTTAACATTTATTTTGTGCAATGCTTCTCGAGTATTCCCTTCTTCTAAATTTCCGTTTAGATATGATACAAAAAAGTCTATTTCATAAACTAACAAGCTTTGACGGAAAGCTTATGTAATTAAATGTCTGATAGGGTCCAATCTTGCCAGAGGTGCAAATATATTAGTAAAATCTGTTCATTGTCGTTATGTAAACCCAAGAGCTATACCTCGACCTTTTCTTCGTTCGAACAATTTTACATGTAATATCAACTCTGTTTTAGGACGATCGACTATTTTCCATTTATTGTTTTTAATCAGTACTTAGTCGATTTCCTTCAGTTGCTTTGTCTCCAGCCATTGCTTCTTTCAAGGTAATATTGACAAAATTTCCTTCTTCAATGACATCATCTTCATTTCTGCGGCATCAACACATGTTTTGTCATCACGCAGTTCTCATTGTATTTCATTGTTGTCGAAACTCTTGATCTCGATTAATATTTGCTAACTTTTCAGTATTATACATACTTTTTTTGTGGTCTTCCTCGTTTACCTAATATCTCCGACCGTGTGCTCCCTGTCCTTCAATATAAAGTTGATTCTGACTGTTGACTTAGATACTCTTTAATTATCTGCTCTTCATTTTCGTCTTGAATTTTAATTGGTGAACACATTCTATATTGTCGTCATTACTGTCGAATGTTTTATTTTCATTTTCTTGCAAATTGATTTTCCCGGATGCATACATCCTTAGCAATAACAACTTTCTTTCCAGTTTTAATCCATGCTTGATAAATTTTTGATTATTCAGAGTAACGTACCAGACTACCTTCTTGTAATCCCGGGTCAAGCTTTGCTATAATATTAATGTTGCTAATTCAGCGTTTTTTTTTGTATATACCTACCGGATTACTAGCGCTGCTGGAGAAAAAAATTCCATACTTGGAATTTTCATAAGTCATCACTTTTTTAATATTTAGATATGAACTCTATTGAAACTGCAAATGACGGAAACTTTTTGGTTACAAAGAAAAAAATTTAATGTATAAGAAATATGAGAACGGAGGTTTACGCGGTCAGATTCATAACTGATTCTGTTTTTTTCCGGATTTGGACCGCGTCATTTTTTCGAATTAATTTATTTATATACCTAAACCGGGATATAAACAAAGTTTTCCGACGTTTCGCCCACACTTATAAGGAGCTTTTTCAAGGATGAGACAAAAAACAAAACAAATGTTACCTACCTTGGGGCGACTCCATTCATTTCATCTTTTTCTCACGAACACTTCAAAACTTCACTTTTTATTCAACTTGTCACAGTAATGCACAAATTCTAAATGAGTAATAGGTACAAAGAAATAATAATTGCCCCCCCCCCGAAATTTTCAGGTAAAAGAACGGTAGGAGGCACTTAATGGGATTATTTTATGATTGTGATGAAATTTCGTATACGTACCTGGAATTTTATTAGTGGATAATGTAAGTATTTATTTTGTGGAAATGTTTATGAAAGATTACCAGATGAATGGTTCAAAACCTTTGTCTCGGTTGAAATTCTTGGGATTTTTGGCGATTTCAACGGCCTCACGGAATTTTCTGGTGAAATAATACGGAGATTTGGCCACGACAGAGAAGCTGTCTAAGAGGATTTGGTGGCCCGTTTCGTTATGATGTTCAGCTACAGCAGAGTTTGAAAGTAGCCCCGTTTTCAAACAACGTTTGTGCTCACCCAGACGAGTGTTTATAGATCGGCCGATGTATACTGCCCCACACGAGCATGGAATGTAATAAACACCTTTAGATGAAAGAGGAATTTTTTTATCCTTTGGAGAGGGTAACATTTGTGAGATTTTCCCTATCCGTGACCTTGCTGATATATGGCAAATATGGTACTGATTTATTAGGTGACAATTCTTTCTTAGGAAGGGGATGTTGGTGACAAGAAATGAAATTTCGAATCTCTCGTTTGCTGTAGCCGTTGTTTAGTAGGCTACCCTCAACCCAAGCTAATTTCCTTCTCAAACTTTTTGGTTCGGACATGGATATAGCTCGATGCACCAGGGAGTTCACGACTGACCGTTTCTGAGATGGGTGATGATGGGACCGGGCGTGCAGATATCTGTCGGTATGAGTTGGTTTTCTGTATACAGAGTGGCCCAGGCGACCATTTGGCAACCGTGAAACCATCGCGTCTAGGAAGGGCAGGGATCCATTGGACTCAATGTCCATAGTGAATTTGACGTTTGAATGTTTGGTATTAATGTGGTTAATGAACAACAAAAATAGGGACAGAAAAACCCCAATAACATTCAAACTTATAAATTTGATTAAATATGGTCGAATTTCGACTACTGGGCCACCAATAGTATGTATAAATGAGGGTGAAACTTGATTAATTGACAAACATTTGTCACTTGGCTTAATTATTTAAATCATTTACCTTTAACATTAAATGAAGTCATCAGATTTTGTGCGAATTACAATGTCATTGTTAATTAAGAATCCAACTTGCCTTAGTTTGAATGTATTAGCACAAACAACTAATAATAAGCATTTCAGCTCAACGAAATGCAACTTCAGTGGATTATATCTCTGAACCCGAAATTGTTGAGAGCTTGACTGCAACAATTTTTTATTCTACTGTAAAGATTACCGACAAGAGCTAACTTCAAAAAGAACAGCCAGCTATCTAGTCTCAGATTTCTGCAGGTTCCTATTTCATAATTCTCTAATTTTTGAATTTTTGATTGAAACTGATTAAATATACCTGATTAACAAGCTTGACAGCTCCGATGTGATTTCTATTTGGACATGTGATAGGCATCTATACTATTATAAAATTGTAAGTTCGTCTGTTTGTTTGCTGTTTGTTTGTTTGGGCGTCACGTAAGAACTGCTGAAGTGACTTTGCTGAATCTTTTTTTGTTGCAAAGCCTATAGTTTGACTTAATATCTGGTAGAAATTTTATCTCTCTAAATTGTCAGAAACGGTAGATATAGCGAAAAAACTTCTAGCATTTTGGGTAATACAATTACTCAATTGGTTCCACCACATGCACAAAATATTAGATACTGGCATCAGCTTAGCTTTTATTCTAAATTCGGAATATGCAAATGTAACACGTTTCGATTTAAGAAAAATCAACTGATATAACAAGCGTAATTTTACAGGGTATTCTGTATATAGGAAACTTACAGCGGAGTAGAAGTAGATAGATTTAAAAAATCTAAAAAAAAATATATTTGGTGTCCTATAAGCAGTTGCATATATACAATCTGGTGGAAACAAGGGGGAGTGGAATTAGTTATACGCGTCATAAACAGTTCCATATACCAAGTGATTGAAAAAGGGTAGAATGTTTTTACAGTTTGAATAAAAAATCTAAAAAAATGTGTTAGGTAAGTAGTTAGGATCTTTGAATTATGTTCATAAGATTATTATAGTTATGAAATGGGTTGAAGACATGTTACAAGCAGTTGTTTATACAGGGTGTTTAAAATATAAGATAGAGTGAAGTTATTTATGTTGTGGTTAAAAACTCGTTTTATATCCACACGTAGTTGCATATATTGGATGGTTGAAATATGTAGCGGAATATAATTACAGGTAAGTTTAAAAAATATTATAAAGTAATGTTATAATCTACAAGCTGTTCCATTTACCGGATGGTTGAAATATTGGGTGGGGTAGGATTCAAAGGATACAGGTTGGTACAAAAATATTATATTTACTGGCAAATGAGTAGTTGCATACAAAAAGTTGTTGAAATATAGGGTGGTGTACAGTTATAATTATACAAGGTGGATAAAAAATGCTATAAAAATTTTGTTATAGAGCAGTTGCATATATGGAGTACCTGAAATATGGTGCGCAGTAAATTATTGTTGTACAGTGTCATTCAAACAAGGTTAGAAAAAGTTGTAAATTAAGGGTGGTTTAAATTCAGTGTGGAGAGAAATTGTACTTTAATATGTCTTGAAAAAATATGAGGAAAAACTGTGAAATAGAGTAGTTCATAATAAGTTGCAAAGATAGGTTAGTTGAAGTATAGGATGAAGAAGTGTTATGAAAATTATTTTAAAAATGTTATATTGGTTGACCAATACCCACACAGCATGAAATATTTCTAAAATATTTATGCAATATTTCTGGTTTGATGTGAAACATTTCAAAATATTTCTTGAAATATTTTAGCAATATTGCTATGTCCACGACAAAACCCCATTTAAAATAATTCATGAAATATTCCTGTAATATTTTATGAAATCTTTGTGTCATATTTCATGATATATTTCAAAAGATCTTTTATTATAGATATAAAAATAGTTTAAATGTATTTTAGTGAACTATTTAAAAATATTTATATAATATTTGATGTTTGTTTTGAAGTATCCTAAAATATTTCAGAAATCTTCGTATTTTAGCTACAAAAACGTTTTGAAATATTTCATGAAATATTCTGTAATATTTCATGATATATTTCAAAAGATTTGTTTGCCGTGAGCATACGAATATTTCAGAAATATTAGAGTCAAATATTTTAAAATAGTGCTAAAATATTTGATGTCTAAAGTATCTAAAGATTTTTTTTCCAAAATATTACTATATTCAAGACTAAAATTCTCCTGAAATATTTCATGAAATATTGGTGTAATATTTCACAAAATGTTTCTCTAAGATTTCATGAAATATTTCAGTAGTTGTTTTGTCGTGGACATAGGAATATTGCAGAAATATTTCAGTGAAATATTTCTTCAGATATTTCATGCTGTGTGGGTAAGCAGTAGTTGTAATACATACAATGTTACTCAAAAACTTGTTGAACAAAATTGTTATATTCGGTGCCCAATAAGCAGTTGCGGTTTTAGTGAAATATATTGGACATAGATTTATACTTAAAAGGGTGGTACTAAATATGTTATACTGGGTGGCCGATAAGTAGTTGCAAATACAAGATGTTTAAAATAGCGGGTGGAGTAGATTTATAGTTAAACTGGTTGGATAATTTTTTTGTAGGATAGAACATGAGCTGTTGCATATATGCAATATCTGAAACATGGATCGAAGTATAATTGTAGTTCATAGAGTGTGATTAAAACAATGTTATAAAAAGCTGCATTTAATGGGTGGTTGAGATACAAGGTGGAGACAAATTATACTTTCAAGGGTGGTTCAAAAATGGTTATATAGCGTAGTCCATAACAGTTGCGTATATAATATAGTGAGTAGACCAGAGTTATAGTTATAGTTGTAATGTTTGACAAATTGGCAGCGGTGTATACAAGATGGTTTTAATGTAGATGGAAATAGAGTTAGTTATACAAAGCGGTTAAAAAATGTTGAATAAAATTGTTATTTAGGGTGGCCAATAAGCAGTTGCAATTTGGATGATGGGGTAAATAAAAGTTTGGTGTTAGGATGCAAAACTGTGTTTTTATATTTGAGACACACCAAGAGTTCGACAGGCATTTCCATTAGGATGTACCATTAGGATGTATCAAAAAAAGTTTAAAAAAACTGTTATATAAGGTGGACCATGAAGGGTTTCATTCTACTATATGCAATTTCTGAAATGTGGGAAGAAGCAAGATTTTAGTTTTACATTGTGTTTAACTCAATGTTAGAAAAAGCTGCATATAAAAATTGATTAAAATATAGAGTGAAGAGAAATTTTACTTTAAAAGGTGGTTCAAAAAATATGCAGCGTAGACCATAAGCAGTTGCATTGCTGAAATATAGGATAGAGAAGAGTTATAGTCAGGTGTTCAAAAACTTATATTGGGTGACAAATAAACAGCAGCATATACAGGATGGTTGCAGTGTAGGGTGAAGTAGAGTTACAGTTATTCAAGGTGATTAAAAAAATGTCGAAAAAAATTGTTATATAGGGTGGCCCATAAGTACTTGCGGTTTGGGTGAGATATATTCGGATTTGGTGGATTTTTAGTTAAGTGGGGTAGTTCAAACAAGTTAGAATTTTTTTCATATAGGATAACACATATGTTTCATAAGTTATTTCTTTTTGCGAAGGCTCGAACAATCAGTGCGCGGGTGAAACCGCTGGTAACGGCTATATTATTATAAAATTGGAAGTTTGTTTGTTTGTTAGTTTGTTTGTTAGTTAGTTTGTTTGTTTTTTCGGGCATCACGTAAGAACTACTGAACTGATTTTGCTCAAACTTTTTTGTTGCAAAGTCTATAGTTTGACTTAAAATCTGGTAGATATTTTATCTCCTTAAATTGACAGAAACGGTAGATATAGCGAAAAATCTTCTAACATGTTGGATAACAAAATTACTCTATTGGTTCCACACCAAGCAGCAATCAATTTAGCTGTTATTCAATATTCAGAATATGCTATATATAACATATTTCGATTAAAAAAATCAACTAATATATCAACCGTAATTTTACAGGGTGTTCTATATATAAGAAACTTAGAATGACATTTATTTAAAAAAGTTATATTAGGTATACCATAAGGAGCATAAATACAAGGTGATTGAAATAAGCGGGAGTGGAATTAGTTATAGAACTAGGTTCTAGAAAGTTATATTAAGTGGGCCATAAATAGTTGCATATACCAGGTGGTTCATCAACGGGTGGAGTAGAATTACATTTATATAGGGTGGATAACAAAATGATATATTGTTTGGTTCATAAGTAGTTGCATAGACAGTATGGTTGAAATAAGGGTAGAATATTTATATACGGTGGATACATTTTTGTTAGAAAAAAATGTGTTATGTTAGCAGTTAGGTTCTTTGAATTATGTTCTTGAGTTATTATAGTTATGAAATGTGTTGAAAAAATTTTAGAACAAGTTGTTTATACGAGTGGAATTATAGTTTATAGAGTTATTAAAACTATTTTATATCCACAAGTAGTTGCATACATAGGATGGTTGAAATATGTATTTTTTAAACCCATACAAGTGGGTTTAAAAAATATTATAAAAAAATGTTATGATCTACAAGCTTTTCTATTTATGAGATGGTTGAAATATAGGGCGGAGTAGAATTTTAAGGATACAGGCTGGTACAAAAAATTTATATTGGGTGGCAAATAAGAAGTTGCATATACAATGTTGTTGAAATATAGGGTGGAGTAAAATTACATGGTAGAAACATTTTGTTATATAGCAGTTGCATATATGGAGTATCTGAAATATGGGATGCAGTAAAGTTATGTTACACAGTGTGATTCAAACAAGGTTAGAAAAAGTTGCCAATGAAGGGTGCTTTAAATGAAGTGTGGAGAGAAATTATACTTTATAATGTGGATAAAAAAATATGAGGAAAAATTGTGAAATAGACTGGCTCATAATCCGTTACACATATAGGATAGTTAAAAGTGTTATATTTAAGTATTAAAAAAAATTAAACAAAATTGTTATATAGGGTGCCCCATAAGGAGTTGCAGTTTTGGTGAAATATATTGGGCATTGATGCAAGTTATACAAGAAGGTTCAAAAAATGTTATATAGTAGTTCATAAGCAATGCGTAGATAAAATAGAGAGTGGAGTAGAGTTATAGTTAAGTGTTTCAAAAATGTTATACTTGCTTGAACAGATGCATCCTATAATGGAAAACTTGACATGGGGCGAAGCAAGATTATATTTTTAGAGTGTGATTAATACAATGTTACATATAAAGAATGATTAATTATACTTTACAAGGAGGCTCAAAAAATATCAGAAGTAATTGTTATATAGCGTAGACCATAAGCAGTTGCATAGCTAAAAGAAGTTATAAGCAGGTGTTAAAAAAGTTATATTGGGTGACAAATAAACAGCAGCATATACAGGATGGTTGTACTAGATTTACAGTTATTCAAGGTGATTCAAAAAAAATTCCAATAAAATTGTTATATAAGGTGGCTTATAAGCATTTGCAGTGTGTGTGAAATATATGCGGGATTGGTGGATTTATAGTTAAGTAGGATGTCTCAAAAAATTTGGAAAAATTGTTATATTGGATAACCCATATGTTTCATAAGTTATTTCTCTTTGCAGACTTGTAAATTCCGTACACGGGCGAAACCGCGGGTAACGGCTAGTATTTACTAAATCAATCTCAGAGTTTCAAATACAGGGTGATCCGATTTATTTGTAAAGTAATACTGTAAATATTCTAGATAAGTATGAATTTTTTCTTTTGTTGTACAGACTTTTGATTGTACTTATATGATCTTTTTGTTTGTTTGTTTATTGAGCCTGGACATCTATGAGGCTATTATAAGGTTATCTTCCTAGAATATGTCGTTGAGGACCTTTTAAACGTGAGGAATAACAATATGCCTTAGTACCTGTACATTACTGCGACTATTTTCTTCACGTGATCTTCTTAACTCATCAACAACGTTCATACATTTCTAAGCAGAACTTAGATTCATCTTAAAAGACTGTGTTCTACTTATTAATTCCGCCGCGGTACCATTTAAGCCTTTAACCCTAATATGTTGATACTTGTAATGGTCTCTATATCAATATTGACGTTTAAAATTTCGGTCTAAGTTGATGTTCATTAAGTAACTATAAAAGACTAAGTATTAGAACCAAATTACTTGAGTTTCCAAACGTTTTAAACTATCACATCGCCATTCTAAATTTAATGATTTGATTTCTCGTTTCACGTAACAAATATTTTATTCGCATTTTGATTTTAACTTATCCCGTATTTTAAGAATCCATGTGACTTCACATTCGGATTTCCCAGAACACCTGTAAACCGACTATAACTGATATATATTTCATCCCGTGACTTTGTTTTATTATATATTTTTCAATTTGGGAGTTTCTATTTTTAAATTCCGTAGTTTTATTTTATTTCGAATTGTGTGAAGTGTCCCCAACCCTGGTGATCTCATTGTCGTGTCAAGGTTTTGTTTGTAGAGGGGTGTTTTCTTTTCTAATTTGCCACCAAAATCACATTTGGCATTTGAAAAGAAAATATTATAAAATACAAGAAAAAGAATTAAAGGAGATGTTGAGAAATTAAAGTCAATCGAAATTATCTTTATAGATATAGAAAACAAAAATGAGATAAATAGTAAAAGTAACAGAAATAGTCTATTAGTTGTGAGAAAATGTAGGGCAATAATCTAATTTATGTGAACTTTATATATGCTTGATCGGTTTGAATGTAAATATAATGTTGAAGTAAAGTACCTACTTACATTTAAATTGTATATTTAGAAAGGCTTCAATTAATTAAGTGTACTTGAATTCAAATGGGTAGATAGTTCCAAATATTTCATACACCTTGAATTCTAATATATCTGGGTTTAGGTTCCAAAAGGTTAGATTAATTATTTATCCAGCTTGGATGGAATGATGTGACTTGTGTTTATGTATCCATTGAACAAAGTTTCAATAAAGTGTTATCTTAATCCGTAGTAAGACAGCCCTTGAAAGCAATATACAGAGAATTATCTTAGAAGAAAAGGAATAAGCTTAAATATAGTTATGAAGGGATGTCAATAATGTTATAACAACGGGTATAACTTGACAGTAGCTCAAAAGAGTCAGTATAATAAAGAAATTGTTTTAGGAAAACAGGAGTTTGGTGATTGTTATCAATATTTAAGAATAAATATCAAGCTATAATAATTGAACTGTAGAAATTAATTTGTTATCTAGGTTTTTTTATATTAAATTGTGTAAAAATATAAATATATAAATAAATAGATGTAAATGAAGTTAAAAAAACAATGAAAAAGAAGGTTTTTATTCATCAAAACTTACGTTTTTATCGTTCTTTGATCGTACCCACATTGTCTGTCGTTAGTTTAGTTTGGTGTCAAGTGTTCCAAAATGTATAGATATTAGCAGAACAAACTTAACTTCACAATTACCCACGCTGTAGATTTGGAAAAGGCCAAAAACATGGCCGAATCAATAAAACATGTAAAATGAACATAAATTTATAATTTTGAACTACCCAATATCAAGAAAATACATTCAACAATTTAATATATAAGGTCGAAGAAAATATCATACAAAACTATATATATATATATATATATATATATATATATATATATATATATATATATGTATGTTTTAGGTGGTTTCCGGGAAGCGAAGCGAAAGCAGAAGGCTACGATAATTATGCGAACCGACCTGAAGAGGGCAGATGTGACTCTGCCGAAACGTCGTCATTTTACCATCGATCCCGGCAGGGATCAGTTATCAACTACGCGGATGAATTCCCGGAAACCATCTAATACATACATACATATATATATATATTAGGTACTTTAAAAGTGAACCAAAACATTAAAACTATTTCTAACGGCCCTTTTCATCCTTTTGGAGATATATTTATAGCGAGTAGTTAGGCTATCTCCCATCCAAATTTTACAAAGTTCTTTCAGATCCCATTTTATTTTCATCGCCTTAGAATTAGAATTTCAAAATAAAATCTTCTTAACTTACTCAGATACCAACTAAGAATTCCCAGCATTCAATTTCCTAAAATTGAAATATCCTAATATTTTTTCAATCCAAAATTAAATCAGCTTAGTCTTCTAATTTTCTTAATTATAAAATACATAACTTTACCTGATGTAACGAAACAATTTTGAAGCAACATTATTAAGTCTTATTGTCTTTAATAGAAACTAATATCAGAAGTTGATTTTCTTACTATTAACCACTAATCGACGCTGCTCCCTATCCTGTCTTTGTTAAGGCCTTAAAATTATTGGTCAAAACAGTACAGTTCAGTTAATTGAAACCGTATGGGGCATTTCATTTCTTATGCAGTTGTTACCCATCTGTATTTTAATTGCTGAGTGGCCTAACAAAATATGGCCGCCAGTATTCTCAATTTGACCTTATTTCTTTTTTAACCGTTGAATCAAATTTTCTAATTGTTTCCTGTTGATTAGATCATCACTTAGGGCAAGGTTGATGTTTTTTATTATAAAATCAATTAGGAAGTCCTGTATCAACCTACATACACATTCTGGTATCCTCTTAAAACTTTTCTTTCACTGCATTGTTTGCTTTGCATCAACTTTCTGTCTCAAATGTTGAGCATACTTATTGTTTATAAAATAGTAGTAGTAGTTTGACAAACACAAATTAAACCTGTGTAGAACGATTTTTCAACCAATTTTTTTGACAATGTATGTTTTGTGGTTAAACGTATGTAAAGTAATAAATCTAACTATTTATAATTAGGCATATATTCCTGTAATTGAAATGGACGCCTTGCTATTCACTTTTTTGACAATATCTTCTTTTATTGAAACATAACACTCCTTACTTTTCACACAATTTCTTCTTACCGTGACAGCCTAAAAGCATATAAAATGTAACGTATTTTTTGCAGTGTTTTCGAAAGGGCAATGCGAGACAAACCGCTACCGGTTCCTGGCAAAGAGCGGCGGTTACGTGTGGGTGGTGACACAAGCCACTTTAATCCAGGATAAGTTGCAAAAACCACAAAGCGTTGTGTGTATTAATTATGTACTCAGGTAAGTGGAAATTGCTTTTTTATTATGACTTTTCTTCTGATTTGGGAGAAATTATATCCTGGAGTAAGCGATGACATGATTTAAAATACCCTCAATTAGAAAACAATGGCACTATGAAGAGAGTAGTAAATTACAAGTTACTCAACTAATAACCTTTCAAAAGGATCCATATACACTAAGAGCCAGCGGGTGGCAGATTTACAATATTTCAATAAATCTTATATTTTGCTCATTTACTCTCTGATCTGCTGAACATGGAATGGTGGTTCACTATGCTTGGAAGCGGTTTCTACAGATTTGACCGGGTTATAAAAGTGTGAAATTTTGAACGAGTTGACCAATATAGTTTAATAGAGGAAATTTTAAATTTCGTCCTGAGCCAGTAGTAAAAAATTCTTTAATGAATATAAAAAGTATTTTCAAAAAACTGTTACAAATTCTTTAAATATATTTGCAAAAAACCTTATTGTTACAGTTGTTTCATTGTAAAGATTTATGTGCAATTTACAAAGGTCAAAGCTAGCTAGAAAGAGGCAAATCGAACCATGATGGGGATAAGTGCAGTAATATTATACATGCGTATGTCGCCTCAAAGGTGACGTTCAATGGTCTGACAATATTTATATCATAATGAACAGAGTCAATTTCCTATACCTCAGCAAATCTATAGCAGGCGCAGCCCAGCTTTCTGAGTCTCAGTTTCATGTATTTTACCCTGGCTACCTAATGGTGATCTTGGCCATGACCTAGTCATTTTAAGGTTAATTCGATTTTTTTAATTGGAAGGCCCTAATTTTCATCCCGGAATCAGAAAGTGAGAGAAATTTTACGTTCAAATATGACTCTGACCGTATAAAAATGTGACCTTGACCATGATGGTCATTTTAAGGTCAAATCTATTTTTTATATGTTTCGATCCAGGCGAGTGAAGCAAAGTTAAGTGTGCACCCAGCCTGTTAAGGCACGGCGAAGTGTATACCCAGCCAGTTAAGGCAAAGTGAAGTGTGTAGCTAGCCATTTAAGGCAAGGTAAAACTTGCAACCAGCCAGTTAAGGCAAGATGTTTCTACCCAGCTGGTTAAGGCAAGTGAAGTGTGGTCTTAGTTAATCTAGTGGTTGCCACGTACTGCTTGACAATACAGCTCTCTGAAACATTTCTAGAGCCATGGCAGTGATTTAATCTCGTGTTCGTTTTTTAAGCTCCTCGATGGGCTTCTTTCCTTATACTCTATCCTTGATGTAATCTCTTAGGAAATAATCAAGTGAGGTGAGATCAGGGGATTTCGGTGGCTATTCCATTACTCCACTTTTTCCTATCCACCTCTCATTGAACATTTCATTCAACTAATTCCGAACACTTCTTTCATAATGAGGCGTAACTCCATCTTTCTGAAACCAATTCAGGGTCATATTTGAACGTAAAATTTCCAGCTCTTTCCGATTCTGAAGTCAAAATTAGGGAAAAAAAATTAATTGACCTTATAATGAGCTTTATGGTCACGGTCAAGGACACCCTTAGCTAGCCTTTATGGAAAGAACTTTATTCTCTAAAATAGTTATTCCGCCGTTTCCATACTTTTGAATCACACTATATGTATAATTTGATTGAGTGTTGTTTATTTTTCTGTTAATAAAAATCGTAGTGATAGTAACCAGCTATAGGGATTTAAATAGGAAATATTTAATTGTTGTGATATCCATTGGCAATTACACTTACGATTTATACTACTCCTAACAATTAATGGATATTAACAAACAGATGAGCCATCGATGAGGGCACTTGGTCTGGCACTTCATCCATCTTCGTAGAAAATGATCACTGCATTTGTGCGAAATGTCAGATGTGAAAATAGGCATATTCCATGGAAGAACGCGTTTTCCCAATCACTGTCTATCTGTATCAAGCATTATCACTCATAAGAATGAATTAATGAACTCAAGATATGTATCATCGAACTTACTCCGACCAATCCGACCAACGCATCAATCCTTTACCTTGACAGTGGTCTTTTACGGTGATAATTTTTCTATTAGTCTCTTTCTCAAAGCTTCTCTGTTCTGTCGACACCATGTGAGTACACAACCACATGGTAAAGATGAGTTCTAGTTATTTGTTGTATTGCCAGTAACTCACCTAACCAGTTAATATCTGAATTTCATTTCGATTCTTACAATTAAATGGCGATAGGTAGGAAGTGATAGTTTTTAGTGTGGTCGGTATCGGTTGGCCTACCAACATCGGTTGTCCGCAAAAAAAAACAATTTCAAATTTAAAAATTACCCCTTGATTTACTCAATTTTTCAAATCATGTTCCCTTTTCATTTTAATATTATTTATGTAGTGTAATAGCCACAAATTGTATTTTTAACTATAAAAGTGGATTTAACGTGGTCACGTGTAAAATATTTGCCACAAGTAAGCGTCTCAAATTCCTAAATTAAGTAAATATTATTTACGTAATATGAAAATCGTTAACAGTTTGAAAAAAATCTACAGCAATAATCATTTTTATTTGAAACACTCGGGTAGTTTACGAAATTTATGTAATTTATTACGAATAATACATGTATGTAAAAAGTGAGGTTGATGTAAGTAAATACTTAAAATTAACCCTATTTAAAATTCATTATTGCAAGTTTGTATTTACTTCTAACTGTCTTATCCACTCAATCGGAGAGCTCCTATTTAGACGTAAAATTTGGTCAGAAAGTGTATACGATTCTGTATTCAGATGTATAATTCTTTTCAGATTGAGTTATTTTCTTTGTTTGCGTTTATATATTTATTCTGGTAATTAGGGGCAAATGGGGTTTGTGTATTGTCAGTTTGGAAATTAATTGCTGCTTTAGGTTGGAAGTTTTTATAAATGTAAGATTTAGTGTGAAAAATCTTGATAGCCACTCTAATGTGATGATACTTTTCGGATTCCAATTATATTTGTGTCACTTTAATGTCGTTGCTTTGAAATGATTTGAAAGAACAAGTTTGGAGTAGTAAGGCAAAGTTAAATGAGTTTTGAAACTTTGTTTATATCAGATTGCGCTCTATTGCGTTGTTTGATCTACCTGCGGCAACCAAGGGTATGTAAATATTTGTAGAAAAAATTTTCCTTATTTCCCTGAGTTAATGGTATTGTTCTATTCTAACTTGTAATCGAAGACTATTAGCCAATGGATATTAGAAAAAATATATAAACTTTTGTTTCAGAGACGTATTTTCTAGGAGAGTCGTTAATTTTTTTACTAACCATAATTTGCACTAGCATTTCATAAATTTGAACAAATTATTTGCTTGTTTCCAAGTTGTCTCTTCTCGTATTATTTATTATTCTAGTTTCTTGTATTCGACATTACATTATTACAGGGCGATAGATGGATTTAATTTTTAATTATCCACGTTAGTTAGGAATTTAGTTAAATTTGTCTTTTTTCTCGAATATGTATAATATATATCATTAAAGATGTTGATTTCGGTGGGATTCTATTCAAGAGTTTTCTTTATACATTTATTATTAATAATCATTCTTGTGAATTTGAAATTCGTTTATGTTAGTTTTATTAAGTCTGATTCATCATTTCAACTGGTAAGATTTCTAAATGACTTCATATGTTCTAGCATTCTCATCATATATGTATGATTCACAGCTGCAATTGCTTTCAGTTGCTCGTCCCTGTTGTTATGAAATTATTGTCCGATTTTGATTTCCATTTATTGACTATCTAGTCGTATATACTATTTGTACACTACTGTCACCAACTATTATTCTTTACAACTAAAACGTATAAAATTATTTTTTATGTTGGCAGTAGATCTTGGACAACTGCCAATTGGAAAGTTATAATTTATTATTTATTTTGGTTAAGTCGTGTTTCGAATATTAAGAAAAGGTGGTGGGTTGAATCTTTGAATCAGAAAAATCCTTTATTTAAAGGTTACTAATTTTCTATTATACCAAAGTCAATTCCATTTTAGATTGCCTATAAATGTATACATTTTTACATAATTTTGTGTAGAACATTATTTTCTTAGACAGTAGAATATACTACAGTCTCACAAAATTTATAGAAAACTACTTTATTTGTTTTGTTTAAGGGAGTAAACCGTTTTAATTTCCGTATAAATATGCATTAATTTCTGTTTTTTTGTCAATTGTTGTCTCATACAGAGTGATTTACTACAAGTTAGGTCCGTGTACCCTTTTGGAACCTGTATAGTTTTTACAATTTAACTTATTAAACATGTCACAAAACGGCGGACGTTTCGGAATGACCTCAATATTTATCATCGCTCCAACATCGATTGAATTGATGTACTGTTGTCATGTCGATTTCCGCACTCCAGGATATAATTTCGTGCGTTCTTCCGTTAGAATTTCTCTGTTCTGATTGAATATGTATCCAGGGCAAACGATAGGATGAGATGATTTGTTTGTTTGTCGCGTACGTGCATCGAAACTGGCGAAAAATAAATCCATTTGCCCTATATTTATTTGGGTTTTATTCGGTAGTGGGAATGGCAGCGATAGTTTGGTAAAATAGAACAGAGTGGGTGGAGGTACATAAATGTGGTGCGGTTATATGAGGTAAAACTGCTCTAGTAGATACAATACAATATTTTCAATGTGTAAAAATCGAAAATTATCAAAAAATGTCAATAATTTTATTACTTTAAGAAGGAGATATATTCCTTATTTTTTTCAATAAAAGTAATTAATAAAATGAAAGGCAAAATGCCACATTTGGAAAAAAGTCAAGATAGTGAGCAGCGTCACGAATTTACTTGATATATTTCTCCAAAAATACATTTTAAGTAGTTTGACTGACGCGTTGACTCCTTGATTTCATTTGTCGGTTTTAATTATTTTAGTGTCTTCAGTTATAATAACTTAAAATGATCTAATTCTAATTAATTATTTGTTTGCTCTTTTTTATTATATTAGTACCTATATAATATTTGCGTCCCCGGTGTCTTCTTTTCTATTGAACCATGGACATTAATAAAACTGTGTCAGAAAATTGACTTACCTAAAAACCCAAGATCGCGATAGTTGTCCAACTTTCATTCTGGATCTGTAGTTTTAGACTGTCAGTATAAATCACTATAAATAAAAATCAATTGTTCAGTGTATATAAGCGCATCACTTCATACCTACTATACCTATTTTTCTTTTTGTTGTGTTTTTATTATTTAGATAAAGTTTGAATAAAAGAAATTGTTTAAAAAGTTGTACGGAAAAAAATGAGTTGAAAATTTATATAAATAAAAATGAATCGCTAAAACTCGATAACAGCTTGACCAATTCGGCCATATTCATTTCAAATATTCGTTGAATTCCGAGGAAGGTTCTTTAGAAGACAAAAATTGAAATTGTCGAGTCGATATAAGCACTCATCTCAGCTCCTAAAGGAAGAATAATTATTTTCAAAATATACTCGAAGTTTGAAGGCCTCATTATTGAAAATAATGCTTTTTCTTCTTTGTTACGTATTAATCGTTAAAATTTATACACATAATAATTTATATTTAAAAAAGAACCGACTTCAACTGACTTAAAATAAAAACCTTTTAGAAACCGTGTGCAATCAATAATTATTTTCTGACATATTTTTTTATCCGATTTGAGGTACAATTCTATTGATTACTTGTTTTATTGCAACAACCCTGAATATGTCTATTAGGTCACCCAATATAAATTATTTGTCTATCATTTTCTGAATCACCCTGTGCAACTATAATTCAATCTCTCTCTCTCTCTCTCTCTCTCTCCTCTCTCTCTCTCTCTCTCTCTCTCTCTCTCTCTCTCTCTCTCTCTCTCTCTCTCTCTCTCTCTCTCTCTCTCTCTCTCTCTCTCTCTCTCTCTCTCTCTCTCTCTCTCTCTCTCTCTCTCTCTCTCTCTCTCTCTCTCTCTCTCTCTCTCTCTCTCTCTCTCTCTCTCTCTCTCTCTCTCTCTCTCTCTCTCTCTCTCTCTCTCTCTCTCTCTCTCTCTCTCTCTCTCTCTCTCTCTCTCTCTCTCTCTCTCTCTCTCTCTCTCTCTCTCTCTCTCTCTCTCTCTCTCTCTCTCTCTCTCTCTCTCTCTCTCTCTCTCTCTCTCTCTCTCTCTCTCTCTCTCTCTCTCTCTCTCCTCTCTCTCTCTCTCTCTCTCTCTCTCTCTCTCTCTCTCTCTCTCTCTCTCTCTCTCTCTCTCTCTCTCTCTCTCTCTCTCTCTCTCTCTCTCTCTCTCTCTCTCTCTCTCTCTCTCTCTCTCTCTCTCTCTCTCTCTCTCTCTCTCTCTCTCTCTCTCTCTCTCTCTCTCTCTCTCTCTCTCTCTCTCTCTCTCTCTCTCTCTCTCTCTCTCTCTCTCTCTCTCTCTCTCTCTCTCTCTCTCTCTCTCTCTCTCTCTCTCTCTCTCTCTCTCTATATATATATATATATATATATATATATATATATATATATATATATCGCCCAATATGCCAAGTATAAGCAGCTACTTATGTTCCACACTATATAAGAATTTTTTAACCACCCTGTATAACTATAATTCTACTCCACCTTGTATTTCAATCTAAGGTTTTTTATCCACTCTGTATAACTATGGTTTTACTTGACTCTTATTGCATCCACCTTGTATACGCAACTACTTATGTGTCACCCAATACAACAGTTTTTTAACCACCCTGTATAACTTTAACTCTATTTCAACTTATATTTCAACCATCCTATATACGGAATTGCTTATGTACCACCCAATATCACATTTATTTGTAAGATTTTTTTAACCCAACTGCTTAAACCTAATTTTGCTTGGCCTAATATTTCAACTGCACCTACCCCCGTATACCATATAGAAAACATTGGTTTTCCAAAATATTTTCGTTTCGATACACTAATGATATATTTTGTGCCATTTTACTCCACTGCAATGAAAACCATTACAAACACCCTGTACGAAATACTTTCATGGCATATCTTGCCATTTAAGCTAGATATTTATGATAAAATGTGACATTTACATTAAATGTGACATTACCATGTTTTTGCAAATATTTTTACGATGTTTAGAAACACGGTATGTTTTGCGTTATAATTAACTGTAAGGAATCAAGCTGGAATATCTCTTTGTAGAATACAATTTAAAATATTCAAATTGGTTTGAGCCGTTTTAGAGAAAACACTGTAGATTTATTGAATTTCACCGAAATGTAGTCTCTTAATAATTTTTTTTTTGATTTTCTGGAAAACTGGAAATCTCACGTTATAGAAAATTATATGTAATATTCGTTAATACAATGCCGTTTAAATCATCAAATTTGCCCAAGCCGTTTTTGAATAATCACTGAGCATACATAAAAAAACGTGACGACGAATTGATAACTTCCTCCTTTTTGGAAGTCGGTTAAAAAAAAGAAAAATAAATTATTCGATAATTTTGATCATGAGTATGTATATATATATATATATATATATATATATATATATATATAAATTGAAAAATAAGTTGCTTATGAAAAGTATGTACATTAGGTAGACATTCTGTATTTGCCCTCTAATTGAAACTACCGTTTGGTTGTTTCATTTTCTACTGAATTCCGTATAAAATCATTTTACTTTTTCCTTACTTCGATCATTTAAAATAACAACGACCTAATTCTCTATTTTATTATTTTATTATTCAGTAATTGTAATAATAATATTTATATATATATATATATATATATATATATATATATATATATATATATATGTTCCAGGTGGTTTCCGGGAATTCATCCGCGTAGTTAACTGATCCCTGCCGGGATCGATGGCAGTATTCGAGTAACTAGAAGCGAAAGCAGAAGGCTACGAGAATTATGCGAACCGACCTGAAGAGGGCAGATGTGACTCTGCCGAAACGTCGTCATTTTACCATCGATCCCGGCAGGGATCAGTTATCAACTACGCGGATGAATTCCCGGAAACCATCTAATACATATATATATATATATATATATATATATATATATATATGTGTGTGTGTATATATATATATATCCCAACCCCGTAGCCAGCTGGGGGTGTCCGAAATTTTTTTGTAATTTTTGGTTTTAAGATTCAATTTTAACTATCCTGTACATACATGAACAAAAATATATATTTTGCAGTCCTAATCAGCCCATCACCAATCAAAAAAAAATTATCCAACCCCCCTCCCCGAATACGCACCTCGAAAAAAATTCCTGGCTACGGCCCTGATTATGGCGCCCCTATAAAATTCTAAAAATATTTTTTTCTTCTCAATTCTTCGAGGCAATTCTTCAAAAAATAATTTGGTCAAGTGCGAGTTGGACTCGCATACTTAGGGTTCCGTACCACCTTCAAGATTCGAATATTCCAGTTTCAGACAAGCAGGGAATGAGTGCATTTTCTTATACTTACCCTTATATCTTTTAAAGGAAGCGTTTTAAATTTATAAAAAATATACACTTTGATTTTCCACACATAGACTTTTTATTTTATCTGCTTCAGGATTCCCTTGATTTTTATCAAATACATATGTATTTAATTTTCTAATTTGGCCCCCAAAAAGTAACATTAGTGTTTTATTTTACTAATAAACTTTCAGAAATGCCTTTTATAATCTACTGTCTGAATTTTGAGGCTTTGTAGATTGGAAGAAAAACTGCAAAATAGATCAAAGTTTAAATTATAAATTATTAAATCTGTTATTCAAATTATTTAAAAATATAAATAAAATATATTTTTCAAAATTTAAATAGTGTGGGAATTAAGTCGATATTTAATATTTTTGTTAATATCTTTTAAACAAATGATTTAAAAATATGATATATTTGTAATTCGAGTAATGAGCCTTTTATCTGATATATTACATGATGCGTTTAAAAATTGAATCATTATTTCCCATTTAATTGTATAATTTGTCCCTCAAATTACTATGGGGGTTTTCTAGTAATTTATTTTCCGTTTAATTCTATTATTTGGAAGCCAAATAATAGAATTAGATTTTTTTTCATATTTTTCCTATAAACAAAAAAAAATGAGGTCTTAAAGTTTGGGGAATAACGGGGAGAATGGGTAATTTTTTTAAAATATTTTTTAATATATTTTAAAATATTAATTTAAAAAACAATTAAAAATATATTTGTACCTATTCGTCATTATGAGCCCTGGGATTTGATATATTACATGACCCGTTAGAAACAATTATAATTTTTTATTTTCCATTTAATTCTATAATTTGCCCCCCAAAATGAATATTAGGCGTTTTTTCTTATTTTTCCAGTAAAGTTCAAGTGAGGGGCTATACTTCCAGTTTTTCAAAATTTTTCAGCTTATCGTTTCGGAGATAAGGGGGGGGGAATGGGTAAAATTTTTTATATTTCTGTTAATATCTTTTAATTAATTTATTTTATAAATATGGAAAAAATATATTTGTTTTCTACATCATGAGCCCTTTTATTTGATATTTAACATGCTGGGTTAGAAACAATTTTAATTTTATATTTTCCATTTAATTCTATAATTTGCCCCCCAAAAAAATATTAGGGGTTTTTCCTTATTTTTCCAGTAAAGTTCAAGTGAGAGGCTATACTTTTATATTTATATATTTTTCAAAATTTTCCAGCTTATGGTTTCGGAGATAGGGAGGGGATAATTTTTTTTTATTTTTGTTAATATCTTTTAATTTATTTATTTTAAAAATATGAAAAAAATATATTTGTTTTCCTCATAATGAGCCCTTTCATTTGATATATAACATGATGGGTTAGAAACAATTTTAATTTTAATTTTCCATTTAATTCTATAATTTGCCCCCCTAAAATAAATATTAGGGATTTCTCCTTAATTTTCCAGTAAAGTTCAGGTGAGGGGCTAAACCTCAATTTATTTTCAAAATTTTCCAGCTTATATAGATAGGGGGGGGATGGGTAAATTTTTTTATATTTTTGTTATCTTTTAATTGATTTATTTTAAAAATATGAAAAAAATATATTTGTTTTCGTCATAATGAGCCCTTTCATTTGATATATAACATGATGGTTTACAAACAATTTTAATTTTCCATTTAATTCTATAATTTGTCCCCCAAAATAAATATTAGGGGGTTCTCCTTAATTTTCCAGTAAAGTTCAGGTGAGGGGCTATACCTCCATTTTCTTTCAAAATTCTCCAGCTTATGGTTTCGGAGAAAAGGGGGGAATGGGTAAATTTTTTTATATTTTTGTTAATATCTTTTAATTTATTTATTTTAAAAATATGAAAAAAATATATTTGTTTCCGTCGTAATGAGCCCTTTCATTTGATATATAACATGATGGGTTAGAAACAATTTTAATTTTATATTTTCCATTTAATTCTGTGATTGGCCCCCCAAAATTAAATGTAGAGGTTTCTCCATATTTTTCCAGTAAACTTCAGGTCAGAACCTATAAATCTATTTTTTTCAAAACTTTACGTTTTATAGTTTCGGAGATAAGGGGGTGGGGGGAATGGGTAAATTTTGGTATATTTTCGTTAATATCTTTTCAAATAAATTTTTTTAAAATATGAAAAAAATATATTTGTATTCCTCAGAATGAGACCTTTCATTTGATATATTACATGATGCGTCTGAAAAAATTTTAAATTTTTATTTAATTCTATAATTTGCCCCCCAAAATTAACATTAATGGTTCTCCTTAAATTTCCTGTAAAGTTCGGGCAACGCTCTATATTTCCTATTTTTTTCAAAATTTTGGGCTCAGTAATTTCGGAGATCAGGGGGGAACGGTCGATTTTTTTAGTTTTTCCCCCCAGAAGTACCCCTAAAATCAAATTTTTTTCTTTTACGATATGTACTCCTGATCGGGTCACCAAACTATACATTGATATCAAATTTCAACCTCTTCCGTCCAGTAGTTTAAGAGAAAATGTCTGTGATGTGACAGAGGCAGAAATCCTGAGTGATATTATAAGGGTATCCTTATATTGTATATACGGAACCCTAAAAAAGAAGACCTTAAGCTCTTCATTTGTTTACTCAAGATCTTAAGTGTCTCCGATCAGATCTTCAGCTTCTCTGTTCATTAAAATATTAATCTTAACGCGTTTAGTTATCCAAAGGTCAATTTCTCAACCTCTAGCCTTGAGTTCCTGATAAAAACTGCCAAAAATATCTTCTTCTTCTCAGTCCTTCGAGCTAGTTAGCCAAAAAGACCATTTGTCCACCTATCTACAATTCTCTTCAATACAGCCCTTCTCGCAGATCTTAAGCTCTTCTTCTTCGTTTCTTCTTAAGACCTTAAATTCCATATTTCCACAGCTCCTCAAGTTCCACTGCAATCTTTCAATTCTTCAGGGAGGCTGAGCCTACAACATGAAAAATTGGTTGACTATAGCTGCATATGATGATACTACGGCGCCACTTATTGAAGCATAGCTTATTTCATCCTAGCATAGATAAGAACTATCATCAACTTTGGGAATATACGTTAAGTCGCTTAAACCCCTATTCTGTGATCAAAAAAAGGAAAAGTATTTTTTGGAATAATTTGAATTCACAAGATCTCACGTTCACTTCCGTTGAATATCCCAAGAAATTGTATAATTACTTTACGTGACATTATTAAATTGTTATTATAAATCAGTAAATACTGTGGTGTGTCACAGATAAACCATTCACTCATCCTCGCCGTTTCAACAAATAAATTTTCTCATCTTGAAGTAAAGCAAAACTTGTGTTTATACATCATTATAATAAATAATTGTTCAATAATTACCAGCTATTCACAAAAACAATCTTCAAAAATAAATTTGAATAGTTAAAAGTGTATGAACATCTAGCTATTATCAACTTGCCAGATGACAGTAGATAGGTACGGCCTGTTCTTGACAATTAATTCGCCCGGTATTTGGTGGTCGGTTGGAAGCAAGGATATTTTACAAAGGATTGCTTGATCAATGTTAAAAAATTTCGAACCACATTGTGACGTAATTTTTAACAAGTATTTATTTAGTGAAGTGCTTTTTGGTATCATTCTCTGTCACCAGTCTTCAGATATTTCAAAAATTAATTACACCTGATATTGGAGGTTAATATGACAATTCAAATTGTATTGAAGAAAAAACAAAATATTATGTTAACAGTGAATTACTGATATCAGACTTTTCGTAAATAATGGAAAGAATTATATACAAATTTTGCAATTTAATTTTTTCACATTTATATGCCAAATTTTGGAAAATTAGAAAATAATTTAGTCATGGCGCAAATCTTGGCAACTGTTTATTACGCCGGCCCTGAGCCACTTCAATGACGTGTGCCTTCGGACAAATTCTATATCTATCAAGCAATCCTTTCTGTTTGGAGTGCACACCGGACAACCGACTTCAGGAAGCCGACCAAGTCTTGTTGGAACAAACCTTATAAATCTTCTTGATGATTAATAGTTATTTAACTTTTACTAGAAAAATCATTCAAATGACAGTTAAATTTGAAATAAATAAAATAATGATAATAAAACACTAGAACTATGTGATGTGTAAAAAATTTTTATTTTACCGGGGGACACGACTAAATTGACATCTTATTAATATATGTTTATAAATGACATTTGTTTTTGTTTATTCCCACTCTGGGAATGAAATGTCACTGGTTTTTTCCATCCTTTAGATTAAAAAAATATATCGATCAAATTTTGCTTTTTGTAACAGAATGAAGTACAAATTAGTCTTGACACAAGCTATATTGATTCTGTAATTCTATTTCAATTCTGATCTATTTTATGTCAACCATATATATGCAAATCATATAAATTTGTAGAATATCTGAAATTCGTGAGGCTTGTTATAATTTATAGGCGCGTTACAAGCGCAGGACAATTGTGTTAGAAGTGGCTTCTCGTATTACATTAAATGATTCAGGTTAGGTCATTGGACGTTATTCGTGCATGTTTGTTTGGTCAGCAGCCAAATCTCCGCAGTAAAATAGTTTCCTCTGGGAAACACTTTGTTTACTTCCACTAAAAAGTTCGGATGTAAATCTTCCAAATAATTGCAGTAGAGAAGACTGCAATTAGCCTTATTTAATGTCTAAACACGAAACTTTGAAAACAGTATAAGTTGATAGCGGTATTTTATGGCCAATAGAACGTGATGGTATCAAAGTGTATAATGTAAATGGACCTTAGTAAATGCGATGATTTATGCAATTTTGAAAGTATCACGAACTAATTAGTTGAATTAAAGTTATCTTTTCAGTTTTCACATTCCAGAATTGTTTAGAAGTTGTTAATTTTCATTTTTATAATTGGTGTAATGTTTCCTGTGACATGAAAGGGTTCTCGCGTGTGGTCTCTTTTAATTGAGATGCCGTATTGTTATAGTTTTCAATATTCCACAAAATCATGTATTCAGCACTTTCGACTTTGTTAATGAATAAAACATTTTTTTAAAAAAATAACCTACTTCTACCTATAACTAAAAAGCTAAAAATAATTATAACAAAATGCAACTCTAGCAAATACATAACATATTCAATGTTGTAAGGTACCTACCCAGGAAGTAAAAAATGTAAACATTAAAAGGTGCTCATTCTGTACAAATTAATTACCTACCAATCTAGTATGTTTTTGAAGTCGGTGACAAGCAAATCTAAAATCCTTCATTGCGTACTTATCAACTAATTCATCAAACTTGATTGTTGCTTGGCACCGACTTCAAAAATATACTATATTGGTAGGTAATTAATTTGTACAGAATGAGCACCTTTTAATGTTTACATTTTTTACTTCCTGCGTAGGTACCTTACAACATTGATTGTGTTATTTATTTGCTAGAGTTGTATTTTGTTATAATTATTTTTAGCTTTTTAATTATAGGTAGAAGTCGGTTATATTTTTTAAAAATGTTTTATTTTCAACTTTTTAGTTTTTTTTGAACTCAGGTAGTTTTCATTATTTATTTTTTATTTTGTATGTATAACCTTAATAGACAGAACCAGATAACATCGAAAGCATCAACATTAAACAATGATACTTTATTATTTAAATTGACAGGTAAATCTTTACGAACAAAATGTACTAGTACGCGTTGGCTTAATAAGCCCAAAATATATTTATGCCTTATGGACTACGCCATGTTGTAACCTTTTTTCATCTTTTTTTGACAACCCTGTATAACTAGATAATTCCACTCCAACCTATGTACCAACCAGCCTGTATATACGACTGCCCACGGACAAGCATAAATTTGTTAGCTGCTTTCTGTAAACTATAGGACGGAGTAGAATCCATCCTATATTTACGGAGTCAAATCCGTCCTATATTTCAACCATAGTATATAACTCCTAGTGGGCTACCCCATAAATTATTTTCTTTTTAACATTTTATGTTATCGCCGTGTGTAACATTAATTCCTCTTCGCACTTTATGCAACTTCTTATGGGCTATAAAAGAAATATTTTTTTAATCACACTGTATAAATATAATTCAACTCCAGCATATATTTCAACCATCTTGTATATGATTTGCTTATGTCCACATCATATAACAGTTTTTTAATCACCCTATATAATTTTAATATCACATTTTTTTCAACATTTTTATACCACCAAACGTCCAGTCCACCCTATATTCCAACCATCCTGTATATGCGGCTGCCTACGGACCACTATCATTCTAGTCCGTCCTATATTTCAATCTTCATATAAATGCAACTCCTTCTACCACTTTAATTTGTGATTTTGTTTGCTATAACTAAACACCCTGTCTATAAGCCACCAAGTACCAGTTTAAAGTTTGACATGTGTTGTCACTGAATTTTCTATTAGGCCGGGAGAATGTGACAACCAAAAGTACCGTCTTCGCAAAATGGAAAAATTTGCATTTAAATAGGTATTTACCTGGTATACAAACAAAACGAGCTTGGTACTGATTGATTTAAGGAGCCGAAAATACTATGCTTTACTACCTATATGCTTGAGATGTACATAGAAAATTTTCAAATTCGCAATTAAAACTTCCAGTGCCTAAAATTACCGCACTATTACGTTGGAATTAAAATATTTATGAGGAAATGTTCGTTATGTCATTTCGATGAAATTTTTGATAAGAATTTTGGAATTTTCTGCGATTTTCTGCAAAACTGCAAGTTGCACGTCCCAAAAAAGTTAATGAGATCACCTAAGGATCTTCCTTTCTAGATTAAACGTTAAAAAACTATACACATCCATAAGGAGTTATCGAAAAATCGACTAAAATATTAGGGATATTGGTCAATTTCCATGCACGCATGTGTTCATTCACAAATTTTATCACTTTATCAATAGAATCCGGATATATTCTCTATTAAACAAGACCATATTCGTTCAAAACGGTGCACCACAGGTGAAGAAATCAGGTAACATACATACAAAAAAAAGCGAAAAAATACGCGACGAATTGATAACCTCCTCCTTTTTGGAAGTCGGTTATAAAGAAAAAAAAGAGTTCAAATGAAGAAGGAAATAATGAATTTCAATTAGTATAGCAAGATATCAAGGTGCAGTAATTATCAATGACTCTTGTGAAACCACCCCTTGTTTCCTAAGGCATGGTGGGCTCTTTGAAGATAACCTTGTTTTTTATTATTACTCAGATTGGTTTTTATCTAGAATGACCAAAGTTAATCGCTTTGGGTACGACCATATAATAAGTCTCCCAACCACAGGGGAATATTCAGAAGAATCCGATAATCATTACAGAAACGAGAATCTTCCCTACTTTTTTTGGTTGTGTTTGCCAAAGCCAACTACATTTTTTTTAATCTTCGTAATAATAGACGTCCAATATTTTCCCCTTTTAGAGATATTTTGGTGGAAGCTCTAGAAAATACGTACTCCAGTTTTTAAAATCTCTTTTATACTGGAACCAGCCTACACAGCAAAATTTCATTGAAATTGGTTGGGCGGTTTCGGAGATTAGCGGGTTCGCACATCTTGATTACTATGTACTAACATCTTGGTACAAAATTTAACGACGCTGAATTGCCAGGACAGCTGAGAAATATCTAGTCCATCATATAACGCAAAAACCTACGTCAAACAACAGCGAAAAACATAACACTTTTTTTTCCAGGGTTCGTTCGAATAGTGGATAGGGAGAAAGAAATGTGGCGAATTTATCGGTTGTTTTCCCGAAATAACAAAGATGGGTATAAATTGCTCGGTCAGTAAAGTTAAGGGTCGAGTGTTTTATTGGTTTCAAGTATTCTCCGACCGAACATTCACTTTTTCCACCTTGGGCCAAAATAAGCACCTTCGGCCAAACTAAGCACCTTAGGCCAAAGTAAGCACCCTAGGTCACAAATAGCAGTATAATTCATGCGTCCTGTACAATTTGCAAGGATATTATGTTTTTTAGTCAGTATTATTGAATTTGTTACTAAACTGAAACTTTCGTCTTCGGCGGCTTCGGCCCCAGGGTTAAGGCCGCACATTCGGCACCTGTCAAAATCTAATTTTTGGTCGGCACTAGTATCAAGTGACAGCAATTTAAAGAATTTAGTGATTTAGTTCTAGAGATGCCCCAGTAATTAGAGCAAAAGGGAAGCTGCTTTGAGAAGTAAACGTCAACAACAAGCCTCCAATGACATCTTTTGAATAGTGGTTCTGCGGTGATAAAAATCCAAAATCCATCACGAAAGTTGCTTTCATTTTTTTAAACAATAAAAACTAAAAAATAGTCAATTGTTGGGTTTTCCCGTATAACATAAAAACTATTGGCTATATTACAATATATCCAACAGGACATTTGTAGAGAATTTGACAGCGCACAAAATTTATTTTTGTGAAGCTCGACTGAAGTATGTTTCATCAAGAACCGGAAAAACCACTAAAATTCAATTTTTTGAAAAATCCATAACACTGTTTTGAAGCTGGAGCACAGATCTTTTAGAAAATAATAGTTTATGGCGTTATACGGCATTATAAATAATGTGCGATATTTTTTTCAATACTTGACCTATTAACTAAGGTGGATCGATTATAATGTGGATTTTGAAAGTAAAACATGCTATAATTCGATTGCCGTATAAAGTTCCGAAAATGTGTTAACATGTCCAAACATAGCACTAAACGGTCGATCTTGTATTTTGAAACTAGTTGTGGGGAGACCAAAGAAATGAAGGGAAAGTTAATTTAATTTAATATTCCAGGCGATAGTGAGCCTGAAACTCCGTCATTGCGGACTTGAAAAGTTAAAATATTATAGGAGGGGAGCAGGTGATACACAAGCATTGACATCGCAAAATGTCATTTCTAGGCTGATAAATCAAAGTAATTTACTATTTACCTTTTTTTTTAATAAATTTTGAAGTTGAATACAGCAACTTATTTAGCGATGCAACGAAGTAAATACTACAAGTTCATGAAAGTGAACTTCGAAGAAACCAAATTTGTGCCAAACGCTTTTACAGGGTACATTTGGTGTAGTTCTTAACGAAGAATATCCTTCCAATTTGAATTTTGGGAATAAAGAGGTAACTTATACACAAAGTTGACTGTATCTCATTTCACTTAAAATAACATTCTTCTATTCGCTGTGTGGTAACTGTAGCGCCCGAAATAAAAGAGGCTCTTAGCAGTTGTCCAATGGGTTATGTTAACGTCAAATTGTAAACAATAAATAAAGGCATAGTGATTCATTAACACTTAAAAAAATACAAAACCACTGATAAATTGTTTTTAAAATATGTTGGCACCTAATTTTATTATAATAAGCAATATTTCACGGTTTTGCGAAGGTGTGTTATTCCCAGTGTTATTGTTATTACTGAAATTAAGGTCAAGGTACTACTTACTTTTGCCTTCTTACAGTAGATATACACTTATTTCTTTGAATTATTTTCCATTTTGTAACCGAAAATTTGTCATTTCATTTTCTCGCAACAAATCTAATGACGTATTTTATTGATATTTTTTTAAATGTATTTATTCCCTTCCGAAATATCAAATTTTACACTGGTCTCGATTCGGCTCTTCCATTCATGACTTCGCACAGAGCGAATGTAGTAATGTACTTTTGTGACACTACTCTGTAGCCTTGGATGTTATTTTATAGGTGTTATACCGATTTTTATTGCAAATTGGAACAATTTTAGAAAATATTTTTTAATGAGAACAAGTTATTGTTTAAACTACTGCAAGAGATTCCGTGGATCCAATTCACATATTTTTACACTCACTTTCAAACGTCTTTATTTGTCAACTAATTCACTTCACAAAACACAATTACTAATACTAAAACGACAGCTGATAACTTCTTACGCTTCTCGATTCAATACATCTAAAAACTGGTAAACTGTCCAACTAGAACGAAACTTGCCATTTATAAGGGAGATCGAAGATACTAGATTTCTGTGATTAATTCTGATCTGTCACAGTATATCCAGGACTTTGTCGAAAGTCGCTTTTTACATCGATCGAAATTTCAGGATACCTGTTGCGTTTCTCTAGTTTTTATTTCACCGTTTTTTATTGTTTACTTGTTTTTGTCGGAACTATTAATTTAGAAGGTTTTCGTTTTTTTCTTGCTGCGTAAAATGAATTTTATAACACTGCCCCATGTAATTCTGATCGACCCGATTGGAATCATTCTCTTCATGATAGGCAGCAAGTCGATCCACATGAACCACCTTCATCTTAGCTCTTGGATTCCAGCGAATACGATAAAAAACTTCATTGATTCTCTTGACTACCTCGTATGGACCATCGCAGGCTTTGGGGACTTGCCTTTACTCCTCTGGTGGTTGTATAGCCAAACCTTGTCTCTCTCTTGGAACTCTACTTTTCCGATCACTAGTGGCCAACATCTGCGTTCGGGGTTGTTCGTGTATTGCCAACATGTTATGTCGAAGTTGGTCGGCATAATCGTTGCTTTCTTAAGGCGGTTTTTCTGATCATCCAAATGCCAAATCGCAAAGTAATCTCAGCTCCGTTCAGGATAGTACCCTGGCTGGAGTCAGTCTTGTGCTGTTATGTACGGCTGAGCGATAAGCCAACAGGAATAGGGCAATATGCTCATCCCAATCAGGCTGGTTATTGCTGACGACCTTGGATAGATGTTGCTCCAAGATCCTATTGACTCTTTTCACCATTCCGTCTGACTATGGATGCAACAGTGTTGTTCTCGTTTTCTTGATTCCCAATATCGTACAGACCTTCTGGAATACATTCGAAGTTACGCCCTTGGTCTGAATGTAATTTCAACGGAACACCAAATGTGCTGATTAACTGTTCTACTAGCACTGTCGCCATTATGTATGACTCCTGATTGGGTATAACATGCTGAAGTAGTCCATTGCGCCAGAATGTATTTGTTCCCCCTCTCAGACTCTGAAAATGGACCGGCGGCATCAATGGCAATTCTCTCAAATAGGTCCTCCGCATTATATTGCTGCATTCGGAGTCTTCGGGACCTTACTGACTGCAAAGGTGTCACATTTCTGGCATCAAGCTCTGACGTCTTCCAAGTATCGAAGTAATTTACCCGATAGTACCGTTGGCGAATTTTATTCATGCCCAGATTACCTCCGGTAATCCCATTTTGTACAGTGGCCAGGACGGCGGGTACCTTTTTCTTAGGGATTAACAGTTGGGACTTGGTTTCTCGGCCGTCATTGCTTTCCCAAATTCTCTTTAACATTCCATACTCTACTCTTAGAGAGTCCCATTGGGCCCGTAACTATTTCAGGATGCCCTAGTATCTAGCTATCTCGTCCCATCGTGGCCTGAGTGCCCCTCTCTTTTTAAGTGACAGGTTTGCCTCAATGTCTGGGTCAGCCATTTGGTCCTGGATGGACTGTTCCGTTGTCCAGTCTTCATTGGTCTGTAAGCGGATCGGTCGGATAGATTACCCTCTAGCTGTTCCGTCTTCAGACAATGTCCGCATTCTGCTCTACAGAGTCTTCTTGACATCGGCATTATTATGCAAACGACCGAAATGGTATTCAACCTTGAAATCGTATTGCTGTAATTTCTCCATCCACCAGGCCAGTTCTCCTTCCAGTGTCTTTTGAGGGCGGCATGATCTGTTATGATTAAGAAATGACGACCATAGAGATATTTGTGGAAATGGTCTACGGCCCTGATTACTGCAAGAAGTTCTTTTCTGGTGACACAATAATTCCTTTCCGTTTTTGAGAATCCACGGCTGTAGTACCCGATCACCCTCTTTTCACCATCTTGCACCTGGGATAGGACGGCCCCCAAACCTGTGTTGTTGGCGTCGGTGTCTAAGATGAACTTGCCGGACTGTATAGGAAATGCTAGGAATAGACTCGAACATTGTGCCGCCTGAACAATGTGTCACAATCCTGATTTCAATGAAAGGTCTCTTTTTCAATGGTCTGCCGATGTAGAGGTGCGGCAGTGGTGGCAAATCCTTCAACAAATCGCTTGTAGTATGAACAGAGACTCAAGAAGCTTCATAATTCATGCTTGTCTCTTGGGACCGGCCAATCACGAATGGTGGCTACCTTGTCTTCGTTTGAACGGATTCCTTACTCTAACAGGGCGTGGCCCCAAATCTCTACTTCTTTTTGAACCACTTTTTCGGATTGAGTTTCGTGTTGACATTCTTAATTCTGGAAAATATTTCGCACAGGTTCTTTAGATGGTCGTCGAATGTGTGACCCATGACCAGAATGTCATCGAGGTATACTAACAATGATCTCTTAAATGTATCGGGAGCATTACATAACCCAAAAGGCATGCCCGTGAACTGAAACAGCCCTTTACTGGTGGAAAAATCTGCCTTTTCTCTGTCGTTTTCATGTAGTCCAACCTGCCAATATCTAGTCTTTAGATCTAGGGTGGAGAACCCACGGTACCCTGCCACTGTGGTCGGAGTGTCATCAATTCTGGGGAGTGGATAGCGGTCTGGTTGAGGATTTGGCTACAATTTTTACGGAAGTCGCTGAGCTGTTAACGGGCCGTGTCAATACAAATTTCTCGTTTAGTAATCGAAGAACATCATATCTTGGGTCGAACATGAACCCATGCGGGCTGATTAGGTCCATTCCCGGTATAAAATCGTCCTCAATCTCCGCTACTATGACATCTGTCTCACCTTGTATTGACATGGACTCGCCGGTGACTGTTCTTAGCCGGATGCTGTTGTTAATTGGCTGGATTCCGATGACCTCAAAACCGTGGCCCTGGTAATGGACACAGCGGCACCGGTGTCAAAAGTTATTGTGATTGCCCGGCCATTGATGCTGCCCCTAATGACTAGGCTGCTGCTATCTCGGCAAAAACCCATATGGATACCGTTCTAGGGGCTGGTGGAGGCATTCGCCCCCTTATGCTGGAGGGTTGACCGTTCCTGGACATGTGGTTGTCTTGTTGGTTACCCCTGGTCGGTGATCATTCAGATAGCCTTAATCTGCAGTCCCTTTGAAAGTGACCTATCCGTCCAGAACGGTAACACGCTGTTCTGGTGTCTTTTCGTTGTGACTGTTCCAGTAGTTTGCTTATACCGGCAATACTGCCTAAAGGGATGGTTCTGGTTCGTCTTTGTTGAAAACACCTGCTCGTACCCTCTGCTTGGACATGTTTATGACGGCCTCTACCTCCAAAGCCCCGAGCAAAGCTTCATTACTCTTCTTAAGTCTTAAATTTCTTTGAACTTCAATATCTCTGATACCATTTATGAAACTCTGTGTGGTCAATTGATCTTTATTTTCCTCTGGCAGGTCTGGGTAGGACAAGTGTACTAAACGTCTAATCTCTGCTTTGAATTATTGAAGACTTTCTCCAGATTTTTGTTTTACCACTTAGTTGCACCTAGTATACTTGCCTCAAGGATCTTTTGTTTAGGATTGCGATGATCTTGTCTAAATTACTTTGTTCACCCACTGGAATGCTTTGAAAGAGCTCTAATATCAGACCTCTTAGAGAAATTACGAGAG
Organism: Octodonta nipae; assembly: GCA_034190945.1. Lineage (NCBI taxonomy): Eukaryota > Metazoa > Arthropoda > Insecta > Coleoptera > Chrysomelidae > Octodonta > Octodonta nipae. The sequence goes on from CM067216.1 coordinate 151,442,043, forward strand.
AAGTAGATTTTCTTGGTTGTCCCACCCATTAGCTGCAGGCACGGCTTCAAATTGCCGTTTGTACATAGGCCAAGATGAAGTACCATCAAAAGTCCAAACGTTTCAAGGTCTAAATCAGACCCCGTTTTCAATGGTATTACACAAAATGAACAAGAAATAAAAAATTACAAAAAATTATTATTATTATTATTTGATAAATGAGATCTTATAACCACTAATGAAAAATGAACAAGTTATTGTAAGTACCATGAAGATTAACAACAAATTCTTGCCACTACCATAAAAAGTGAATTATAGAGTCGAATGGAAGTTTATTTTCCAAACACTTTGATCAACTTATTCAGTTAGTGACGCAGAATAACGAAGTAGTGAGCCAGAAAATACAGATTGTGGAATCAGATATATTTTATTTAAAGCAAAGCACAAGAACCATTTTTAATGCCTACTTATGTTGGCCTACGAACAAACGACAATTTGAAGCAATGGCCGCAGCCAGTAGATGGGATAGCTATGAAAAGTTTACCTTGTAATTTCTTTAAGAGGTCCAGCATTAGAACTTCTTCAGAGTTTACCAGTAGACGAATAAGGCAACTTCGAGTAGATAGTTTCAGTCTCAGATAAGAGATATGACAATCATTCAGGTATATGAAGTGTAACCGACTCTACAAGAATTTGCAGCAAACGTATCCGTTTAATATGTAGTTTTCCGGGCTGTTTTGCCATGCTTTAGTAGAATTTCTTCGGAACGTTTCATCTGCAACTGCGACAGTCATCTTCAGCGGCGCGGGCGTAAGTAACACCTCGTAGAATGCTCAAGACGAAACAGTTGCAAATCAAACTTTCGGAAGAAATTCCACTACACCACGGCAAGACTGCCCGGAAAACTATATATTATCCAGTGACATTGGGCGTGAAATCCTACATACTTTGATTACCCGTTAAACTCATTTAACGTATCCAGATTTACCAGGGTACATCAAAATGGGAGCAGAAGTTAAACGAAATCTGACACTTACTCACATAAGGAATAGAAATGAAGTTCTGCGCTGTCTTTGGAAGTAGAGACTATCATAAGCATTTCCGAAATAAAGGTAAACGCAGTTTCCGGCAGTCAGGAAGAACCAGAGTCGTCCCTTCAGTAAGTGCTGTCTAGAATTAAAAAAAAATGAAATGAGACAGAAACGAGGAATCACGGTCATATGTTACTGTTCATGACATGACAAATTATATACCGGCATATCCAGCGCAACTATATTACCACCAGGAACAGTCAGTCACCATAATGGGGCGAATGCTCACTAATTTCCACCAGCCCCCAAGACTGTATCTCTTCGACGATTTTGCCTAGTCATCAAGGGCACCTCAAATGGTCTAGCAATCACCAGCACTACTGTATCCATCGCCAGATCCAATGTCACCTAAGAAACAGTCACCAGCAAGTGCATGTCAATACAGGGCGAGGCAGATGTAGAGCTGCAGATGGGGGACAAGAGAATCCATCTAGTAGCAGATATTGAGTATGATTTTATACAATTATTGACAACGAAATCCTCAACAAGAGTTCTTTGTCGAAGTGAATAAATTTTCCATGGTGCTAGAACAAAATTCTTGGAGCTATGTTGAATTGGTGGAGCCCAGAGACTCATGATTACTTTTTTGGACTGTGGTCATACTTATACCGGTGAAACTTCAAGACCTTTAGAAGTAAGGATGTATGTATGATGATAAACAACACCGAAATCGGGGCACCTTCAGTCGACCTTCATTTCTACTGGAGAAATCTATTACTAGCAGAGCAGAAAAATAGTACCCTCAAGTGATCGCTAAAGCTCAAATTGTCACTCAAATTTTTGACAAACAACAAAATCAATATCAAGACGAATTTTTTTAGAAAAAAACCTCGAAATCTGATACAAAGCGATTGGCAGTCGGAGTTGAAACGTGTCCAAACACAGATAAGTATAACACAATATACAAAACACCATTTATATACAGGAATATGATCTGATCTGATCCTTTTGTAGACATCTCTTTCTCTCAGAAAAACTCCGAGGCAGAAATTCTGTAGGGACAGCCAGTAATCCGGGCAATCTTACGAAATTGCCTTACTACACTTTGTTTTCCATATACAATTTTCATATACTAACCTGTTGCAGGAAAAAAATTGAGCAGAGAAACCCAATGAACAGGCAAAATAACTCAAGACCTCCTCAACAATCTTTTCGAACTAACTTGAGTATGACCCTCTTACCACCTTTGCATGGTCCCGTTGGCAGGTTAGAAGACATGTGAAGTATACCTGGTCATGGGTCATGCATTCGATGACTTGTTAAAGAATTTCGGCGAAGTATTTTCCAGAACTAGGAATGCCAACTTGATAATTAGTCCTAAGAATTGTTCCATGTTTCAAAGAGAGGTAGAGTTTTGGATCACGTTGTTTCCAAATAGGGATTCGGACGAACGAGAATAAGATAAAAATTATTTCATTGGACGTTCCTAGATAAAAATTTAAAATGCGAAGCTTTTTGGGTATCTTTTCATACTACAGGTGGTTAAGTGATTTGCCACCACTACCGCACCTATACATCGGCAGATTACTGAAAAGTGACCTTTCATTGGAATCCAGAATATGAAACGGCATTCTGACGACTGACAGCAGTATTACGCTCCAGTTCAATTGTAGAGTGTCCTACAAGTTCGTTCTAGACAATGACGTCAGTTTGAGGTTCATTCCCAAGTGTAAAATTGCGAGGAGCTGTTGGTTAATATTAGAGCGGGGAATTGTCGAAATCAGGATGGAAGTACTGTGTCACCAAAAATGAACTTCTAGCAATAATCAGGCCTGTAGACTATTGATCAGAACCTATCATGTCGTCCTCAAGGGTTGTTGGATATGAAGATACCCGAGGGACTACTGGCCAGGTGGATTGAGAAATTACAGCAATACGACTTCTAGGTAGATCAACATTCCGGCCGTTTGCATAATGATATTGATGCGTTATCAAGAGACCCTGTCGAAGAAATTGTGACCTTGCCAGGACATGGAACAATGAGAAGGAATCCCCATCCCACAGATTCGAGTACAGGTGAATGAAGCCTGAACAACCGAACGATTTATACAGGATCAAACGGCCTCTCCAGATGTGGAACTAATACTTCATTTGAGAAAAAACTTTCAGTAACGATCCTGGCCTGCTAACATAGATAATTTATTTTTTTCTCGAACAGGATAGAAATTTGCTGTACTTTTTTATCCTTGCCCGTGCATTCATAGACTTGCAGACTTGGGAAATCCCAGTAAATGGCGATAGTTAAATAATATAAATTGTCCTGGGTTCTATTTTAATAACATGAGAATGTGAAACGGTTCAAAATTTGTTTCTTTCGATTAAGTTAGTCTTTCACATTTGAGTCAAACCATTTTATGATTTTTTCCACAAGCAATCTGGCGGCACTGGTACTGTTATTTATTTGGCATTGACAGTATGGACGTAAATAATTAATTTTTTATTATGTTTTATTTAAAGAATGAATCAATATTATAAATTAATTTTAGCATTCTGCACTGAAGGTCGTCAGTAGCTACTAAACTAAACATAACTGAAGAAGATCGGTTGAGGGGCAGAGGAGAAAATGGTACCGAACCGTTTTGTCTTTGCCTATTTATATATAGAGTAAGTTATTCTAATATTCTTTCTACTGATGATATGATTGGTTATCGAATTTAATGAAATAAAAAGTGTTTATTTGTAAGGTGGACAAAATAGATATATACAGTATAAATTTATCAAATTATGGATTACCGATGTTTCTCGCCTTTTATCCATCCTCTTGAATTTAGATTTAAAACACATAAACTATATTTTTCGTATAAGTATCCACTTTAATATATTGACCCTATTTTCTTCTTTCTTTCTGTATCATCACCTAATTTATTTTCATTTCGTGTCATAGCTTGTCTACAATTATTTTAAACAAACTTTTTATATGTAGTTTACCCTGAGGTTTGGATTTGAAAATACCTCGTTAAGCGGCGAAATTCGTATTTTTTAAAATAAAGTATTAGTGGTAGATATTAATTTCACTTAATCATCATGACTCTATCATCAACGCCTTCCATCTTCGAATTTTTAATGTGTTTCACATATCGTGAGCTTTTAAAATTAATTATAAAAATTTCTCATTGATTCGGCGCGAAAAAAATATAGCTTGTAGCATTTCACTATCATCTACCAATATTTCCAACATTTTTATGTATTTTTCATGTAAGTGTTTGTTAGATAAAACAGTAATTCTTTTACTTTATGTACTTTATGTTTGGGAGTCATGGAATACGACAATCGATACGAAAGTGGTTTCTTTGCAAAGTATAAATAAATTGGCGTTACTTTTTTGATTTTAATCTAATTTAATTTATGTACATATTTCTTTAAACAATGCCAATTACTCTTCTATACTTGTAGCTATGCTGATGCTATATTATGCAGTAATAAATCTAACCTGTTCTATTTTTACATATTCAAATTCTTATAAATCATATTAAATATTGAAAAAACTCAATACAATTTGTTTCAGCGGAAATTTTATTACCAGAATTACAGAAGGATACCACTAGTCATAGGCATACCCAGCCAAAGTTTGGGAGGGGAGATTCGTACCAAGCCATTTTTTCGGGGGTACTAGTAATACTCCAAACTTGTACAATCACAAAAATATAGAGCCGAGAATTTAATAATTGAATATAAATGACTGATAACTCGAATATATTTCATGGAAGAACAATTAATATTGGAACAACAGAAATATGAGATTTCAATAATTGTAATGTCTAAGTACTTCTTGGGAAATAACACCACAGTTAAGAAAATTGTTGTATATTCCAAACATTTTGGCGGCCTAGGTCAGACTCCATTGTCAATGGTTAAGAAACTATGGATAAAAAAGGCACAATTCTAAGATGTAAAATTAAAATATTTGACAATATGTATTATTTGATTTCTGACGTAACTAAGAGAATTTTATTTGTAATATACAGGGTAGCGCAGAAACTTCTAAAGATCATATAATCATAAATTCTTTCAATTTGAAAGGGAGATCTTCAGAATTTTGTGTGGCGCTCCTAGGTGCGACTTTGTTATAAGATGCATACGCCAAAAATGCGACCAAAGAATTTTGTTGATTCAGTGATCCCATTAAAATCATAAGGGAAAACCTAGGAAAAACCTTATGAACTATCCCGATATTGGGTTGTTCACAAGGACATGACCATTAGCAATTTCTTCCTTAATCGTCGGCAACCAGGAACGTACTGAATTCTACGGAGGTAGTAGCGATACAATCGTTTTCATTTAAAAAAATTAAATCAGACTCTTTTAGTTTTCTTTTGGCGTTGTGTTCTTCTTTGTGTAATATAACTGAATTTTGAAACTGTATTTTATGTTTGAAGACGCGAGATGAATGACACCTCGAAAAGTGTATTTTATGACCATTGAAAAATATGCCACAAATATCATTCAGAAAATTCAATAATTGTAGTTTCTATAGGCAAGAGCGATGTCTGCAAATTTTCATAAATAAGTAATTAAAATAGGTAATGATGTGATTTTCCAACAGTTGAAAATAAATGAACTTTTCCTGACTTGATTAAAAGGTGTGCTCTTCAAAGCAGTATGAGCATCCCAGTTTAAACTTCAGACGCAGGTCTTCTGAAATAATCCTCACAACTACAGCTACCTCACATATTTAGAGGATTTTTCAATCAGACATTTCTTGTTACCGCGGTTGCATTTCAACAAATTGATCGACCACTCCTGTCAGCATCGGGCACTTACTTGTGGAAATTTGATAGTTATTAAGTTGAGAAATATGCTCAACTAAAAGAAAATACATCAGTTTGAAGGTATCATTTTCGAACGCCTTTTTATTGCTAGTGTCCATTTCCATCAAAATAAGAGTTTTAACATACGATATTTTCGACGGTTGGAATTTAAGATCGGACATCGCGTGCCTAGTTTTCTTAACAGCAGTGGTTTCAGGCTGTGACTTTTCCCCTAAATCGATACAAAGATCTCCCAGTCTCGAGTGTGGCTTGATTAGTTTTCGCAGATTTTAGTTCGTGCCCCTCTAGATTACAGAGTGATTAATGAAATTGAACATTGTTGAAATAAAATGAGAGCCCGGAAGCGAGACGTCGACTAAAGTCCTTTTTAATTTCGTATCCTTTTTCTCTATTATTTGGATGAAAGGATTTTGCCAGTAAATCTTGGCGCAGTAATTTGATTGCGAACACAGTTGCAAAGTCAATTTTCTTCTCTAATTCTAAGAAGTGAAGGTAATCTGGTGATTTTTTTGTTGTCAGTATTTTGTTTTGGCAAGGTTTTTTAAATATATCAGAATTTAATGGAATATGTTTTAATCATTACCAGCCTTGGAGATATGACGCAAATAATTTATAAATAAAAAAAGAGCAGCAGTCATTTGAGACTGAACGATGGAAGCGAAAGCTTCTTACGAATTATACTTCCCGTTTCTTGTTATCTCCTGTCTCTGTTTTTATTTCCTTGTGTCATCATTAGTAATGGTTTTAAATATCAGGAGATTAAAATAATTGACTATTGACACTATTTAGTTATGCCTCAAGTATTAATCCTAATGTGTAATTTAACTTTTAATTTAAATTTCTTGCCAAATAAAATTTGTTGAATTATTAACTTGCAAGTTGAAGCTCATATCCGATGAATTGTAAATGCGGCAAAAAATTTAACAAAAGATGTATGAAATTAATAGCGTTCTTTCTGGCTTCGCCAAGAGAGAATTGGAGTTAATAATAGAAAAGCAATTTTTGTGCTATATTAGGTTATTTTCTATATATTATTGATTTTCTATAAAAGAAGAAACTCATTATGTATTTTACCTGGTCTCTGTTCATTACACAGTGAACTGAATTGAATGGGCATTTCAAGATTACGGTAGTTTGTGGTGTCGGTGTCGAAACAAATGAAATCTCAAGATATCCAATTCATTCCCTTGCTCATCTATTTTCATATGTGTAAATGTGGAGCCCGTTAAGAAGCTTTCGCTTCAAAAATGAAAATATTTGACAAAATTTATTGCTATTTGATATATACAGAGTAGCACGAAAAATTTCAAAGGCCATATTATTTGTATTTGTTGTTTGAAATATTTTATGCTACTCTGCATATATCAAATATGTAGCAGCATATTCTGTTAATTACGTCAGTTCATATTGTCAAATATTTTAATTTCAAATTGTATATTTTCATGTAATTGTCATTGCGAATTTTTTTATTTTTTCATTGTTTTAATTCCCATTGATTTAGACCCTGAAACTTTTGGAATTTCTGAAAGATACTGACTTTTCCACAAGTGTGATGTTTTACCAAAGAACACCATAACTACATTAATCTTAATATTGTTTGTTATTTTGATTGATTTATTGAACATTCGTTATATTAAAATTAAATGATAACTGGTACAGCAGCCTTAACGGGAACACTTAGAGACTGACTATGAGTAACCTGTTGTGTATCGGTTATTCATTCTTTATTGGAACGAACCAAAAATAATTATAAACATTAACTTGATTGTGTAAAAGATCGTGCTTACTGGAAGTTTAACCTGGATCAAGCTTGAAACATTTAAACAGTTGAACGGATTTGTATTTCTTAACTAGCTTTAGTAGCCAGTTGGGGATAAAAAAATTATTTATGTTTGAGCTAACATAAAATGTTCCTGTTCAACATTCCATTATTATATACTTTGTTTTACTAAAATATAACGAAACTTAACTTAATGAATGCGTTATGAGGAAGTTTTATAAATAAGGACCGGAATCAGTGATTAATAATACTAATAGAGCCATTAAATGACAGGTAACGTATGTTTTAAAATATACACAAGTTTGAACTCTGATGTGGTATTATTCCCAAGAAAATCTAAAATAGACTAGCCGTTACCCGCGGTTTCACCCGCGTACGGTATTTACATTTCTTTGCAAATAAATAACTTATGAAGCATACGGTTTATCCTATATAACAATTTTCCCAATTTTTTGAAACACCCTACTTAACTATAAATCCACCAATTTCACCCAAACTGCAAGTGCTTATGGGCCACCCTGTATAACAATTTTATTCGACATTTTTTTGAATCACCTTTTATAAGTGTAACTCTACTTCACCCTATAGTGCAACCATCCTGTATATGCTGCTGTTATTTGTCACCCAATATAACTTTAAATATAACTTGTTTATAACTCTATTCCACCCTATATTTCAGCTACGCAACTGCTTATGGTCTAAGCTATATAAGCATTATTTCTGAAATTTTTTGAGTCGCCTTGTAAACAACAATTTCTCTCCACACTATATTTTAATCACCCTTTATATGCAACTTTTTCTAACATTGTGTTAATCACACTCTAAAACTATAATCTTGCTTTCAGGATATTCCATATAGTAGGATGCAAACTATTCATGCCCTATATATCAATTTTTTAAACTTTTCGATCCACCCTAATGGATATGCCTGTGGAACCCTTGGTGTGCCATAAATGTAAAAACACACTTTGGCCTCCAACACGAAACCTTTATTTAAACACTCACTCAAACTGCAACTGCTTTTTGGCCCCCCTATATAACAATTTTAATCATTTTTTAAAACCGCCTAAACTCTACTTCCATCTACATTAAAAACATCCTGTGTAACCATAATTTTAGTCGTGGCACAAATAAAATTTTTTAAACACTTAACTATAACACTGCTCCACTCACTATTTTATCTACGGAACGGCTTATGAACTACTATATAACCATTTTTTTAACCATCCTGGAAAGTATAATTTCTGTCCACCTTATATTTCAACCACCCGTATAAGCAACTTTTTCTAACATTGATTTACTCACACTTTTTTTAACTATAATTTTACTTCGACATTCAGATATTGTATGCAACACTTAACAAAAAATTGTATCCAACCTGTTAAACTAAAATTCTGCTCTACCCTCCATTTCAACCACCTTCTATAATGCAGCTACTTATCGGCCACCCAGTATAACATTTTTGTAACTCGCTGTATAACTATAAATCCATCAATGCCCAATATATTTCTCCAACTGTTTTTGGGGCACCCATAAACTGCAAGTGCTCATGGGGCACACATAAACTGCAAGTGCTTATGGGGCACCCTATATAAGAACTTTTTTTAATCACCTTGTATGTATTGCCACTACCCTGAACACGCTGCTGCTTATTGGTCAACCAATATAACATTTTTTAAATACTTAACTATAATACACTTTCTCCACCCTATATTTCACTATCCTATATGTGCAATTGATTATGAGCCACACTATTTCACAATTTTACCTCATATTTTTTAACCACATTATAAAAGTATAATTTCTCTCCACACTTCATTTAAAGCAGCCTTCATTTGCCTCTTTTTCTAACCTTGTTTGATTCACACTCTGTACCTATATTTCGGGTACTCCATATATGCAACTGCAACTGCTATATAACAAAATTTTTCTCCCAATTTTTACCCACCCTATAAGTTAAATTATAATTATAATTTAACTCCACCCTATATTTCAACAATCTGGCATATGCAACTACTTATTTGCCACTCAATATTACATTTTTGTACCACCTTGTATCCTTAAATTTCTATTCCACCCTATATTTCAACCATCCGGTAAATGGAACAGCTTGTAGATCATAACATTTCTTTATAAATTTTTTTAAACCCACCTGTATAGCTGTAAATTATATTCCGTTACATATTTTAACCATCGTATATATGCAACTGCTTGTGAATATAAAATATTTTTTTAACTACTCTATAGACTATAATTCCACTCGATCTCATATTTCAACCACCCTATATAAACAACTTCTTCTAACATTCTTTCAACCCATTTCATAAGTATAATAACTCAAGAACATAATTCAAAGATGCTAACTGCTTACATAACACATTTTTTTCTAAAAAAAAATGTATCCACCCTGTATAAATATTCTACCCATATTGTATATGCAACTGTTTATGAGCCAAACAATATATCATTTTGTTATCCACCCTATATAAATATAATTCTACTCCACCCGTTTATGAACCAACTGGTATATGCAACTATTTATGGCCCACTCAATATAAATTTTTTGAACCACCTCGATTAGCTAATTCCACTCCTTCTTATTTCAACCAAATTGTATATATGCAGCTGCTTATGGTACACCTAATAAAAGTTTTTTTAGATTTTTTAAAACCATGTCATTCTACTCTGCACTAAGTTTTTTATATATAGAACACCATGTAAAATTACGGTTGATATATCAGTTGATTTTTTTTAACTCGAAAAATATTCCGAATAAATTTGGTGGTTGTGAAGTGGAACAATAGAGTAATTGTGATATCCAACATGGTAGAAGTTTCTTCGCTGTATCTACCGTTTCTGTCAATTTAGGGAGATAAAATATCTACCAGATTTTAAGTCAAACTATAGGCTTTGCAACAAAAAAGATTCAGCAAAATCAGTTCAGTAGTTCTTACGTGATGCCCTAACAAACAAACAAACAAACAAACTTACAAGTTTATAATTGTATAGATTGCTCGTCATTTAGACGCATTTTACCAACTTTAAAGTAGAGGCTTTGCATTTTATTTTGGAAAAGCACCACACGTTAGTTCGATGTAATTAGTAATAATAATCAAAAATAAAATTTCAAGAGATTGGATTATAATATAATTAATATTCGTTGTGAAAATACATAATATGTGTATTTTTTTTTTTCTTCTATTTATTCAATCGTTTTCCTCATATCATTTTTTTAATAAACCGTAACTGCTTCCACTTATTCAGAGCAGTTGGCATTTGCGTTATTTTGAACGATAAAATTTCGACTGTTCTATAAATACAACTCCGTGTTCATGCATGAGTCTATAAAGTTCAACATTTTATCCATTTTGCAAATATCTTGGTAAATTATTATTTAGAATGACAGTGTATCAGTGTATGTTGGTTTTGTTCACTGAACTTGTATTGTTTTCAGTAAATAGTGAGCAAGATAAGACGTCATTGGTCATCATTAATTTCACTACATGTATGAATATGTTTAATATTAGAAATAAGCAATTAATAACGTTGACCTAAGTTTGGACCTGTGCAGGCTTGTTCCGCTTTACCCTGAATTTCCTTCACATACAGGGGTAAACATCGATCGCCTCTCCGATATATAATGTCATCATTTATTTCTTTTATATCTGACTCAACTATTTGCATTCTTTCATTAACTGTTTCATTAACTTGTCCGACTATTTGCATTAATTGTTAAAATTGCATTGCATTGTGTTTTCTCTTCAGTTTCGTGTCGTTTTAATTCAATTTGGTCTTGTTTTTCTACAAATTTCGAGAACAATCCTTCAATTAAATTATGTTGTCCACTTTTCATCGTGGAAACCAGATTTTGTGTTTTTTCTTCCATGGCAGTGACAAGATTTTCTAATTCTATTTTACGTTTTTCATCAAAAGATTTACTAACCTTTGTTGAATTTCTTCCTGATGTTGTTTCTCCGTTTTGTCACGTTTTTCCAGAATCTGGCTATTTTTTCGTCCAATCCCTCCTGTAACCGGCTTGACTATTTTTTTGGTAGTTTCGTCCATTTTTTCCATGCTACGGGTTTCCATATATCAAATTACGATTTTAACTGCACTTAATCCCACTTCTGACACCAAATTTATTATATAGTCCGTGGGTTCAATTAAAATTATACAACTAATATTCACTTTCAGTTTTCTAGAACTTTTATTTTCATCAAATTATACAGAACAGCTGATTCAAATATCACAATAACATTACAATATACGCTCGTCGTCGCTGTCTAACTGACTGCCGCGATTATGGGTTGCTCTTTTTAAAACCAGCATCGAAAACTCTCGTACAAATCATTAACAAATTCTACAGCTGCCGAGCCATTTCGAGATCAATTTTTTGTCCTAAAAGCGATCGATGTTGTACTGGAATGAAACCAGGGCCAGCTTAGGGAAATTTCGTTACAATAAATATAGTATATATATATATATATATATATATATATATATATATATATATATATATATTTGTTTTTAAGTTTTCGCGGGCACTAAATGTGTTCGGTGGTTTCCGGGAATTCAACCGCGTAGTTGTTAACTGATCCCTGGCGGGATCGATGGTAAAATAACGACGTTTCGGCAGAGTCACATCTGCCCTCTTCATGTCGGTTCGCATAATTCTCGTAGCCTTCTGCTTTCGCTTCTAGTTACTCGAATACTCAGTATTAGTTAGATAACAGCTTTTGAAAATGCCAGATTTAGATTTTGGCGAAATGTCAAGCGGGAGTTCAGCGGAATTCAACGGATGAACGGATGTACCACAGGAAGAAAACTTCGACCACATATATATATATATATATATATATATATATATATATATATATATATATATATATATATATATATATATATATATATATATATATATTTGTTTTAAGTTTTCGCGGCCACTAAATGTTTTAGGTGGTTTCCGGGAATTCATCCGCGTAGTTGATAACTGATCCCTGCCGGGATCGATGGTAAAATGACGACGGTATTCGAGTAACTAGAAGCGAAAGCAGAAGGATACGAGAATTATGCGAACCGACCTGAAGAGGGCAGATGTGACTCTGCCGAAACGTCGTCATTTTACCATCGATCCCGGCAGGGATCAGTTATTAACTACGCGGATGAATTCCCGGAAACCACCTAAAACATATATATATATATATATATATATATATATATATATATATGCAGATTCAGATTTTCAGCTTTGAAAATGGCAAATGAGATTTTGGCGAAACGTCATGTAAAATGTTCTTTCAGAGCATAAACCGAGAAACGGATGTACACCGGATACAGCAAAGAAAATCACATTGTTTGATCCGTGAAGGACTACAATCTAACATATATATATTATATATATATATATATATATATATATATATATATATATATATATATATATATTTAGTTTTTAAGAAACTCAATGCAATATTCATATGTATATGTATGATGCTTTCTTTTCGTGTACCTACATGCGTTCTTCATTTGAATTTCTGTTAATTTCTGTTAAAGAATATTGCCTTGACGTTTTGCCAATGCCTTATTTGGCATTTACAAAATATGTTACATGGGACACACTATAGGTATCTATACAATTTGACTCATTTATTTGTGGTTATGACAGATGATGCGATTTTTTGTCTGTTTTATGCAAAGATTTGAATATTTATATCTGAAGGCCAGAAAATTAAGTTTTTTTAACTTAAACTTTTAAAAAGTCGGTTAGAGATTTGTTTTATGCAATATATGACTATATTCTCAGTTATTTTATGTCTTTATACCAAATTTTATAAATAATAACGTAGTTAACACTTAAATGTAGAAGGATTAATGCAAATTTTAATGCTTGCTCTGGTGATGGCGAATTGTCAATGGTAAATATTTTCTTTAATTGACTAAAAATAAATAAATAATCCAAAAATTCAAATAAAAACAAACAATTCAAAAGAGAAACAAATTAAAAAAGGTATCATTGGTTGTTAAACTTTCTCCTCTTAATTTTACTAAAACTCTCTTCTATCAGATATTCTTAGGACCTCCTACAACTATTTGAAATGCACGATAGTACACTCCCATGTAAAAAGTAACGAGATTCTTCCTCTTCCTTTATGGAACGCCGTCTGGTGTACGATTAGCTTAGACCACAATAAAAATGAAAAGAAAGAAAAAAGCTAAGTGAAACGTGTCCAGGATCAACATGTTTGTTGCCACTCACGTATTCTACAAAGCGAAGTAATATGTATCTCGTGAAATGAAAATAATGTTGAGCAAACGATAAAAGAAAAAAAGTTTCTTGTAACCTAATTAAACCTTAGAACTTATAATAGCAGGTGGTTCCGTTAACTAAATTTATCTACTTTGATATCGTATTTGGTAATGATGTGAAAGTTGCTGGAAATTTTATTATTGTAATTTACTGAACAAGCATACACGAATTTCGCTTTCCAGGCTTTTTAACGGACTATGATCTCCTACTTTATTTGTATTGGAAATATTTAGTACTAAACTGGTTATGCATGATATTTAATTAATATTATACATATCTGGTAGAACTTATTTGAACAATAATTGTGTTTGTTTTTTCTCAAAATCATCTATAATAAAAACCATCTTTCCGAAATAAATCATTACAGAAATAACTATGATCTGAAGGCACGATTGATAGTGAAAAATAATACCGAAAGTTCCAGCCACTTTCGAGAAAGCAATAGTAAACGTTATAAAGACAGAATTACTTCGAGAACTTTCGAGAGTAAGTAGGTATGCCGTCAAAACCTATTATTCGTGTCGAGCCAAGTTCAAATCTCATGATCTGAGGAATTTTTTCTTTTTGTCTTTTTACTGTATTAGAATTTCGTGTTATAAATTCATTTTTCTATGATATAATATCTGTACCTACACAAGCTTATACTTACCTTTTGTTCTGTACCATACCTCCATCATTTTTATGTTATAATACTCGGCATTTAATTTGCATTTTTGTACTTTTACTGTATTACGCTTTTATATATTTAATGAATTTATGACTTGGCCATTTGACCTGCAAATACTTTTCTTGGTTCAATGAGGACAAAAGTCTACACTTATCGAAAATTTCCATTTTTCATAATTTTCCATCCTCTCTGAAACCATGGATCTATAATTCCATAGCTAAAACGAAGATGTAACCAAAAATTAATGAGTGAATGAATCTATTACTGCACTAAATTAGGAACTTTAGTAAACTGCAACATCAAATATTAAACAAATTCAAATATTTACTTGCCTACATATGTAATTATTGTAACAGACAAATAAATTGAATAACTACATAAAACATAATAACATTAAAGTACAATAATTCAATAAAGTGAACAGGTTAGATTCGAACCTGGGTCAACATCATTAACATATTACCATATCCTTCGCTTCTCGTCTCTGAGCTGCAAGCTTTAACTTTCATTTATTAACATTGCATGTACATTCGGAAGGTATTAAAGCGGGTATAAATTTCAACATTTATATAATTCTATATGAATTATTATAAATCAACTAATTAAAAAGAATGTGACATAAAAATCTATAAAAAACATCTAATATATTTTTCAATGTGTTCGATACGCAGTAATAACATTAGGGGCAAAAATTCTTCCCACCAGTAAATTTTTCCTGATTCCGAATACCAAAATGCAGGTTTTCAAACTGAATTTACATACAATAAAACAAATATGGCCCAAAACTGGGCCTTCATGTAAAATCAAACGGGAAACCTTCAAAGTTGAGATTCTTACCAGTTACTTGCCTCGTAAAAGTGACACTTTCTGCTTGGTTTCAAAATTTTAACGTTTTTTAAACAATAATTATCAACTATTGAAAATGCGCAATTTTGCATTTTTTCCAAATAACTCAATAACTAATTATTGTTTAGTAGCTATTAAATATGTATAAAACAAACTTACTTTTGACACTAAAACTTTTCACTCACTTACTGAAAAGTTACAAGAACTGTCAGAATTATTTTTACAACTTTCATTTTTCAACATTTTTTATGTGTTGTTCTATATACATTCTTCAAGAAATTTCCCTGGAGTATATACAACAACAAGAAATTCGTATATGAAAAATATTACGATTTCCGTTAACAACTGTTGCTTGTTGAAGAATTACATGGTATCATATTAAGGATTTTCAATAAAGTAGTGCACAATTTAGTGCGTAGACACAGCATGTTTATTTATTACTCAGAATTGAAATAGTTCTCAACATATAGTGCAGTCAAAGAAGACTTGCTTCCGAAATCTTTTAACCTTCATCGACTTGCGTGAAAATTTGGGAAAAGTTAGTGTATGCCTCAAATATCGAAGTAACATGGTGCCAACTTGCGCTTTTAGCTGGGGGTTGAAATTTTAGGCCAAAATAACCCCGGAAGTCGATAGAGGACCTAATTCTAAGCAAAAAATGTTTTATGTTTTTTTTTTTTCGAAAACTCCATACTTTTTAAATTATTCGTGATTGAAAACTCGCAATTTTCATTAAAAAATGACACATTTTAGAACGGTGTTTTACAAATTACTCGAAAACTATGCTTTTAATGGAAAAAGTGTAAGAAACATAATTCATCTGTTTAGAAATATCCTAGGTGCAACACAAAGGAAGATATGTTTGACGTAAGGCAACTTTTTTTGTGAGTGCTCGAATCGGTGCAATTCAATTTGAAATAAAATTACTTTAGGTGTATAATTCTATTAACAATTTTTGTAGTTCTTGATAAGACCATTAAAATTAAGACAAAAAGTCGATTGCATTTAAATTAAGCGAGATACATTGCAAAAATGATTTTTAAGAAAAAATGAACAGTAAAATTAACCTCACGACCACCAGAACTGAAATGTATCATCATTCCTCGTACAATGTTTTATTTTAGTGTTATTTATGTGCTCAAAAATTTAACAGATTTAAAATGAATACTTTTTGAAAAACGTTAATTTTAATTATAACGTGTTTTTTGACTTCTCAAAAATCGCTTTTTTAAAAATAACTTTGAAAGGTGATAGATGCACAAAATGTAGTAGCTTTTTTCAATAAAAATTGTTCTTTTCAAAACTTCTATACGTTGAAAAATAAAGAAGATATAGGCGATTGTAAATAATACCAACGTGTTAGTTACAACTGTTCTTAGCCTTTTAACCCTTTAGCTTCAAAAATCTTAGCGCTCCGAACCTCCGAAAGGTCCTTAGTCTTGTGGGCTATCAAATTACCTTTACAATGGTTTTTGGATGGGCTCAAGAGCATGAAAATTGACGGAGATATCGTTAAGAAAATACAATTTCATTTTTTCAGAGACATTTTTGGAGTAAACAATTTATTTTATAGCTATAATATGGTATATACGTAGGCATAAACATTCACGCGCATAAAAGCGCTCTCAGACACATACACATTTAAATATAATTTGCAATGCTACATGTGGAACATGCGGTGGTGATAGTTGACAGAATACTCCTCCATTTGACCAAGAAGAAGAAATCGAACTTGATAATAGCTCTGATGAAGAGAAGTTTGAAAAACAGGATGTTGCAATTTTTATACATTAATATTTGATAAAAAAATAAAAAAACTCTGAAATGTTATATATTGCAAAGCTTATTTTAAGAATATAGTGGTTAATGTTTTCCTCTTATACTAAACTAATAATTGAACGATTATAAGCCACGGATGCACTAGTAAAATGTTTTAAAATCTTTAAAAATGATTGTTGACCAATTTATACATAAAGGGTAATTTGGGGGGTTGAATATTAGAAATAAATAAGTAAAGTAAAATATATCATGAGCAGTGAAAAGGATTCTGGAAAACTGAAGCTAATAAACCTGCTACATGTTTTTAATGGATTCTAAAGTTAGGGGTTGTTTATAGGAGTTGCAATTAAATAACAAATTAATTAATAAACATGTAAATATTCAGTAGACTCCATTTTTATTTATCTTTTATTAGAAACCTAAACTCGAAACAGTTAAATCTCCGAAAATACTTTTTTTCTTTAATTTTAGGAGAGGGGATAGTTTTTAAGGGTTGAAAATTTACAATTCATAGGTAAATTATATGTAATGGACACTAAACAATTCTTTAATGTGCGTTAATGTGTGGGTTCTCATGATAGAGAGACAGAAAAAACAGTTTTTTTTTCTGATTTAAGGGATAGTTTTTTAGGGTTAAAAACTGTATGGATATCATAAATCAAGCTTCAACATTTTAAACAACATTTACTCTACATAACTAGATAAGATTCCATTGATAAAATGCTTAAACTAGCATTATTTTCATTTTTTAAGAAGGGGTTGATTTCACCCCTAAAACGCAATTCTGCACAAAGTGAGTTTTGAAGATAAGGGTGAAACAAGCCTGCTCCCATATTTTCAGAACAATCGATTAAGGTTGAAAGAATTCGGAATAGTTTATTTTTACCTTCATCGACTGCATTAAAAAGACTGATCGAAGACTAGCGCTAATATCTTCTTCTTTGATTATTTTATGTATATCTGTGTGATGAAAATTTCGTCATTGATCACATGTACTTAGTAAAGAAACACCACTTTTTTGGTGGTGTTTTTTTGGTTCTTCTTTCTTCAGAGGCTAGCCCCGCAGCAGCAGGAACTGATTTAGAGCTTCGTCAGGACGACACGTTACACAAAAAATAGCGACGGAACTAATAACTCGCGAAATCGTAATACAATAACAACAAAAAGCGGCCGTCTTAAGACGGAATCAAAAAGAGAGCTACCGAACTCGACGGATGGTCACAACACCACTCTCAGTTCTTTCTGTTTTTAGAGACAAAAAAATGTACAAATATAAATTAGCATTAGCGCGACGGAGAGTTTTCGAAAAAAATCAACTTTAAAAACTAAGAACAAACAAGTTGCGGGGACGCAACAGACCGAAAACCCCCTTCACCAACCTAAATAGCACGCTTATGATTTACGTGTCGTAATACAGAGTAGCACAAGTTATTTAACGTAAAAAGTTATGTAAGATCCATACATTTTTTTTAATTTATTTTCGACCGTTTTGTCAATAAAAAAAAACAGTTTTGTTTGAGCCGTTTAAGGCATATAACTTCCTAAGGGTGCGTTTTGAGGCACATGTTAATAAGGACTTTTTAGCTTATTTTAATGAGTTATATACACAGCAGAACCTTATTTTAGAAACACCCTGTATACATTACTGAAAAAAAATAAAGAGCTATGATTCTTATTAGAAAGTAAACATGAATTACTGAAAAAGGTTATAATTATTTTTATAAATATATTTAATGTTGAACGTACCACACAGTTTGTAGTAGAGGATTCCATTTTTTTCTAAACAAAAACAATTCGTATTCCCAGGAAAGGTTTAGTGGTCTTATATTACCCGAGAGGCAATAACATTATTTTCCGAATCCCAATTTAAGAATTTAATCTTCTACAAGTGTACACAAGGGTGGAGTTTGCTCTAATTGATATTTTTCCATTGTCTGCATTCCAGCATCACGCTTAATCATTCGAAACATTTCGTACGCAGTTACCGTTACTGCTATAAATTACCCAACATTTTCACCGACAGACGAAAGCATTAAACGACGTTTGCTTTTCTATAAAAAAGCTGGTCTGAGATTGTTCCGGAATCACGAATGGTTAGTCCTAGACAGGAGACAACTAATCAGACATGTATTTATTGTGATTGTGATATGTTGACTACATTGAAAATCGCATTGCGTAACGTTGCTTTATGTGTTGCTATTGCCATACAATGATGGAGAGCATCCGAGAGAAAAGATCAAATGATACGCTACACTGCATATGCTGCAAGAATATTGAATTCCTGTTGGAGTGTGCGGCATGAGGTATTATTATTACCCTTTTCGGGTAGCATAGGATGAGAGCTTATATTGATATTAGAGAAGGATGAGAATGTCGTTGCCTCGTTTGCTTTGTATAACGACTGTCGACGGCACCAGTTTATCTGTTGTATAATTTGGTGAAATAAGATGCTGAATATGGGGTAAATAGGTACGGGAGACTTGGCGTAAGTGAGAAAAATTGTTATTTAATAAATCGATGTTGAGATCTTGTACAGGTTCCACGACACAACTTCGTATAATGAAATAAAATGCAAGGCAAAGCTGTCTTTTCTTCCATGTTGCAGAATATGCTTTGGTGCTTAAGAATGCAAGTATTCAAAGTGTTTTCTCGGTATATATGTGGTAATAGGCGGCAGATAATATTTTAGTATTCAGAAATCCTCACAATATTTACAACATTTGACAAGCTGTGATGAAACCGCATTCCAGAGCAAAAAAATTAACTACTTTTTGTGTGTATTTTGTGGAAAATGTTGAATGAATCCCGTTACTATCAATTGGCTATTTGTAGGGAATTTAAAAACCTAGAAAACAGATTTTTATAATCCACAATAGACGATTTTTCACTCAACAAAATTGATTACAGGAAAAATTTTCTAATAAGCTTTGCGGTTTGCGGTTATTCAGATATTTCACAATTATGATCTCAGTTTATAAGAAGAAAATGCAAGAAACCAACTCATAAGTAATTATAAAGATGCAGTATAAATAATTACAATACATAAGTACTTAAATATTAGTTCACCTTAAAACTGCAATATGTGTTAAGATTCAGTATAATTTCATCAATTTAAATTAAACACAAAGTTAGCGATCACTATTTTTGTATTATATCAAACACATAAAGAAAAAAATTATAACATTGACCACTTTCACATTGAATTAAAAAGGTACCTTAATCTAACGGCTAACCCATGTTGTGAAATGTCAAACTGAAATCGAAATCGTTACAGCGACGATAGCGGTGAACATTAGGATTATTGCCATGATGTCAGATTTAACTATTTATCTTTAATCTCAGTATTTGTATTGTAAAGTATAATGTTAAAATATTAAACTATTTTCGGGAATTCTAATTTTAGTTAACAAACCATTTTTATAAAGAAATTAAAGTTTGAAACTTGCGGGTACCCAATAAACAGTCATTCTCATATATATTTTGTTCAGGGTGAGATCTCAATAATATGATAATGTACAATAACTTTCGGAACGGATCAAAATTTGTTAGTTTTTCATTTAATTTAGTTTGTTTTTCTCATTCGAGTCAATCCATATTACGATTATGATTTCCTGTCCAAACAATCTGGCGGCACTATTTGTTTGTGGGCGTAAATTATAATTTTTTTATCTTATTTTTTCTCATCAAGTGAATCCATCTTACTATTTTCTCACCAAGCAATCTGGTGGCACTATTTGGCATTGACGGTGTGGGCGTAAGTTATGAGTTTTTTATTTTATTTAATGAATGAACCAATATTATAAATTAATTTTACCATTCTGCACTAAAGGTCATCAGTAGCTACTAAACAAAACAAAAACAAATAAATAAATAAATGTTGCGACAAAATCAAGGCTGTAGGCAGCGGAGTGAGGGGGTCGAAATTTGGGATTGGAGATTCAATTTTAATGAATAAAGAATTTTTTTCATAATAATATTTTTTATATGTTATTTATTTCTTATATATTGACCTAAGCAATTTATCCATCTTCGAAAAAAATTTTGATACAATAATTAATACCCCCGTGAAAAAAAATCTGGCTACTTTCTTGGAGAGGATTTCACTGAAGATAATTGCGGTCCTATTTGCGTCTACGCATTCTATCACAGATATATGGGTTGATTGATATATTTGATATTATGTGTAATTAATAATATTGACATAAAAGAAAATATATGTTTGTACTGGTCTAGGCTTAGATATACGAAATATATAAATATTTGACATCTGTTTACATCCATTTTGTTTTCCATTTTTGAAAAATTAATAATGTATGCCTGAGTAAAGAAAAAACAAACTTTTCAAAAATACTCCCGCAATTTTGATTTTATTTTAACTGAGTCTCATGTTTGTTTTAATGTCATTTACTTGAATGAAGTAAAATATAGGCCGTGGGAAATTGTTACATTGCCTTAACTTAATGAACTCACGCTATTTTTAATTGTTATAATTTCAGTTTTATTTGGGATAATTATACTTAATTAGTGGTTTTATTTTAAATGTGACAATATTATCTCGATCACAAAACAAGAATGGAATATGTTTAGTTGGATCTTTAACTCTGATTATTTGTCCGTATGAAATTGAAAGTTGCAAAACTGAACATAATCTCGTCCCAGAAAAACCTTTTCAGTATTTCAGTTTTTGAATTTGTACGATCTGTCGGTCTAACTTCTCTTCCCAATAGTTTTTGTGTTTGTAGGTGCAGGTGCCTGTTTTGTTAAAAGAAAAGCCTTTGCGAGAACTAGCAAAATTTTATAGGGCAAATATCGCATAATTAGTATGTCTGTGTTTATGCACCCGACTAAGAATATTTAATTTGCAAAAATTTTGCATCTAAACTAAATCAGAGAAATACTAACAATATACACTTGTGGCCCAAACACAAATCTTTCAACCACAAATAATTCGCTACTCAACTCTGAGAACTTTACAATCATAGAAATAATCCTGAAATTAAGAGTACGTCAATTCCCGAGAAAAACGTAACGCACAAAATTAAGTGAACATATCTAACTCAGCCAAGTGACGTCTAGCTATTGCTTGCAGCTGTAGACAGGGACAGATAGGTCTACCCGGTTTCCTTTCTCTCTGATCCAGCGTCACGATTCCACTTGTACAGGCGCTCATACCTCACGTCATAACACTTCAGACAAATATAAATCCTCTTAAATCCATCTTAATACTGTGAAATTAATTGGTTAAAATTCAATATACATATATATCTGTGGACTGATTGGTACTTATTTCATTATTCAAGAACCTCCAGTAATTTTAATGATCTTGGTTGTATATATAACCATTTTATTTACGAGCTGTCTACCAAATCAAATACAATATCAAAGAATTAAATGAGAATGTATTCTGAATTCCAAGACCATCTTTTGTATGTGCCAACTTCCTCTTAATAAGCGTCATGACTTGCAAAACACAGTTCATTTCAACGTCGTTGGGCGAAAAGAAAGAATTCTCGTTTTTTTTTTTCGAAGACAAATCGTGACATTTAACTAAATTTACCTCTCTTGGGGTTATCTCGTCAATCATTAATCACGGGAATCACTCTTTGGGTGTTCCCTAGAAAATGTGGGACATGTCGTCTAGACGTGTGCAAGCTTGCCGCTCCCTTTTAATGAATGAACAAAACAGCCGTCCTTACATTGCGAATTATTTCGTCGAGCGTAATAATGCTATTGTAAAATTTAATGGGATTAAGTAATACTGTCAGTTTTTTTGGTGATAACCTATCTTGAAGTCTTGTCTGTCAATAATATTATTCCAGTTGATAAATTCAACAGGTTTAAAGAATTATAAATTTAATACTGTCAGCTTAGATATTTATATTTCCACTATCTTTTCGAGATTTTGCAATCAATTGAATGCAAAACAATATATTTTGTTTCTAGTCGAGAACCTTCATCAGTTGCGCTTCTCTGAAATGGAATAATTATCTATGTATTTAGTATATGTAAATGAATTTAGTATTTTAGCACTGAATGAATATCGACATCAAGGACTTTCAATAAAAACTAGCTCACAGAAAATCAAAATCTGGAGTTGTACTGTGTGTATGATAGAAATCACAAGCAATAATTCGTATGTTAACTAAAACCTATTTTGATTATGCTACTATCTTTATGCAATCCTTTGAACGAAAAACAATATATTGTTTCTAGTGGAGAACTTTCGTAAATTAATTATTTATATATTTAGAACATTTAACTGATTTTTATATCTTATCACAAACTGTGTAATTGTTTTGATAGGTTTTATTTAATATCGACTTCTAGAAACTACTCCCGAGGTTCAATCTGTGTAATTGTTTTGTTCTTTATATTTATTTATTTTTTTGTGTAAATATTAAATTGTTTTATTTAACCTACGTTTTAATTACTAAAAGAGCAAACAAACTCGTTGGTAATTTTACGAGAGTCATGTGATTTCAAAGTTTGTGTTTGTTTAAAATTGTCTTTTTTTAATAAATGACAGGTTTTTATTACATTTTCGAAACTACGTAGTAAGTTTTCCCGATTTGGGATCTCTGTAAACTAATTTTCCAAGGTAATTATGACAAAGAATACGGAAAAGTTCAACATTTTCACCAGGCAAATAACAAAGTGCAAATTAAAATTAAAATGTACAACGTCACTAAGAAAATATACTGATATTTAATATATACAGGTAGCACTAACAAATTCAAAAGAGCATACTCATCTTTAGAATTTTATATTGCTCTCCTAGGCGCATCAAAGTTCATCCTATTAAACATTTTAATTTCAAATTTTATGTTTTTGTAAAAAATACGTTTGGAAGAAAAAAATGAAATTCACGAAAATAGACGTCTTAATATTAAAATAAAGGACTCAAATTGTGACGTTAAACAAAAAATTAGTCGATCTTTGTTGGCCCAGTCTAATTTATAACGTTTTGAAAATAATTATAAATTCATTATATTTCATTCTTGTATATATAAGGAATTATTTTCCTCATAAGGGTACCCGCTCAAGAACGTTTGAAGATCACTGGCTTGGTGAATACTTGGGCTAATAAAAACCTCAAGTAATTGACCAATTACCTCTTCACCCTAACAAACGTAGATACAATGTGTGGGAATTAAATGGAATTTGTACATGTCACTTTTTAAACTGTATCCGAGGTTTGTCAAAAATATGAATTTTGCTTAAAAATAAGGTACCTTTATTAGTGATAATATCGAAAATTATTATCAAAGTTAATTGGAATTGAAATCTTCATCCAATTATGCTATGGATCACTAAAAATTGTAAAATAATAAAAAAAAAACAAAAAAAATATTTTATTAAAAAAATTTGCCTAGGAGAGAGAGTATTAAAATGAATTAAATCAATATGAATGAAATTAACAGATTTAAAGAAAGATCAAGACTCTCAATTCGTTTTATATAGACACTCTGAGTCATATAGAGAGTGGGTCCACTTAACTAGGAATTATAGGCAAAATTTTCCTAATACATGATAATATTTAGAAAAAACGGTAATTGAGGTTAGGAAAAAAGTATGAATATTGCTTAAAAGTAAAACACCGTATTTTTGTAGTTAGATTTGAAAACTGCATCCAATAAAATACATTAAAAAAACAAAAACCGGCTTCAAAAAACCCAAAAAACTTAATTTAAAATAGCAGGTATCTATTAAATGCACAGTGTAGATAAAATATTATTCATGTTGAATGGGGATTCAATTTTTCATTCGCATTATCTGACAAACAACGATAAATCAAGTTTAATGCAATCAATATTTGAGAAAACTGTTGGCTGTGTAAATGATGACGTCATCAGAACTAAATAGGCCATACTCAGAGGAATTGTATCGAGGTTACTCCAGAGTAAACAGTCTTAATCCATCATCGTCATTTTATCAGACGCCTCCTTATAATCTGAAAAGCAGAAATCTTGACCTACGAAACATACACCGAACCTGTAGAACTAGGGCGAATATCTGTAGGCGCATAAAAGTGGCAAGTCATTTTCTTCCGTAACGGGGCGCATTAAGTCTAGGAATTGGGAAATGGTTAAATTTAAATGTCGTATGACTTGAATTTTTGATATTTCAATGAATTTTTAATTATATGATTGAGAATATAGTAAAGTTTAGTATCACACAATCTTGTTAGTTACTTTAAAGGTTCTAAAACCGATCCAGCGACCATAACGTTAGTTTAGATATTCCTGTGAGGGTATCTTTAATGGGAAAAACAAACAGGACGACTAAATAATATCAGAAAATAATGCCTCAACAGTTGTCAAACAAAGAATATTTTGTTTTATGAATATTTACCCGTTATTAACCAATTCCGTGATTATTAACTATTGTGTCCTAAATTATACCATTTTAATAGGATTTTCTTACATAATTCTCATATTTTTTAACTTTACTATAACTTTATATCCCCTAGGAATAGGAATATATAAGAATTTTCTTTAAGTCATATTTATTCTATATACAATGTTTCGAGTACTGTTTTTATCTATTAATAAACTTTATATATCAATTTTAGCATTTAGTAAAAATAATTTACTCATATACATTGAAATTTCAAAAACAAATCAAAGTGTAAGTACCTAAAACTTATCATACCCGACTTTACCAACATAGAATTAACAAATTTTAAAAGTACCATCAATTTGCAATGTCGTAAAGAACTCAGCAATAATTCCGTTGCTTTTATTACATGCTAAACATTTCCACACTCATATTTCGTAACCATAAACACCAACTTCCGGAATGATAGTTCTGGGATCTTTACTTAATATTTATGCACTTATTGGGAATAATACCACAATTGAAATGAAACTAACTCTCTTAGCCTCCATGCCAAAAGATTTAAAACAAATAAATAGCACTTTACTTTTTTTTAATACGGAGCCATAACCTTTCGCAATGAATCCTTTATTACGGTCAACACGTAAAGAAGGAAAGCAAATTTAATCCGATGTGGCTATGATTTCTGTTTCATTACTCTGTTGAAAATATATATATATATATTTTTTTAATATTCCTTCATTTGATAATAGTGATAGAGGATTTTGTTTATTGTGCTATTCAGTTGATAAATGTGTTGCAGTTTTGGAAATATATGGGCAAATACACACGTAAGTGCTTACTTTGGTTGACATTTTTTTTCTCGTAAACCATAATTTTTTTGATGTATGTTATACAAAAGTTTTTAATTTATACTGAACAGTTCTATCATCTAACAAAATATCTTCATTGCATTATGTTACATACTGTATATAAATTGTCAAAGTTCTGGATCAAAGGAGAAAATGTTCATCAGCCTACAATCTGTCGTTGGTATATAGAAATCAAACATGGATGAATGAGTCTTAGCGAAGATCACAAGAAAGATACGTCTAAAACGGCGGTAACCCAGGAAAGGGTCGAAGTTGTGTTCTAGCTTATTCAGGAAGATCGACATGTGACATATCGCAAGGTATCACCCGAGATTTCAAAAAAAATTGTGTTTCCGTTGGACACCGCATGTGTTGACCGATGAACATAAAACAATTTAGAGTAAGTCGCTTTCAAAAAATTATAGACAGTTCAATGCAGGAAACTCTAAAAACGTGTACAGCATCGTCAATGTTGATGCATCGTGAATATTGTCATATAAAAAAGAACTGTTACTGCTGATTGGAATATAACTAGTTGTCGCTGAGCTCAGAATAACTAGTCATCATCCGCCAAAACAATGCAAATGCAAATTTACCAACAGCTCTCACAAGACAATTGAATTTAAGAGCAATAAAAAGTCGAATCCTTAGATCATCATCAGTTACGACTAAAGTTCCAACGATTTTTAGTGCTGTCAGAATTGGTTCGAGTGCATACATAAATATATTAATTCCTGTAAAAAATGCTATATATTGACGCAATTATATTAGAATTATTTCTGTTAAAATTTGTTATTTAAAAAAACACGTGCCGAACTACTGTTTAATACCAGCCATAATAAACCCGACTTCAGAATTTATAATATTATTGTTAAAAAAAATCTGATTTGTTGGCATCCTTTCAATCTTACATATTTCGACATCGCTGTCCTGTTCCAGAAATATTCAAATTTTAAGGACACCACGAGAACTCATAACTCTGTCAAAAATCTCTTACTCTGGAAGTTCATTTAAATGAGGGTTGATGAGAAAGAAAAATTGATTTTGGATATATATCTGAAGTTGAAAATATTCTGTAATACATCAAAAACCGATTTCAATATAAATTTAAGCTTGCGTTTTGTAGTATGGGCGGGCGGATTAAAGTTATTAATAGAGAGACCTTTATATGATCCAAACATTTCTATGTTGTGATAAAGATTTTATTTTCAGTGGGTTTAACTAATTTGAAATATTGAGAGCTTGTAATTATCTTATTATTGAAGATTAAATCCGTTCATTTTTTGTATACAGGGTATCCCAAAAGTCCCGGATCGGCATTTTATCTCGGCGGGAACGCATTTTAGAGAAAAATGTTTCAAAACAAAACTTATAGGATTCGTCCCTGGCTATCGAATTGTGACCTTGAATTTAACCTTGACCTTGAATGCCATTTCAAGGTCAAGTCGATTTTTCAAATGGGACAACATATTTCTGACCTCGGAAATGGAAAGATCGGAAAATTTTACGTTCAAATATGTCCTTGACCATTTTTAAAACTTGACCTCTGGTGGTCAGTAAGGGTGTCCCAAAAGTCCCGGAACGGCATTTTATCTCGGCGGGAACGCATTTTAGAGAAAAATGTTTCAAACAAAACTTATAGGATTCATCCCTGGCTATCGAATTGTGACCTTGAATTTGACCTTGACCTTCAAGGTCATTTCAAGGTCAAGTCGATTTTTTCAAATGGGACAACATATTTCTGACCTCGGAAATGGAACCATCGGAAAATTTTACGTTCAAATATGTCCTTGCCCATTTTTAAAACTTGACCTCTGGTGGTCAGTAAGGGTGTCCCAAAAGTCCCAGAACGGCATTTTATCTCGGCGGGAACGCATTTTAGAGAAAAATGTTTCAACAAAACTTATAGGATTCGTCCCTGGCTATCGAATTGTGACCTTGAATTTGACCTTGACCTTCAAGGTCATTTCAAGGTCAAGTCGAGAGATCAGAAAATTTTACGTTCAAATATGTCCTTGACCATTTTTAAAACTTGACCTCTGGTGGTCAGTAAAGGTCCAGCCAAGGTCAAGAACAACTTCGTTGCATAGCCATACTAAGCATCGCATTGCCGTGGAAAAATCCCAAACCTTAGTTCTTGAAAAAAAAAATTAAACCCATATTTTGCAATCTACATCAATAAATATAAAGCCATTGACAACGAAGTCAGAATAGACTTTGAAACATTTGGTATTCCTGCAATATACGTCGTTTTATTTCTATTGTGGTGTTATTGCCCAAAAAACATAAAAGTAATCAAGAATATGCCACAAACAACGTTTACAAGACGACATATTTGATATGTATATAGGCTGACAAAAATATCCCAAGATTCATTCTTGATAACAACGTTGCTCAAAAAATCCAGTAGAGAAAAGGGAATAGCAGTTAACATAATTTTACAATATTTTGTTTAGAAGACGAAAACAATATAAAATTATCTCAAATTCATCAAAAATATTTTACATTTTTAAATTTCATGGAATACTTGTCACTATGAAGGCAGGTATTTAAGAGGTCTGGAAAGTCATATTATGGAAATTGATAAAAATTTTGATTTTTTTTAAAGATGAGTACTTACCTACATGTATATATACAGGGCTTTCATTTCAAAACTAGCCCCGCAAAATAACTTTTAAAATATCTTTTTAAAAGAAAAATACAAAAAACACGTTAAGTTATATTTACGGTGGGACACATTTTACACGTATCGGTCACTCTGCAGTTCCATTCCATAAGCGGGGGTGAATATCTCTTTTACAAGTTTTAATACAAAGGGGTATCTTGTGATACTTGTTTTTAAAGGTCTCTTTTTTGCCAATCTTTTGACACATCATTTTTTAAAATGAGATTATGTTTTACAGAGTATTGCCATTTTAATCTTTCAAATTAAAATAATTATTATTTATATTGTATTTAGATTATTAATATTGTATTAGCTTCAGAATTACCTTGTACTTACATTAGATTTCAAAATGTCCGCCATTGTTGGTAAGACAATGGTAATGTCGCAGCTCGAATTCCTCCCACACTTTTTGAAGCATCTCTGGTGTAATCTGTTCACACTCCCCCACTATTCTTACTCTAAGTTCAGGAATAGCGCGAGGTTGAGTTTTATACGCCACAGTTTTTAGATGTCCCCATGAAGACAGTCAAGGGGCGTTAGGTCGGGTAATCTTGCTGGCCATTCTATAGCACCCCCTCTTCCAATCCATTTATCTAGAAATGTTCCATTATGTCAATTTCGTACAGGCAAGGCATAATGTGGAGGTGCTCCGTCCTGTTGAAAAAATAGGTTTTCTTCTTCTAGCAACAATGTTTTATCTTGATCTATTTGGTTTTCTAAGAATTCTGTTATAAGGGAATTTATCACATTTTCTAGTAAGTCCAAATAAATTTCCTTCCACGAATAAAGGAACAATAATTTTTTCCGAGAATTCCGGCCCATTGATTTTCTGAGGATGTTAGTTGTGCTCTTCCCGAAAAACTTGTAGATTGTTATTGATTGCCCCAGTATCTACAATTATGTATATTGACAAATCCATTTTAAAAACTACTGCCTCGTGAGAAAAACAAATATTATTAATAAAATTAGGGTCTGCATTTGCCCTTTAAGTCATTAATTCGCAGAATTCTAAGCTTCTGTCATAATTATCCTCAGTAAGCTGTTGTGAAAGCTGTATTTTGTAGGAAAATAATTTATTTAGGCAAAACGTTTTATGCCGCGTAAATATTTGTTAACTTGAAGACTTTAGGTATTGATGTTTGAGGATCCATAGCAAAATAACTTAAAATCTCAACCTGTGCAGCTTCAGTCAAACTCTACGATTCTTGACAATTATATTGCACACACTTTCTATTTCTTGAAATTTATGAACTAAAAGTAAGGATTTTTGCTCACTTGCTTATCTCGCTATTTATACTCATGCTTTTTAGGGTTCCGTATATACAATATACGGATTAGGGATGTCGGAAAAATATCGATATATCGATATTTTTTGTTTTATATATCGATACTTTTACACAATATAATTTTATTCGATATGTCGATATATCGATATAAAAACCAAGTATCGAAAACTTATCAAAAACGATATTTTTCCGTATGTTTGTTCCGTGCTATATAAAATAAATACTAGCTGTTTTCCAATTACTAGAGCACAAAGTGTTTTTGTATCGCTCTGTGTCATAATTTTCGGGCGTTAATTGGAAGATACTTCATGCTTATGATAAAGTTTTATGTTTACTTAGTACTTACATAAAACATCCCAAAGGCACAGTTATTTCTTGTTCCCATTTGTGCGAGCCAGTGCTGTAATTGGAACATAGTGCTCAGCACTGTGCCGCACTGTGCGC
The DNA here is from genome assembly GCA_034190945.1 of Octodonta nipae. NCBI lineage: Eukaryota > Metazoa > Arthropoda > Insecta > Coleoptera > Chrysomelidae > Octodonta > Octodonta nipae. The sequence continues at coordinate 151,472,844 of CM067216.1, forward strand.
AATTGTGCGGTAATTGGAAAACAGCCCATATATTGTCAAACAAGTTGAGATACATGATACACAAAGATTAGCAGAATTCTTTCAAGTATAATTAATTTATTATATTTATGCTATATGTTGCCTAAGTGCTTGAAGTTAAAATAAATTTTAAATATGTTGCTGATAATGCATGAGGTAGAGGGGAGGTACATATGAGAGTGTATAAATGATCACTAGAACGACATCTAAATTTTCAGAAAATATGAGAAGTAGTAGTATATAGTTAATTTAACAATATATTACTACCTTAAGCTGTAAAAAAGTCTCAAAATAAAATATTTTTAAATTTTGTAATCCAGTCTACCTACCATCTATCTATAAATTGTTTGCATATAACTTTACAGATACACTAGTTAAATAAATTACTAAGTATATTTATATAGACTACTGTTCTAAAATAGTACCGATATATCCATATTTTTTTCTCGATATATCAATATCGATATTGATGTTTTAAAAGATATCGATACAATATATATATATATCGATCCTTTTTGACAGTTCCGACATCCCTAATACGGATACCCTTATAATATCACTCCGGATTTCTGCCTCTGTCACATCACAGCAATTTTCTCCTAAACGACTGGACGGAATAAGCTGTAAAATTTTGAAAAAAAATAGAGGTATAGCGCCTTACCTGAACTTTACTGGGAAAATAAGGTGAAACCCCTAATATTTATTTTGGGGGGGCAAATTATAGAATTAAAAAATCGACCGTTCCCCCCCTGATCTCCGAAACTACTGAACATAAAATTTTGAAAGCAATAGTAAATATAGAACGTTTGCCAGAAATTTACAGAAAAAATAAGGAGAAACCATTTATATTAATTTTGGGTGGCAAAATATAGAATTAAATGAAAATTTAAGAATTTTTGAACATCATGTAATACATCAAATGAAAGGTCCCATTCTGAGGAACAAAAATGTATTTTTTTCATATTAAAAAAATTACTTAAAAAGATATTAACGAAAATATACCAAAATTTACCCATTCCCCCCCACTTATCTCTGAAACTATAAAACTTTAAGCTTTGAAAAAAATTAGAGGTATAGGGTCTGACCTGAAGTTTACTGGAAAAATAAGTAGAAACCTCTACTTTTAATTTTGAGGGCAAATTACAGAATTAAATGGCAAATATAAAATTAAAATTGTTATAAATCAAATGAATGGGCTCATTATGACGAAAACAAATATATTTTTTTCAAATTTTTAAAATAAATTATATTAACAAAATTATTTAAAAAATTACCCCCCCCCTTATCTCCGAAACCATTAGCTGTAAAATTTTGAATAAAATATAGAGGAATAGCGCCACCCCTGAACTTTACTGAAAAAATAAGGAGAAGCCCTTATGTTGATTTTGGGGGCAAATTATAGAATTTAATGGAAAATAAAAAATTTAAATTGTTTCTAACGAATCAAGTAATATATCAAATCATTATGACGAATACAAATATATTTTTTTCATATTTTTAAAATAAATATATTTTAAAATATATTAACAAAAATATTTTAAAAAATTACTTATTCCCCTTTATTCCCCAAACTATAAGACCTACAATTTTTTGTTTACAGGAAAATTACGAAGAAATCTCTAATATTCATTTTGGGGACTAAATTATGGAATTAAACGGAAAATAAAAAAATATTTTTCTAACGCATCATGCAATACATCAAATGAAAGGGCTCATTATGAGGAATACAAATATATTTTTTTATATTTATAAGATTAATTGTTTAAAAGATACTAACAAAAAAATATAAAAAATTTCATTTTCCGCTTTATTTCCGACATCATAATACCTAAAATTTTGAAAATAATTAGGGGTACTGGGGCTCACTTTAAAATTTATAAAAAAATTACTAGAAAACCTCAATATTAATTTTGGGGACATAAACGCATCATGAAATATATCAAATAAAAGGCTTATTATGTGAATTACAAATATATCAAATTTTTAAATCATTTGTTTAATAGATAATAACAAAAATATTAAATATCGACTTAATTCCCACTTTAGAACCAACACTATCTAGAGGTTTGAAAAATATATTTTATTTGTATTTTTAAACAATTTGTCTAAAAGATTTAATAATTTATGATTTATGATCATACAATCATTGTATGATTAAGCTCCATCGGACGCGAAACAATTGTCACAATTTTTTAAATAAAGTGTAAGTTTGTAATAAGTGTATTTCTCAAATCATCATAAAAGTGTATATTTTGTATAACTTTAAAACGCTTCCTTTAAAAGATATTAGGGTAAATATAAGAAAATGCACTCATTCCCTGCTTGTCTGAAACTGGTATATTAGAATCTTAAAGGTGGTACGGAACTTTTAGTATGCGAGTCCAACTCGCACTTGACCAAATTATTTTCAATTACAATTCAATATTTTTTTTTTTTACAGACTAATGCTCTGTAAAAAATAATCTGATTTTAAATATGATGTGTCAAAAGATTGGCAAAAAGACACCTTTAAAAAGAGATATCACATGATACCCCTTTGTATTTAAATTTTTATTAGTCATATTTACCCCCGCTTAGGGGTTGAAACTGTGACTCCCGTAAATATAAATTAACGTATTTTTTTGTCTTTTTCTTTTAGAGATATTTTAAAGGTTATGTTGGGTGGCTAGTTTTGAAATGAGAGCCCTGTATATGGGAAGAATCCACAATAAACCTTATGAACTCACATTCAATATAATTATTTCAAATCCTTCAATTATGTTGCATTATTGTGTTGTGTTCTGAAATTGCACTTAATCGCACTCGATACCTATTAACCAATTTTAACTTAAAAGTATTAAAAATGTTTATAAATATTTAATATAAATTTATATTATAATTTTCTAGTAAGTGAGAAATGTTAGTTCTTGATGTCGTTCATTTTAGAGTACCATCTGAGATACAGTAGTTTTGAAATTGGATTTATTGCTTGCCTTTGACTTTGGTTAACTTTTAAAACGTTTAATTACTATAATGTCTAGCGTTAAAAGTACTACATACTGTTTTAATTCGTCAATATGTAATTCTAAACGGGTCTCATTTTCCAGAGTAATACATTCAGTGAAAGATTGACTCTTTAATAATAATAAGCTCCGAAACGAAAAATATCTTATGACTGATTCGAAAATAGTTGTGCACGGTGATTGCCAATATTTGAACATCTGTGCTGTAATAATAACCTATTTGGGAGAAGTCCAAACTCGTGTTTAAATAAACAATATCACGTGTTTATTTTGAATTGAACAATCGATAAGAACGTTCCTAAAATGGATCCTTCAAATGTGATGATTGCTCAGTTGTCAGTGCCTGCCCATATTCCCCATATTCTTATGTTTATTTAAAATTAAATGAGTCAATACATTATCGAAGTTTTAAGTTGCCCAAACACAAATTGTAATGGACTCTTATTTGTTAAATAACCTGGGAATACAATGAATTTTAACGAGAATGTAATACTAGTGTTAAGGCAAATAATATCTTACTTATTGGTATCTTTATTTTTAGAAAAGTATAATGCACATACAAACGAAAAAAATATTTGCATGCTGTTTTAAACTAACTGGGTACTATTTTAATTTTTTTTTCTCTGCATGGAAATAAAACCATACTATAATTAAGTAAAATGCTTTCGCTTGAGTCTGGTAGGTCTCTTGTTGCAAGAACATACAAATAAGAAAACTTGAATATCTTATGTTGCAAGATCGGAGAATTTAGTTTTGAATTATTCTCAGAAAAATATTTGGTCTTTGATAATAATGCAAATATACTATAAGAAGTTGACGTTTTTTAACTATTTGAGAGATTTCGAAATATTTTATTTTTTCATTAGTCCAGTTTGTTGAGGTTAGATTTGACAAAAAACAACCGACACATTTGAAACATTCGATTACGTGTTAAATCGCTGGTGCACCTATCAAATGGGTCAAATGTGTTTTCTTTTCTAATTTAACCTGAACAAACTTACTGACAGATTTAGAACTAAAATATGTCGAAAGCTTCGGAATAGTTATAAGAATATATCTTATCCTATAAAGAAAAAAAATAGGCTGAATCCTATTAAAACCACTACTAATCCAAGTATTTTTCGGTTAAGCCCTGATTTCGTCTCTGGATATATATGTATAAATTTGAAAATTCCGAATAATCTTATTTCAAATTGTCATCAATGCATAAAAGATTTTCTCTGTACCAACACAAAGAACTGAGATTGAAAATTCGGTAGCTCTACCCTACAACGTTTCCTGATCGTGCTTCAATGCGCCTCGCTTCTCTATTTCCATCGTCAGCTCTTCTCTTTCACATGCTCTAACTTTATCCCCTCTCGCAATTCCGAATAATGAACAGAGAAACGGTCAGAGTGTACAGAGCGCTTGTAACGCCACTCTACGTTTCGTTCTGTGTGTCGTATCTCCGTCGGTTTTCACTTTCGTCATTCTACCAAAAGCGGAAAAGCATAATTGTATTGAACCCGACAGAACTAAGAGTTGCTGCTTGCCCCCGTTCTGTTATGCCAGCCTGCCACTGACGGGTGTTGGTGGTAGTTTTTGTTCTCCACATTTTTCATTTATGTGAATGAAATTTTCTACATTTAGAGACTCTTCACTTTTTCACGTATGTTTTACGTCTGTCTAAGTGTATGAGGGAGTGACGGTGTTTTAGTAGAAATAAAGACAGGATGGATGGGCTCGACGACGAAGATGGTAGGTAACTTTGACATGTTTTTTTTCTTGTTTTTTCTTTGAACCCATATTTGACAATGATGAATGTTAAGTTAACAGTTCAGAAACAACTTTAAAATCTTTTATATACAAACAAAGGATCTACGTTTGTTTATTTTTTGCTTTCGTGTAACATGCAAAAGGTCAAAGTTCAAGATTTTGATTTGTGAAATGAATTTTGGCCGTATATTTTTTAAGCTGTTGAATCTTATATAAATAGAGATTGTTTGAAAAAATTTAACAATGTTTTATAAACTCGATTTATATATAGAAATAAATAATATCCGAAACAAAAAAAATCGTTTAGGATATAATTTCTAAATAAAAGTGAAGTGTAGTTATTTCATAATTTATTTAATATTCAAATGGAAAAACTATTTAAAGATCAACTGTATCAATAAAATGAAAACAACAATAAGAAGTATTAATAGTAAATTGTCCGACCAAATAAAGAAAAATAATAACATAAATAACGGCATTGGGAATTACCAGCATAAATGAGATGATTTTGTTTGACTTAAATAAGAAGGAATCTATGTGCAGAGACATATCTTCAGCTTTTTCATTGGGGAGACACAAAAAATAAAACACTGTGTAGGAGTTCAAAATTAATTTGTCGTTAACGTTTTAGGGTGGGCAACTGCTTCCCCCCCTCGCCTACCTCTAGGAACCTAAACTGTTCAGTTCAGTTATCTAGTGACTCTTCAGGAATAAGCAGATTGAGACCCCAAGTTCGATCTAGACTCTAAAACTCTTTTTCATTTTTGTCTCTTGGTAATGGCTCCAAAGAAGGAGTCGAAACGTCAAGTATCTCATAAATTTGGAGGCGCTTCTCACTCGGAACCTAGAATAGTTCATAATGATCTCACCACTTTTTACCACCGCCCTATTTATAGAACAATTGATATTTTGGACAAAATCAAATATTTCAAATAATTTGGTCAAGTGCGAGTTGGACTCGCATACTAAGGGTTCCGTACCACCTTCAAGATTATAATATTCTAATATTCCAGCAGGGAATGAGTGGATTTTCTTCTATTTACCCTAATATTTTTTAGTGGAAGCCTTTTAAATTTATAAAAAATATACACTTTCATTTTTCACTCATAGACTTTTTATTTTATATGCTTCAGGATTCGCTTGATTTTTATAAGAATACATATGTATTTAGTTTTCTAATTTGGCCCCCAAAAATTAACATAAGAGTTTTATTTTAGTAATAAACTTTCAGGGAAGCCTTTTATAATCTACTGTCTGAATTTTGACGCTCTGTATATTGGAAGTTAAAGGGAAAAATAGTTTTAAATTATAAATTATTAAATTTGTTATTCAAATTATTAAAAAATACAAATAAAATATATTTTTCATAATTTAAATATTGTAGTTTCTAAAGTGGGAATTAAGTCGATGTTTAATATTTTTGTTAATATCTTTTAAACAAATGATTTAAACATATGATATATTTGTAATTCACCTAATGAGCCTTTGATATATTACGTGATGCGTTTGAAATTTGAATTTTTATTTTCCATTTCATTCTATATTTTATCCCTAAAATTACTATGGGGGTTTTCTAATATTGTTTCTTATTAATTTCAAGTGAGCCCCAGTACCCCTAATTATTTTCCAAATTTTAAGTAGTATGGTTTCGGAAATAAAGCGAGAAATGAGAATTTTTTATATCTTTATTTAATATCTTGTAAGCAATTAATTTCAAAAATATGAAAAATATATATTTGTATTCCTCATAATGAGCCCTTTCATTTGATGTATTGCATGATACGTTACAAAAATATTTTTTTATTTTCCGTTTAATTCTATAATTTGGTCCCCAATATTAATATTAGAGATTTCTACGTAAACAAAAAAAGTTAGGTCTTATAGTTTGGGGAATAAAGGGGGAATGGGTAATTTATTTAAATAATTTTTTAATATATTTTAAAATATTCATTTAAAAAAAATAAAATAAATATTTGTATTCGTCATTATGAGCCCTGTGATTTGATATATTACATGATCCGTTAGAAACAACTTTAATTTTTTATTTTTAATTTAATTCTCTCATTTGCTCCCCAGAATCAATATTAGGGGGTTTCTCCTTATTTTTGAGTAACGTTCATGTGAGGGGCTACAACTCTATTTTTTTTCAAATTTTTGCGTCTTTTAGTTTCGGAGATAAGCGGAGAGAATGTGTAAATTTTTTAATATTTTTGTTAATATCTTTTGAATAATTTATTTTAAAAATATTTAAACAATTAATTTATATTCGTCATAATGAGCGCTTTGATTTGATATATTACTTGATCCGTTAGGAAGAATTATATTATTTTATTTACCATTTAATTCTATAATTTGCCCCCCCAAAATAAATATTAGGGGTTTCTCCTTATTTTCCCAGTAAAGTTCAGGTAAGGCGCTATACCTCTATTTTTTTTCAAAATTTTACAGCTTATGGTTTCGGAGATAAGAGGGGGGAGGGAATGGGTAATTTTTTATATATTTTTGTTAATGTCTTTTAATTAATTTATTTTAAAAATATGAAAAAAATATATTTGTTTTCGTCATAATGAGCCCTTTCATTTGATATATAACATGATGCGTTAGAAACAATTTTAATTTTATATTTTCCATTTAATTCTGTAATTTGCCCCCCAAAATTAAAAGTAGATTTTTCTCTTCAGGTCAGACCCTATACCTCTAATTTTTTTTCAAAACTTTACGTTTTATAGTTTCGGAGATAAGGGTGGGGGAATGGGTAAATTTTGGTATATTTTCGTTAATATCTTTTTAACTCTTTTTTTTAAATATGAAAAAAATATATTTGTGTTCCTCAGAATAGGACCTTTTATTTGATGTATTACATGATACGTTTGAAAAAAAATTATTTATATATATTTATATTCTGCCCCCCAAAATTAATATTAATGGTTTCTCCTTACTTTTCCTGTAAAGTTCGGGTAATGTTCTATATTTCCTATTTTTTTCAAAATTTTAGGTTCAGTAGTTTCGGTGATCAGGGGGGGAACGGTCGATTTTTTACTCCCCCCCCAGTACCCCTATAATCAAAATTTCTTTTTTTACTATATGTACTCCACCAAACTATGCATTGTTACCAAATTTCAACCTCTTTCGTCCAGTAGTTTAGGAGAAAATTGCTGTGATGTGACAGAGGCAGAAATCCGGAGTGATATTATAAGGGTATCCGTATATTGTATATACGGAACCCTAAAAAGAAGCCCTAGCATGTTTGTTAATTTGCAGAAGTGCTTAGGGGATATTTTGCATTAATTAGAAAAAAAAACATAACACCCATATAAGAATTAATTACAAGGGCTATGTCAAGTAACAAATGGAATTTAAAAATAAATGATTTTGACTGTGGATCGAAACGTTTGAATAATCGTGTACAAGTCGACAAATCATTCAAATGATTTTTACAGAATAGCTTTTTGGGTGGGATATCAGCTGTACTGCTTCAAAGTTCGCCTAGTTCACAATTTTTTTTTGTTCGTAATTTCTTCAGATAATTTCAGTAAATAAAAGAACTAAAAAAATGACTGCAATGAATATAAAAATTAATAGCAGTAACATTTGGAAAACCACTTAGATACATACCTGCGATATTTAGAAATCAACATTTTTCAAAATCAAAATGCTTTAAAACTTCTGTTCTGGGTGCTATTAATCTTTTGTTATGCTCAAAATTAAGCCTGTAGCATAGTTCTACTACAACGTCAATAGAAAAGAAACTAGAACAAAAATTAGAAATTTCAGTCGCCTAATAAATCTCTTTAAATTCTTAAAACATTTAAACAAATGATAAATTATAGGACTTTGATAATCATACACAGACATTTACGGTATTTTTTTTCTTGATTTTAACAATCTTTAAAATTTATTAACCGTAGAATCTCAAATAACAATTTTTTAATGGTAAGTTTAACATTAGTTAAATCTATTATTTCATTCTACCAATCAATATAAATATACATATATATATATATATATATATATATATATATATATATATATATATAAATACTTATGCTTTAATATACAATCATCATATAATAATAATAATATATCATATTTATAATTTTCTGATAAAAAAATCATATTGAATAATAGATAAAGTACTAGACATAAAAAATCACAGTTATCTAAGAACTACCCATATATATATATATATATATATATATATATATATATATATATAGGTACATTAAGCCCCGAGTCCAAGTCCTGAGAAAAGAAAAAAACAGTCATCAGAAGATAAGGAAGCAAAATTAATTTTTTAATTATTTAATAAATTTTTAAATATAAAAGTAAAATCTACACAAAATCTAATATACTATAAAAATCCCGTGTCACGGTGTTTGTGGTCGAACTCCTCCGAAACGGACCGGCCGAGTTTTCTTAATTGTATTAGGTATATGTGATCGGTAGGTCTTAAAGTATATTTTATACCTTTTGGGAATAACACCACAATTTCTTGAAAGTCTGTATATTTCAAATAGTCCAAACGTTTCAAAGCCTAAATCAGACCCCGTTTTCAATGGTAAACAAAATGAACAAGAAAATTAAAAATTAATTTAATTCACAATCTGACATTAAATATTTGACATTTAATGTCAAAAATGTCAAACGTCAAAAATTTCATAAATGTAAAAATTTCAAGAATGCCAAAAACGTTAAAAATAGCAATGAAACGTCAACAAAAACTGAAATGAAAACTAGATCCTCATATTAAATCCGAAAATAATATATTTTTAGAAACATTTATTGCCATATAATTTTCGATTATGAAGGATAATGTTAAAATGGTTTTCACAAAAAATCTAAAAATGTACGGGATGTGAAATAAGCCGATTTGTCTAGCTGTTCGAAGCCGGGACCGGTCAGCTAGTAGTATATAGTGATGGGCAAATGTGTGGAACAAAGCAAATATCTCTGGATAATGTTAAAAAGGTCACAAACTTCTTGATGCGTCCTTTTCCTCTCCCCATACCCAATCATCATTAATATTTCTATTCTTTCTCTTTCACTTAATTCTGCCATTTTACGATCAAATTAAAACAATACAATATTTTTACGTTCAAATAAAAAAAACTAATAACTTATTTTGACCACTACTGTCACTTCTGCAATGAATTTCATGGACTACTAAACTTGATTCAGATTTAATTTGCGCCTGATTTAAACAAACGCAGATGTATTCCACTATGGAACAAGCAGTGCTATTGGCTGTGACGGTATAATGCCACTGACTGTCCAATAGAAATACAAATCCTTACCGAGCGGTTTGTTTATATCGGGCGGAAATGAAATCTGAACCGAGTTTAGCTACCATCGAATTTTTTCTTTCCTTAATTACTTTTCTGTTAATATCTCGGTAGGTATTGAAGTAAACAATATCAAACCCGATATTTTTGTATTCACAATAAAATGTTTCATCAGAAACTAAAATACTATACAGGGTGTTTCATTGCAAATTTAAAAATCGACATTACTTCCGGTAAAACAGGAAGTTCAAAATTGTAAAAAAAAATTGGAAACAAATAGGCAATCTACTGCAGTATCCACCTTCCAAATTTCATTTTGATATCACTAATAAAATTCCAGAGATATTTACTTGGTTCCACACATTTGCCCATCACTGTATATCAAACGTTTCAAGATTCAACTCAGACCCGGTTTCCAATGGCAATAAAATGGAATTAATTAAGAAGTTAATATTTTAATGATTCAGACTTTATGAAAATGTTCTATATAGTACAACACCATTAGAATTTAGATATGGAGAATTTACCCAAAAATACGGGTCAATATTTTTTTTGTATTCAAATTTGAAAATATTTTAAAAGTTTTATGCTATACCATATTTTTAGTAGAGCTATATTTATTATAATGTGTTTTAGAATTGCGCCAACGGGTCAACTCTGACGATTCTAATCTATTTTTAAATTTTCTCTAACCTTGAACTCTGCATGTGAAACATAGAAGCAAGCAACATCGTTATTGGAAGTGATAAGCTCTCAATTAGAATGGTTAAATTAAATTTCGAAATGTTTTTTCTATTCATATTGCAATGGGCAGAGTTGCGTCATTCTTATCACGATGACAGACGTCGAGGCTTATTTATCTTTTTGTTGTTTTTTATATTCCTCCCTGCTTCAGATAAAGTCTGCTGCAACGTGAATCTGGATGTTTCTTATTAATTTATAGAGTTATGTGCAAGGCAGCTGGCAATAAATCCAGATTTACAATTTGTTTCACAGTGCTGTCTGAATCAATTCCAGATTGTGTTACTTCGCCCATATCCCTAAAGGAGTGTTTATTGTCACTTCTTCTTCTTCATTTGATTGATGGGAAGAACCAAATTTAATATTGGATAATTTAAATTCTGGGATTGATAGAGCATATTTTATATCACCACTCAAAATGTTAATGTTTTAAAAATTATTTTGTTTATCATTTATAAAATGCTGAATCCGTAAATTAACTTGATAAATGCTATTAACTGTTATAAATGAATAAATAATAATGAAAACCTAAAGAGCATACTTCTACAAGTTATAAGATTACCAATGCAACTCAAGATGGCTAGTTCTCACGAATGTTCGTAATACATATGGTTTCTTCTGAATTTAGGATTTAATACATGTGATGCTAGTGGCTCTGCAGTGAGGCTGGACGAGGTAGACTTGTTGTTGTTGTATTCGTTTTATCGTAGCAGTAAAGATCACGAATAAGGAGTTATGGTTTTCTTGGAACGCTTGGTTTTTCAGCTTATGGTTAGCAACATCCAAGTCTCGAACATCGTATTTTCACCATTTTAGAAGTTTAATTTTGGCATATGGTTGACTATTGACATAGCATCCCAAAAATTCCATTAAATGGTTTTTGTGTATGATGCTTTCGAATTTTTTCTAGGATATCTTAGCTTGGACCTTTATACCACCAATGAAAGCTCCCAATTCTATCACACGGATGAACAGAGTAACACTTTAACTAAATTAAAAGTGTTGAGTTGTTTTCATGGAGTAATTAAGAATTATTTAAATGGAAATCGAAAAAATGTACTGGCATTAAGATCGAACTATGTAACATATTTAAACGGGAGAAAGACACTAACTAAATTTAAAACATCATTATTGAGTATCCTGGATAAAAATATAACTCCCCATTAAGTATTCATACAAATCCAAGACATTTTTTTGAAATTCGTGACAGGCCACATCGGCTGAAATATATAAGATTTTTTTACATAATTTTGATATTGTTCACGAATATTTTCTGCTTTAATTATTTTTTTTGAAAACTATTGTTGCGACTCTTAATGACTGACTTTGTTACCGATATTGGTTTTTTATTAGGTTTTCAATTATTTCGTACTGTTGTTTAATAACTTCTTAGTTACCCAAAATATCCTCCCCAAAATGATTTCAATCTGTGATCAAGCTTCGTTTTATTTTCATTACCAGCGAACATATCAATATAAATAAAATTAACAATTTAAAAAATTGTATTTTGCACACAAAAGAATGACACCTCTAACAGACTATTAAGAATTGGAAAATTATAGTTATTTACGTATACTTGTACTTTTAATTCAAATAAAATAACATTGTGTTTTTATTAATAGTTCCTAGTATTCGGTCCAATATGACGTACTTATTTGAGTAGTGTATAAATTTGTTGGTTAAACTTTAAATTGTGGCTTGTTCATGGAATAAACCTCCTAGGGTATTGTTGATGGGTATTAGGGAAAATTGTTCACGGCTTAAAACAGAACTGAGGCATTTATTCAAAAGAAGGTTTTAACATAACAAATAAGAAACTTAACGGTACTTAATTTCGAAAAATTGATGAAGAGGTCTTTGATTATTTTGCCTGTTCATTGGGGTTTTCTCTCCTCAGATTTTTCCTGCAACAGATAATTATTTAAAAATTGTAAATGGGGAGCTAAGTGTAGCAAGGCAATTTAAAAAAAATTGCCTGGATTACTGGTTGTCTGTAGAGAAATTCTTCCTCACAGATATTCTGAGAGAAAGAGATGTCTACAATATGATCAACACGTATTCCTGTATATAAATGTGTGTTGTACATTGTGTGAAACTTATCTGTGTTGAGTTAAAACCCTTAATAAACAGGCAATATTTATTTCGGATATTACCATAATTTCGAAAGGGCTATTGTATTGGTTTTCGGATTTGTGATCAAATCAAATCTTCCTGTGGATTTGTTGGTCTATTCTGGCAAAGGCTTGTTTGTAACCTTCGTTGAAAAATCCCCCGTGCATTTTCACTTACGTTTTTCCTTATTGTAATGTGTTTCTGGATGCCCACTGTCGTGTTCATAAATGTAAGCTAAAGAAAGCTGCCTGGGATCTTTCGATAAAACAGTTTGACTCGTGTGTTCAAGGCCAGAGAAAGTTTGATTTCTGATTAATTCGCACATGTCCATCATACTCACGAGGTATGCTGAGTGGTGTATCGTATTGTGACGGGTATTCATCCGATATCTGATGCAAACAGCATTCTTCCGATACTTCTGGGAATCCGAAATGTTTTGTCTCTCAACCCGAGGCTGGTGACTGTCGTTAATGGGATTTCGTCGAATTCCCTTGAAGCTTCATGTGTTATGAAGGAAGTTTCCCGATGGCTCGTTGACCTTGAGAATAATATATAAATAGAAGCATTCATTCAGTATTAGACTGCCGTTAGTATAGTAAAGATAAATTGTAAATAGTTTTGTGAATAAAAATTGTGTTAAAGTAGTAGAAATAAATAGAGTGAGTTGGACTGTGTTTTTAAATAAATCCAAGAACTGAACTGAACCCTCAGAGAAGTGTAAATAAAAAGATTACAGTATGTTGGAAGAATATGAGGAGGATATTTAAATATGGGGAGTCGCACCTAATAAATAGTGCGTGATTTTTAGTTGTATTTTCGAAAATGCTAATGTTAACATTTTCTAATTTGGTAATTTTCATATTCGATACATTTTTAGATTTTCTGTCAAAACCATTTTAACATTATCATTCATGAGCGAAAATTATATAGCAATAAATGCTTCTAAAATCGATTTTAATGTGCTGAGTTAGATTTATTTCAGGGTTTTTGACGTTTCGTTGCTATTTTTTACGTTTTTTTTTTGTTTTTGACATTTTTTACCTTTATCACATTTTTGACATTTCAGACTATCTGGAATTTCTGACATTTCTGATCATTTTGTCATTTTTGACATATTTGAGGTTGTTAACTTTTCTGACTTTTTTTACATTTACGGTGGCATTTTGTTTATTTTAGATTTTTCTCGCTTCAGGTTTTTGACACAATAAATTTAATAATTTTGACAAATGTTATATTGTTGTGATGTTTGGAGGTTTATAATATTTTTTTTTCATTTTTTAGCATTTATTTTTTTAAAAACCTTAACTACCACCTAACATTTTCAACATTATCTAATTTTTTTGAGATTTCACATGTGATAAATCAGATAGTGGAGATTTTGCAGACCCCATCCCCTCAATACTGGCAAAATGACGAATAATGTCTCTTCATTTAAAGAACAGAATCAATTTATCAATTCTCATGCAATTAATAAATGCTCCACATTACATTTATCGGCTACGTGATGATCGCTAAGTAAATAATTTCAGTTCTATTCATTTCAGCAGAAGAGCACATATAGTCGCGTCTGCATCTTTTTGGTTCCCTAAAAATTATTGACACCCATCGTCTCCATTCAATAACAGAATTTTCTTAAAATATCACAACAAATCTAAATTAATTTAAGGAATTAATATTATAATTCTCGTATCTGTATTATTTTCGGTTCCCGAGAAATGGTGAGTTTTTTTTAAAAAGACCCCGCTTGCTTCCTACTGGATAAGTGAATGTTCACAAATTGCTAAAATCCCCTTCTGTTTATTTTCGAAGAGTATAGTATGTATATCAAGATTCACATCAGTATGACTTTCTATTTCGGATATATTGAATTCGTTCGAAAACAAAAGTAACTCCCCTTTTCATCCTTTTAATATTTCCATTTTGACATAATGACGACTTACGTGTTACTTCACTTAAAAAAATGAATCAACCTCTTAATTCTTATGACTATATTACTTAGGTTCGGGAAAAAATTGAAAATTTTTGAAAACATATTTACCCACTTGTCCCCACGTTTCATTAAATTTTTGCAAAATCATAATACTCATTATTATTTGGGGAGAGGAGTATGTACACCATTTTTCACATCTGTATTACATATTGTGTTCCAGGATTTTTTTTAGTTTTCATTTTTTGGATAGGGACACTCTAATCACCTAGCGGTATGAAATATACTTTACGACCTATCAAATATGTATAAAAAAATTCTTAAAAATCGGTCGAGCCGGTTCGGAGGAGTTCGACCATAAACACCGTGACGCGGCATTTGTATATATTAGATTTTGTCCAGATTTTACTTTTAATATTTAAGAATTTTTTAAAGTAATGTTTAAAATTTTGCTTCCTTACCTTTCGATGACTCTTTTTAGGGTTCCGTATATACAATATACGGATACCCTTATAATATCACTCCGGATTTCTGCCTCTGTCACATCACATGTATAGTTTGGTGACCCGATCAAGAGTACATATCGTAAAAGAAAAAAAATTGATTTTAGGGGTACTTCTGGGGGGATAAACTAAAAAAATCGATCTTTCCCCCCTGATCTCCGAAACTACTGAGCCTAAAATTTTGAAAAAAATAGGAAATATAGTACGTTGCCCAAACTTTGCAGGAAAAATATGGAGAAATCATTAATATTAATTTTGGGGGCAAATTATAGAATTAAATAAAAATTTAAAAATAAAAAAATTCAAACGCGTCATGTAATAAATCAAATGAAAGGTCTCATTCTGAGGAACACAAGTATTTTTTTTCATATTTTTAAAATAAATTAATTAAAAGTTATTAACCAAAATATAAAAAAATTTCCCATTCCCCCCCCCCTCCATATCTCTGAAACCATAAGCTGGAAAATTTTGAAAAAAACATGGAGGTATAGCCCCTCACTTGAACTTTACTGGAAAAATAAGGAGAAATTCCTATAATTTATATTGGGGGGCAAATTATAGAATTAAATGGAAAATATAAAATTAAAATTGTTTCTAACCCATCATGTTATATATCAAATGCAAGGGCTCATTATGACGAAAACAAATATTTTTTTTTCATATTTTTAAAATAAATTAATTAAAAGATATTAACAAAAATATAAAAAAATTTACCCATCCCCCCCTATTTCCGAAACCAGAAGCTGGAAAATTTTGAAAAAAATGGAGGTATAGCACCTCACCTGAACTTTACTTGAAAAATAAGGAGAAACCCCTAATATTCATTTTGGGAAGCAAATTATAGAAATAAATGGAAAATAAAAAATCATAATTGTTTCTAACGGGTCATGTAATACATCAAATCACAGGGCTCATTATGACGAGTACTAATATATTTTTTTAATTTTTTTAAAATGAATATTTTAAAATATATTAAAAAAATATTACTCATTCCCCCCGTTATTCCCCAAACTATAAGACCTAATTGTTTTTGTTTATAGGAAAAATATGAAAAAATCCCTAATTCTATAATTTGGCCCCCAAATAATAGAATTAAACGGAAAATCAATTATTAGAAAAACCCCATAGTAATTTTAGGGACAAATTATACAATTAAATGGAAAATAAAGATTCCATTTTCAAACGCATCATGTAATATATCAGATAAAAGGCTCATTATGTGAATTACAAACATATCATATTTTTAAATCATTTGAATTCCCACTTTATAAACTAAAATATTTAAATTTTGAAAAATATATTTTATTGGTATTTTTTAATAATTTGATTAATAGATTTAATAATTTATAATTTAAAACTTGACCTATTTTGCCCTTTATCTTCCAATCTACAGAGCCTCAAAGCTCAGATAGTAGATTATAAAACACTTCTCTGAAAGTTTATTAGTAAAATAAAACTCTATTGTTAATTTTTGGGGGCCAAATTAGAAAATTAAATACATATGTATTGTGATAAAAATCAAGCGAATCCAGAAGCAGATAAAATAAAAAGTCTATGTGTGGAAAATCAAAGTGTATATTTTTTATAAATTTAAAACGGTTCCTTTAAAAGATATAAGGGTAAATATACGAAAATGCACTCATTCCCTGCTTGTCTGAAACTGGAATATTAGAATCTTGAAGGTGGTCCGGAACCCTAAGTATGCGAGTCCAATTCGCACTTGACCAAATTATTTTTCTTTTTCTCAAGACTTGGGTTCGGGGCGTAATTTATTTATTTAATTTATTGAAACCTAATTTTCTCAGACTATTAATATGTTATTAGTTAATGATTGCTGGTGCGTTCCCGCAATTTGTTTAGTGTATTATGTTCAATTTGATTGAATTACTTCATTGATTTTTAAACTTCTGCACCTTTTCTAAAACATTCCGTCGCGCTAATGCTAATTGTGTGTTTTTGCGTGTAAAATATAGACAGTATTGTGATTCGTGTTTTGGATCCCGAGCTGTTTGGACGCTTGGGAGTGCAATGTACTCCGAACTTTTCGGTGGCTTTGATTCCGTCTGAAGAGACGCCGCTTTTTGTTGTCTTTTGCGTTACGATCCGCGAGTTTTTAGCTCCATTCGTGGCGACCGCTAAACCGCTTTCATTTTGTTTCTTTTGTGTTTACAAAAGCGCATCATTTGTTGTTAAACCCGCATTTTTTGTATGCTTAATCAATAAACATTACGTCACTATTTTTTGTGTAACGTGTTGTCCAGACGAAGCTCTAAGAAACTGTTCCTGTTCACGGGGCTAGCCTCAGAAGAAAGAAGAACCAAGAAAAGACCAGAGCTTCGACTTAAAGGTTAGTGATAACTTTTATTTGGGTGATTCGTTTATGTGACGGCACGTGTTTATTGATTGTTCCGCTAAAGGTCCTTCGTCAATTATATACTTGCATTGAACCAGCATTGAACTAAAACCGCAACATCTATTTCATTACATCTTTTTTGATTATTCTATTCTCTATATGTAATGTTTATCGAAGACATTACATAACATTTGGTCCTTCGAGCCGGATGCAATTTGAGTTAATTTAGTGCAAAGATTATCGAATAAATTACATAATTTGGTCCAACTCCGGGCCGGGTTACATTTGAGTAAATTTCGTGCAAAGTTTAATGATCAAAACATTGATTTTTCGTTGCAATTATTGTTGAAAACCGCATTGAATTTTCGTTTCTTTATTTGTTAGAAGAGAAAGCAAGTTCGGGATATTCACTCATTCCGTTAGAAATAAATTCGCATATTTCTTTTACCGCAAAAAAAACTTACAAGAGATCGTTTTGTTTGTTTGGTTATTTTGCTAAATTGTTTTGAATTTATTTGACATTTGGTCAGATATTTTCGACTTCAACAGTAAAAAATTGTACATTTTTGGAATAGTATTTTGTTTTCGTTCTATCCTGTTAGATTTGTTCAGTGGCGTTACAGTGATTTTAATTTATTGTTAAGATGTCAAAAACCGCTGAAAATTTACGTAAATTTAAAAATCATCGACAATCGGAGTTTAAAAGATTAGAAGATATTTATTTTGCTGCCGAGAAAGCCTTAAGAGGTGACGACGTTGAATTGTTTTTTAACATGATTGATATGGTTGATTCAATCCATTCCGAATTTTTTAAACACCACAATTCCATTGTTGGATTAATTTCTGATGCAAACGATGATTTTGACTTTGAGGATGACATTCGCAATAAATTTGAAAAATTGTTTTATTCAATTAGGTCTATTGTTGCTAAACTGAAATCTGTTCAGAATTCTACGCCACAAAATATAGCTCGGGAACAGGAAAGTGTTGCTTTGCCGCGAATTGATTTGCCTTCATTTAGTGGAGACATATTGGAATTTGGTACTTTTATTGATTTGTTTGATTTAATTAACAATAATGAAAAAACTCAGTACTATGCAGTTCAAATATTTGTAGTTAGCTTTAAAAGGGCCTGCTTGAGGCTATTAAGAATTTTAAACTAACACAAAACAATTACGTGAGTGCTTATGAAACACTTTTGAAAAAATTCAAGCGAACTCGTTTAATCGCGGAGTCTCATGGTCAGCTTTAGAAACAATTCCCCCAACTAACTTCAGATAGCCCTTCAGAGGTTCGGAAGTTATTGGATGACTTCAGTGATAATTTGGAAGCACTGAAGAATCTGGGTTTACCAGTAAATCAGTGGGATTTTTGTATCGTTCAGATGATGTTGAAAACGAGTTCCAAAGAATTTAGCCGCTAAGTTTGAACTTTACCATGGTACTGTGACCGCTCAAGATGACTTTCCGATCCGTTCGGAAGTTGTTGATTTTTTGTCGAAGCATTGCGATGCCTTTGAACATGTTGAAGTATCCCGCAAGGCAAAGCGAAGTGTTGACAGAAAGTTACCATTGAATTCAAAGCAACATTCTTCCCGGTTCACTACATCTTTGTTTGTCACTAAGAATAGAAATGTTTAGTTTGTAAATCCGATCATGCGATTTACAAATGTTCTGAATTCCTTGAACAAATCAGTATCCGCGCGGTTTAAGTTTGTTATAAGATTTTACACTTTGTTTAATTGCTTAGGCGATTCTCATCAGTCGAATCGCTGTAAATTTTTATCCACTTGCGCCAACTGCAAACAACGCCATCACACATTGCTTCATTTTGTAAATCGTGCTGATTCAGGTATTGGGTCTGAATCTAAAGCTCCCCCCGCAAACCTGCTTCCACATCTGGTGGATCCAGTGCCATTGATACTGTTGAAAGTCCCGAAACTTCTCTACCGCAGACTTCTTGTCATAGTTCCTTGTCATACAATTCAAATGTGTTGTTATCTACCGCTTTAGTGAGGATGTAGATAAGCACGGTTCTTATCAAACTTTGCGATGTCTGCTAGATTCTGGTAGCATGACATCATTCATTGCGAGCAAGGCTGTGAAACGCCTTGGCTTCCGACCTATGCCCGCTTCGATTCAAGTCAACGGGATAGGTTCTATGCAGAGTCCCTCTGCTGAGGGCTCTCTTACCCTTTCTCTTCGCTCTATAGTAAAGCGTGAGTGCAATTTTGTTGTTGAGACTATTGTTTTACCCCGCATTTGCAATGATATGCCTGTTGCGCCCATTAACATGGCTAATATGATATATCTAACCAATTTGAAACTTGATGATCCTGGTTTCAATAGCCCAGGCGCTATTGACCTTTTGTTAGGTGCCGATATATTCTCTCAAATTTTGTTGGATGGACGCCTTCTGGGAAAGGAAGGTGTTCCTGATGCTATTAACACTGTGTTTGGTTACATCCTTATGGGTAGAGTGTCTTCGAGTTCTGTTAACTCTCACTCTCAGTCGGCCATACACCCAACTTCGCTTTTTTGTCAAATTGAAGATGTAGTATCATTAGATGATTCACTCCAAAGGTTTTCCGAGGGATGCAGGAGATTGGATTCAGGTAGATTCGTTGTGCCCTTCCTTTTCGAAATACACTTCCTGCTTTTGATGGAATGTATAATCCCGCCGTACAACGTTTCTACTCTTTAGAAAGACGTCTTCTACAGCAACCAGATCTCTACAAACAATATTGTGATTTTCTCAAAGAGTATTTGGAGCTGGATCATGGAGTTGGTCCTGATCCATCTACTGCTTCTGATTGTTACTACATACCGCATCATTGTGTTTTGAAACCTGATAGTAGCACAACCAAACTTCGTGTAGTGTTTAATGCATCCGCTAAGATACCTCATCGGTTATCTTTGAATGATTGTTATTTATCGGTCCCAAATTGCAGCAAGACATTATCGCTATATTGTTGAACTTTCGATTTCATCCTGTAGTGTTCACTGCAGACATCAAAATGATGTATAGACAGATTTTGATTGCCCCAGAACATCAAAATTATCAGCGAATCATTTGGCGTTTTTCCCCGCAAGATCCAGTTGCAGTCTATAGGCTCAAGACTGTCACTATGGAGTTTCATCCGCACCCTTTTTGGCTATCCGCACTTTAAATCAGTTGGCTGATGAAGAAGACCGCTCTTTGCCATCAGCAGCCGCTATTGTTCGATCGTCCACATACGTAGATGATATCATTGCTGGAAGTCATCATTTGAAAAGGCTCAAACATTGCAGTTAGAAATTATTGAACTCTTAAGACGAGGAGGATTTGAGCTTCGCAAGTGGTCCAGTAATGATTCACGATTGAGGAATAGGACATTTGTCGATGAATCCGATGAAGTTCTTGTACTAAACGCTCCATGACTCTGATAATCCCTGAGTAACCCCGCCTGCTAGGTTTTAAAAGGAATTTAGGTAGAAAATTTTTCATCACGCATTGGAATTCTTTACTAGTCCCACATGTTGATAGTCTTGTACTAAACGCATATGTCTGTCCACTGTGGCCACGCAGGAAAAATTTCCTTCTTCGCATTGGATCCTTAGGAATTATCTTGTTTTGCCACATGTTTGCTCAGACTCAAGCATGTCAATCTGTAGTCATCCATTAAACACTTGAAAAGATTATCCAGACCGAGTTCGAAATTGTCTTGATTATGGAGCCTGCTCACTTGGGTTTCGTTATGGTCAAAATTCATAGGTCATGTCACCAATCTTTCCCTCCTTACAAAATTCATTTAGTACCAACCCTTTGCCTCGCCTGCTTTATAGAAAATTTTTCTAGTTGTGAACTTATATTTGGTGATGCTTAGTTGTGAACTTCAGGTTATTTGTGTTTATGCTTGTGTTCGAAACCGCATCTGGTTCAAAGTTTTTTTCGTCTAAATCAAAAGTTGCCATCCTTTGAGTTTTTTTTTTGTCTAAATCAAACTGTGTGAAAAGTCACCGCTAAGTTGGTGTGCTATCTTATGAGCTAATAGTCATTATTCAAGGTGAGTTCTGGTCAGATTCCACGGTAGTCCTTCCATGGCTTAGTTCTTGGCTTACCGTTGGAAGACATTTGTCAGTTGGAAGACATTTGTACATCAGAAGAAAGAAGAACCAAGAAAAGACCAGAGCTTCGACTTAAAGGTTAGTGGATTCGTTTATGTGACGGCACGTGTTTATTGATTGTTCCGCTAAAGGTCCTTCGTCAATTATATACTTGCATTGAACCAGCATTGAACTAAAACCGTAATTTATTTATTTAATTTATTACCTAATAGACTATTAATATGTTATTAGTTAATGATTGCCACTGTATTGAATTTGTCACAGTAATTTATTTATTTTGACATTATTTGTCAAAATTACTTTTTTTGAATTATATTTACCAAACAGGTCGGTTCGCATAATTCTCGTAGCCTTCTGCTTTCGCTTTTAGTAGTATTCGAGTGACTAGAAGCGAACGAGCTACGAGCATTATGCGAACCGACCTGAAGAGGGCAGATGTGACTCTGCCGAAACGTCGTCATTTTACCATCGGTCCCGGCAGGGATCAGTTATCAACTACGCGAATGAATATCCGGAAACCACCTAACACACATACACACACACACACATATATATATATATATATATATACATATAGATCCTGAAATAAGTAGATTAAAATTAGATATTGAAATAATAAATCTTCACCCTCTTCGTTTCAAGCAAGGTTTAGATTTAAAACACACACAAATTAAACCTAACAATGAAATTTGAATTTGTGTGTGTATGATCGAGTCGCTGTTATAGCCAGTAACAGTAATGTAATAACGCAATCTATAATTCTCCAACAAGAACTGAATCATGAAAATCTTAGAATATAACATGAAAGTTATCTAAAATAACCATTGTTAAGTAAAATGTGGGGCGAAACAATTGCTATTGATTGAGTGTGGTATGGCCGTTGAATGGGTCGACTGATTTGAAGCAACATTAAAGACGGGGATATAAATTGGACTTGAATTTTGTGGATAATCGAGTCCCGTACGAAGTTTGTTGGCTTTAAGAAACGTGTACATCCTCAACCTTCCACATGGGAGATTTATATTGTGACAGACGGAAGTTGTCCTTCAAGAGAAGAAATATACGACTTTCGTCTTTAGAGAATTCGGGTTTCGTTTTGGAACGAATTTAGTGCTTGAGACTAGATGTATAAAAGTGTTGGTCGAGGTTGAAAATATTACTATTTTCCAGAATCTCCTGGTGGGAAACTTTTCATTTCAACATATTTTTGTAAAATTGTTTTGCAAGTGTACGTTATATAATATGATTGCTCAATATAACTTGCTTAATTATTCAATTTTTTTGTTCACCCTCATTGTTGCATATACTAACAACTGTAATTGCAAAACCCAAAACTGCAAAAGGTTCAGTAATTTATTACTATAGACATTCTTGGAAAATTATGAATCAAGTCAGAAGTCAGCTGTTTATAGCTGCTTTCGTCTTACTGAGTCTTTTCATAGAAATTCCTGTTTATTTAATTCTTTTGAAGTGTTCTGGCAGTTTCGGAGTAATATAACTTTATAATTCAATTCAAGTGCATTGTACCCCGCCCCATGCGAATTTTTTTTAAATTGTTTTTCTTTCACGTAGCTATATTTTACATATTTATTACTGTACTATATTTATATTTATGAACTAAGACTTTTCTTCTCTTTCTCTAACATAGGAAAACAATCATTTCTTTTTGTTCACAACTTTTTTGGGCGCATTATCCGGCAGATTATTTTTTTCTCATAAAAATAGAATATGCACCCGGACCATAATAAGGAATCGGTTTACACCGCACCTCAAAAACGGATGAGTAGTTTAGGGCTATGGTGGAACATACATAAATAAAACATACATTGCCTACTCTTCCTTTATAAACGGTCAAAGGAGACAGAAAAGTGTGATATTTTGGCTATAATGAGGCGAAATTTGCAAGAAGATCGTGTGGCTAACATACGATAACTGTATTTTCCATTTTCCGAAGAGAGAATACTATGATATCGACCATCAAAAACACGATAGGCACTTGGCCAAACGATTGAGATAAGGACGTGACAATTTTCTTCTTCCTAGAATAAATATTAATATCATAAGTAGTCCATAAAAAATTGCCAAATAAGATTTACGAAATTTTAATCATTCTAGGCCATTCGCAAACTCTATACCAATTTTTGCCTGGACTATTCACGATAACAACTTTTATTCTTTCGATTGGCACCAACAGGATCACATTCTTATCTCAACTTTTTGGCCACGTGCAAGAAACTTCTGCCATTCGTTTTTCGATGTTCGGTTTTATCATATAAGTTATTTAATCCAACCTTATGGGGGGGGGGTGTAAATCGGCGCAAAACATCTTTTTTTTTGAAAATGGAAAACGAGCCCCTTCCAGGAAAAAATGGTGGACCCAAATCTGTCAGCAGCTGCCGGTCTATTAGAGTTTGTTGCAGTCGAGTAATTAATTACCCGTCCTTTATGCCTTACCGTAAGCAATAGCGATTATTATTTATTTAAATATATACTACGTTACCAGACATAATACGAATAATCCGTTCAGGAAATTAACTCAGTAAATCGGGGTCATTCTCAGTAACTCAAGTTCACAAAAAACTCTCAATAATGTTGTGCAAACTCAAATATTATGCAGCAAAATTGGGTATTTAGAAACAACTTTATTTACACATTATTTTTCAAGATTAATATTCACTAAATTAATTGAACACCAATTTACTAAATATTTTTTTCAATCTGATACTTAATGAAGTAATAAAATGAATTGTGTTATATATAAATAATTGTTGGTGCGTCTCTTACTTTACGTGTAACTTCTGAAGTACTTAAAAGCAATTTCGTTGAGATCATTGTCCATTTCTGTCTTAGTGTCGATAGGTTGCACTATACTCGAGTTATTCACAACCTGCTTAGATAATTACCTGAGACTGAGAAAAGTCAAAATACTAAAATACTTTATTTTCATTTCATGCAAACTTTTTCCGCTTTATTCAAAATCACTATCAAATACTCGAGGTTCGAGGTAACTCAGTAACCATTTACTAGTTCACCCTGAACATAATTTTTCATGTTGTTTTCTGTTGATAGTTGTGGCCTTTCTGGTCTGTATTTTTCTGATTTTTTTGGAATAACACCACAATTACTGGAAAGTCTGTATACCTATTTCAAATAGTCCAAACGTTTTGAAGGTCTAAATCAGACCCCGTTTTCTATGGTAATAAAACTTAACACAACTTATTTTTAAACCTCATCGCCGTTACAACACACATTTGCCATCTTCTTGGAATAAAATTAACTTTTTTGTCACATTTCCTTTTAATAATGCTACAAAATATAAGCTACCTTAACTAACCTGACTTCTCATCGTAAAATTAATTACCGCAATTTGAGACAATCGGTCACGTTTGTGAATTAATTAATTTTGGACAGAGAACTTTCCGAAATTTCTTGATATCATCATTTCCAATTATGTGTAACCTATGATAAAAAAAGTTCATTTTCGCTAAACCCTCGAAATCATTCGTATTAAGATAGGATATCTTGTATTTAAGAGAGTTTTTTGCGACTTTGTGACTTTCAAATACAAAATTATCGTCATTTCCTTTTTTTAAAGGATCCCAACATGAAATTTTGACTCGACACCATGGCATAGCACGCAGAGACATTATCGTAAATTATTAGGTTATCCCCGTGATTCCCGTTATATCCGAGTCATAACTTTTCGGTGTCGCCTCCTCTTTGCCATGCTGGGATGCTTATTTCAACAGCTGATTGGTGGACTACGTCGGAATGGCTGGAAGTTTTCGTCAGCCGTAAAGCGCTCAAGGTCGCCCATGCGCTTAAACGCCTACAACTCAATGAACTCCCTCAAATCGATATCTCTCGACTCGTCGTTGACAGAAGTGAAAAAGCGAAAGTGAAAAACTCAGATACAAGTCCAATTGTCGTTTAGATGTGCTTGACTCTGCGGGAGGTGTAGAGAAATGTATAAAATACAACTCTTAACAATGGGCCCATTAACAAACATATCCTTATCATTTGATGTCAGGCTTGGCCGGAACATTTCCGTCAGATCAGCATTTGTTTGGCTTTATAAAAAGTTCATTTTATTCATTTTGAAAGTTCATCTGTACAAAATTTTAACTGCTAATGTTCGTCGCAGATTTGATAAATGTGTGAAATTTGAAATATTGCCGCTCCTGTAAAATCTTCATTACTTTTTCCATTATTTATGTAGAAATTTTAATGTATTCTCAGTCATTTAAAATGACCTATTGTTTATTGTAAAAATATGTGAATTAATAACGAATAGTTAACAATAATGTGTTGAATGATTAATGTAAATTTGAAGGCTTCCTCTAATTGAAAGTGAAAAGTCACTGAGAAATATTTTATTGAATTAATGTTAAAATGAATAAATAATTTAAGAATTCCAGCATTTAAGGAGGTCTTTAAGTTCAGTTTTACAGTCTTCAACGCTCTACAATATATTTATTATTTATGAAAATTCGAAATTATATTTTTTCTTTTTTAGTAGTATATGAGTTTGTTTATTGGGTTCGTAAAAAACTACAAAATTTTTGATTTCTTTTTAAATTTAGGTAAGAAAATTCAATCTCGTATGTCTTTCCTTTCAGATTTAAACAATGTTTGCATAACATAGAGCTATATATTCTCCACAGTTTAAATTAAGTCGCATCTAAATCGGTTATGTAGGTATATGGCTAATATATTTATAGATCTGCAGAAGGCGTACCGATTGTCAAATTTTGGGAAGTATTACAATAAAATACAGTTAAGCACACTCACATCAAAGAAATCCAGAATTTATATTGTAACATGAAATCAGCAATAAAAATCGGAAATACATCTTTTAAAAAATTTGATGTTAAGTTAATACAGGGTAGCTGCTTATCTCACACACTTTTTAGGGTTCCGTATATACAGTATACGGATACCCTTATAATATCACTCAGGATTTCTGCTTCGACCATTCCCCCCCCCTGATCTCCGAAACTACTGAACCTAAAATTTTGAAAAAAATAGAAAATATAGAAAGTTGCCCGAAATTTACAGGAAAAATAAGGAGAAACCATTAATGTTAATTTTGGGGGGCAAATTATAGAGAATATCAAATGAAAGGTCTCACTGAGGGTTTACCCATTCCCCCCCCCTTATCTCCGAAACTATAAAACGTAAAGTTTTGAAAAAAAATAGTTTTATAGGTTCTGACCTAAGTTTCTAGCTCTACTTTTTAAAATTACAGAATTAAAGGTAAAAGAAATATTCAATCTACGACGAAAACAAACGTATTTTTTTCATATTTTTAAAATAAATAAATTAAAAGATATTAACAAAAATATAAAAAAATTTACCCATTCCCCCCCCTTATCTCCGAAACCTTAAGCTGGAAAATTTTGAAAAAAAATTGAGCTATAGCCCCTCACCTGAACTTTACTGGAAAATTAAGGAGAAACCCCTAATATTTATTTTGGGGGGCAAATTATAGAATTAAATGGAAAATATAAAATTAAAATTGTTTCTAACCCATCATGTTATATATCAAATGAAAGGGCTCATTATGAAGAAAACAAATATATTTTTTTCATATTTTTAAAATAAATTAATTAAAAGTTATTAACAAAAATATAAAAAATGTTACCTATTCCCCCCCTTATCTCCGAAACCATAAGCTGTAAAATTTTGAAAAAAAATATAGGTATAGCGCCTCACCTGAACTTTACTGGAAAAATAAGGAGAATCCCCTAATATTTATTTTGGGGGGCAAATTATAGAATTAAATGGAAAATAAAAAATTAAACTTATTTCTAACGTATCATGTAATATATCAAATCACAGGGCTCATTATGACTAATATAAATATATTTTTAATTTTTTTTAAATAAATATTTTAAAATATATTAAAAAAATTACCCATTCCCCCTTTATTCCCCAAACTATAAGACCTAATTTTTTTATTTACAGGAAAAATACGAATAAATCTTTAATATTAATAATGGGGGTCAATTTATAAAAATAAACGGAAAATAAAAAATATTTTTTTAACGTGTCATGCAATATATCAAATGAAGGGGCTTGTTGTGAGGAATACAAATATATATTTTTCATATTTTTAAAATTAATTGTTTACAAGATATTAACATGAAGATATAAAAAATTCTCATTTCTCGCTTTATTTCTGAAACCATACTACCTAAAATTTTGAAAATAATTAGGGGTACTGGGACTCACTTGAGATTTATAAGAAAAATTATTAGAAAACCTCCATGGTAATTTTAAGGACAAATTATACAATTAAATGGAAAATAAAAATTCAATTTTCAAAGGAATCATGTAACATATCAAATAAAAGACTCATTATGTGAATTACAAATATATCATATTTTTAAATCATTTGTTTAAAAGATATTAGCAAAGATATTAAACATCGACTTAATTCCCATTTTAGAAACTATACTATTTAAATTTTGAAAAATATATTTTATTTGTATTTTTAAATAATCTCAATAACAGATTTAATAATTTATAATTTAAAACTTGACCTATTTTGCCCTTTATCTTCCAATCTATAGAGCCTCAAAATTCAGACAATAGATTATAAAAGGCTTCCCTGAAAGTTTATTAGTAAAATAAAACTCTAATGTTAATTTTTGGGGGCCAAATTAGAAAACTAAATACAGCGAATCTTGAAGGTGGTACGGTACCCTTACAATGCGAGTCCAACTCGCACTTGACCAAATTATTTAAAATCTACGTTGAAAATGTTGTAGATTAATGGCAAAAGAAATGTAAAGACATGGGAGTTCAACTGATCATAATAAATGTCTTTACACTCTCCAATTTGCTGACGGTCAGGATGTATGCGCAAGCGATACATACGAGGTGTCATTCTTTTTTACCCAAGACACCGAATATAATATATATTGTTTTTGCTCGGAACCTTCATAAGTTCAGCAATTACCGTTGAATATGCTGACTCGAGATCACGGTGTAAGATTAGAAGGTGGACAGACTCCTATCGAAACGTGAGAATTTAATGAGGATTTCATTTAACAACCACCGGTGGCGCCACCATAACATGCGTACCAATTATTTGTTCAAAAAATTTAATAAAATGGAAAATATCGTAAGAATTAAATGTGCCTTAGTTTCTTAGATACACAAATATTATTAAAATGGTAAATAGTGCTTTAAATTAGCACAATTTTAAAATATAACTCTAATACCTCAGGCCATCTGTCGACGAGGGGTTGTTAAAAGATAAAGAGAACAAGAAATGTAACTTGACTTCAACACAACAATCAAAAATCATAATGGCAGACCATATATATTGTTCTTGTTTTTGGAAAACTTAAACTGCCATAAAGAAAAATAAAATAAGGGATTTTTGTATACAGTATTTGCTACAATTATGTGTGACAATGTAGTTTAATGATGAGAAAAAGTACCAGCAGACTGGTAATGGCCTTGAATGGTACACATGCTACGCAGCGCCATCTAGTGACTAGATGTATTGGTCGAACATTACATCTCGCTTGTATTTTTCTAATTTTTGGGAATGACACCATAATTGCCTGGAAAGTCTGTATATTTCATATACGCCAAACGTTTCAGGGTCTAAATCCGACTCCGTTTTTAATGGAAATAAAGATTAACATAATTGAATAACAAATTTAAAATTAAAAGGTTCGCAATGACAAATTTAGCAATTCACAATTACATCTTGCGTCAACATACAAATTATATGTCGGATAATGAATTGCAAAAATCAAGAAACACGTAAATTCGGTGATATCTTTCCCAGGAATATTAACTGCGGTCAGATTTTCCCCATCGTCATATTCAGAATGTGTCAATATATTAAACTAGAACCGTAACCAAGAAAGCACGTATTTACAAATAGACTCGGAACTTGAATACAAGAAAGCAATACTTAAGACACTTCAGAAAATATATCATCTGGGTAATCTGGTGAAAAGTTAATAACTGACACAGAAAAACGGAACTACAATATAAAATAAAAATCAAACAGAAATCTAAATCACATAGGTAACGAAACAAATGTGTATATTGGATAAACACTAATGGATTGTGGAATAAAGTAAAATGCTCGCCAGGGAAATTAAGACAAATTTAACTTTGACTAAAAGATTTAAGAAATAGACTAACTATCAAATAATTATATTTAAATAGTCTTTCAGCTGGCTGTCGTACTTGTTTCATTAATTTTATTAATGCAACAATATTGTGAAGCATCCTGTATTTAATATCGGATGTGTGAGTATTTTAGAAAATTATTCTATATTGACTTTTAATAACAATTCTGTTTTCGGATTAGATTTACATGTAGGCCAATAATAGAAAAGTTTATACTTGGTAATCTGTCATACATTTTAGAGTTCCTTCAAAATTCTTCGCTTATAATTTCGTAGAGCCATTATCCTCTAATATAAAAGTAATAAGCTCATATTATTTATGTTATAATCTATTCTCAGTTATTATGGTAATAATTTTATACATTATATTTAGATTTCATATTGTATATGCTTATGCCCCGTATACTGTTTGATATGGTAGATCATGTTCATAAAAACAATAATATCGAATAAAACCATTTATCACATTTGTTTAATGTGGGGTTTAAATTTATTTTATTACTGATAAAGGAATTAAAACATGAATACAAGTTGCCTTTGCATTCAATCTATTTTGGATACATTTTGTTTTTGAGTTAGTGAAACCAGTTGGTCAAATAGAAAAAAATCTCGTTTAATAATGATAGTTTAAAGAACTAAAAAAAACTTTAATAAAACAATGTGAGAGTACCTAATTTTTTTTATATATATGAGATGAGCTCCACAATACTTGTAATGAACATTTATTTAACGAAAGAATGTTATAAATATTGTACTATACTTGTTTTCAATATAAATATTACTTTAAAAAACACACTTCACTTTATTTACTTTCTACAACCTTTAAGTTGACAATTCGGAATCCCATTAACGTTCTCGAACTACAAACCAAAATAGTCGTTATATAGTGTATACCAAGATACTGGAACCTTCACTTAGGAATAAATAATAATATCATTCGAGCATTTGCATTCACCATTCTAGAAGTCCCAGTAATGGCCTGCTGGCCGCCATGCTTCTTGATTTCTCTCAACAGTCTCGATTATACTGGGGTGGCAGCGTTTTCACGTGTAACTCCGGTACTAGAATGAAACACCTACTAATAATTATAATGTCGAAATAATTTTTATATATAGGTACATTTGTTCTTTATTGAAGTAAGTAAACGATCAAGACTGGTAACAATTTTCCGGAATGGTTACGCCAAAATATCTTACACATGGTCAATGGGTGATAGATCAGGAAATCTTGGTGCAATAGTAAGAAAGCAATTTCATTATAAGGCAACTTTGAATACATGAGGTAATGCATTGCCATCTTAAAACAGGGCAAAAATGTGTTTCAACTTAAATCATAACAGTGCATGTTTACTCTATTACCAATTAACACGATGACTCAAATAAGCCCATTATTCAGACAAACTGTATTTTCTAAGATGTGACAAATAAACCGTTACCAATTTAAAGTTCCGTACGACCTTCGAAATAACTTGCACTTACCATTAAATACATTTTTTTCTACCAGTGGGAAACAAATTATGCAATTTAGCTTATGTCTAACCACTGTCTTTAATTGTGGAGCTTTTTAATGGACTTCAAAAATTGAGGAGATTTTCAATTGACCTAAAACTTTTATGTGTGTTCACCGAAACGGCTTAACCGATTTGAATAGTTTAAACTGTATTCTGTTAAGGTAGAAGTAGAAATGGTTCAATGTATTTTTCTATAACGTAAACATACCGTTGTTTAGAAATTAGAGAAAAATAACAATAAAAGCCAACGAAACGCCCCATATCGTTTCTTGACAAATATCCAAATTTAATTGTCATGTTATATCTGAAAAAATAATTAATGACAGGTAATATACATAGACTATTCATACGAGGAAATTATAAATTAACTGTAATGGACTGCTTTCATTTCTAGTTATTTAATAAAACGTTAGTTCCTAGAATTCAGTGACTATTAAGTATTATTATCTATTACTGTTGTATAAAGACAAATATTATTTGCAAAACATAGCAATTCTCTGGTTACATAGAGTTTTACTGATGAAATTTTTATTCTGAGAGAATTTGCAATTATTAAGAAAATATGTGATAAAGAACCAACTGTTTTCATTAGGAATTCAACTGAATAATTAAATACCCTTCTTGGACAACTTAATTCCAATAAGATATTCTCTGGCCAATAGATATATCAGATTGAGAAAACAGTACATGTGGTAATACATACCAACTGATTTTTAATACATTTGATGAGTAAAAAACTATCTATATCAAAACAAAAATTTGTTAAATAAATGCAGTACCTAAAAAGTACTGAAAAGAATGGACCACAGATTTAATAGTACAACACTGATAATTATAAATCAATTATACAGAAACCTAAACTACAAATATAAGTAAATATTAAAAAAATATGTAAAACTTTACAATAAATACAAAATTACAAAACTCCAAAAAAGGTATTTCAGCACAATATTGACTTACATTGATTTAATGATAACCTTAAAAATATGATTTCACAATATTATAAGTAAGTTTAGTCAAGGGGAAACACGTCAGTCAGTCAGTAGGAAATACCTCACGGTACTACGTGTTTAAACTCAGATTAGCCGTTCTCGGTAACTAAAAGTTAAGTTTTTAACATATATTTTACTGTTGTAAGATTTTAGAAATAAGCACTTCAGGAATATTGAACTTTTTCATGCAAAAGTACTTAAGGATTGAAACTGTAATTTCAGTTATTATTTGCAAATCGTAATATTTGTCTTTATCTACTGTTTTGCAAGGTACAACTTGGAGTTTTATTCAGTACATCGCCGTACTTTGACCAGGACCTATTTCATCAGGAAGTGAAAGGTTCCTGATATGGATTCAGCTCAAGTTTTCCTAATCTCGCAAAATGTTCAAACAAACGTGCACATTTCATATATTTTTATTTAATATATAGGTAATGTAACCCTTAACGGTTCTTTATATGCGTAAGAATAGTCTTTAAAACAATGAGCCTATTGTAATAATGAAACAAAAATAGCTTCAAAATGTACAATGACTTAACTTTATTTTGTTTTTTAAACATTTGCCATGAAATAATAGAAGAATATACTTAATTTTAAGTAAATGCTTTAGAGGTGTTATTTTAGTTGCAAAAACTTTTTTGAATTTGAATTTTTGAATGACTAATATTGATTTAATTACTTAAGTACTGGAGTAATGTCTGGCGTTAAACTTTCACTCTAACAGCTAAGCTTGTTCATTTTTATACATTTGATTTTTATTGATGTTATAAACTGAAACTTTATATAATACCATAACTGAATAACAAAAGTATTACTTTTTATAATGTTGGGTCAGTTAAGGTATAGCTCAGAGTTAAAATTATACAACAGTATATTCATTTCACTTTTTTCAATATTTTTCAATCAATTTCGCGCGTATTGAATCGGATCAGGAGAAATGCGAATTTAGTGTTTCATGTTTCATGTTTTTTAGGGAAATAACACCACACTAAAAAAAGCTGAAAAGTTAAAAAAACACAAATTTATATTTTATTAATAGTTTATAATACCACTGGCAACGAGGCCAGATTGGAAAGTATAAAATATACAGCTTTTTCTTTGCCCCAAAAAAGATAAAAAGAAAGTATAAAATGACATAAATAACACTCAGAAAACAGCGAATCTGAATGTAAAAACCAGGTTTCACAAAAGACTAACTTCTCTTCGGAATGCGGTATGCGGTGTTGCAAGATGATATTAATATCAGTAAAATATCTACAACTTCAACAGTTTATCTTTTATTAAAAACATTAATATATTAAAAGATTAAAAAATATATGAAAAAAGTGTTAAAAACGCTTTGAAAACAGCAGCCCTCAATAATCAACACAAAACCCCTTTAGGTTATATCAAATAACTTAAATAACCTCTTATAATTACTATACTCAGTTAATAGTTGTAAAATCTCATCGATAACTAGATTACTTCACTACTTATCTTATTCATTTTCCAATAAATATTGTACCATACTAATATTATAGCGGCCAAGAGATTGTATGTGTAAACGCGCTAATCTCTGAAACTAACAGTCCAATATGAGAAAATCTTTTGGCTTTAAATAGTCCGTTTACTAAGAACTTTTGCTTGCCATATAACATTATGCCACAACCTAAAGGAACGGGGCAATAACTATAGACATAAAAAATAATAATCTGGAAGCGAAAATAACAGTAGCCAATATGGGCACAGCGGTAGTGGTGCTGTTTTACTTTCTGGCAAAAGGTTCTTCAAACAATTTAAAAAAGATATATTCACATATATTTAAATCCCTATTAGAAGCAATTTGTCTAATCAAGTGTTAAATAAATAAGCATTATTAACTCAAAAGGTATTATAAATATGGGCCAGGATGAAATAGTTTCAAAACATGTTGCGTTTTTAAATAATCTAATTTCTGATTTCTTGTTAAACAACCATCAAACTGTAGAGGCTGTATGTCCAGTCTATGTATATACTAAGTGACATAGATATCCGAATACCCCGTAATGGGTTATGGCAATGAAATTTTATGTGGGTATTATTATTAAAGCATGTAAAGGATCAAAATGTGTAGAAAATCGGAAAGTTAGAATTCTACAAAAATTAATAATGAGTTAAGTCTCCACTCATTAATTGGTCTGGGCATTTTTGTAATGAAGTAATCAATTTTCTTCTAAGAAATTTCTTCCCAAGGCATAGTCCGACTAAAGTTTGGGAAGGAGGGGGTATGTTTTGCAATTATGTACTCATAATATCGTACACATGTTCAATGGGCCATAGATCGAGAGATTTTCGTGACCAAGGCAACAGCCCAATTTGATTATGCTCAAAATAGTTTAACTTAACTCTGTCAACAGGCTTTCGTGAATTGTCATGTTGAATTAATGGATAGCGAAGGGTCCTAATATAGGGCGGAACATATGTTTCAACCACATCCTGGCTATACAGATATGATAAATCCCAAGTGTGATCTGCTGCCATAAGCAATAGCCCCTCACACCACAACTCCCACACTCTAATGGACATGCCTTTCAACAGATTGATCATTATGCCTTTCACACCTACATCTCTCCATTGCCCGGTATTCGATATGCCATTTTCGGTTACGTTGTAGTCGTTCTCTGCATTAAGCAGGTGGTTATGTCGATTCGCTGGAGTAAGAGGTATAATTAAATCAGAATGAACGAAAGCAATCCAATACATGGTCTGCACTTGTAAATCGGTCCCGTAAATTTAAAATCCTAAGACGGTGATATTTACAGTGTGTGTTCTAAGATGTTGTTATGTACCACTTGCTATTAGCATTCTGTCATCCTGGATCCACCGTATGGAGGCTCCTATTCGTTCTCGTGCAAAATTTTCAGAATATTAAACAGACACGCCTCAATCTCACTATTCACCATTCATCAGATTTGCTTGATTAATGACAGTATGCTATTCTTCAGATTCTAAGCTTAAACAGTTGAATGTACGACTAAAACGCCCTTTATGAAATTCTTCTGTCACTGTTCACCATGTGTTTGAAATCAAAACTTTATTTCACAAAAACACACATACCGGTACCACCAAAATACCAATTGTCTTACCTAAGCAAACACTAATACACAAAAACTTACTATTATCGGATATTCTGATTTCCTATGTCATTTAATATACATATTTTAATGTTTAGCCACAAAACTTCCGGATGTTATGAAACAAGTACCTATGTATAATCCAAATAAAGTTGATGAAACCGTGGCACACAACGAATCTTTAATATATATAGAAATACGTGTGTTATGAGTAATTTTTAAATGACTGAACAAACAAATTTCATGTGTTTGTTAACTATAAATAATTCCTCGCATTTACAACAGATTTTTGTCATGACCTACCTCAACACGGCAATGCTTAACGAAATACACAATATTACACAATTTATTTCACCGAATAAGTATTTCTTTCATTCTCGAAACCATGTAAAATAATTCCTGGGTCGATAAAAAAGAACGAATGAAAGCTTGTATTAATTAGTTCAATTGCGGTCACAGAAAAACATGTGAGTTTTATTTTTATCCAAAGTAGACATTTTGTGCCTCCACCTCACTCGTATGCAGTTCGGTAAAATTAATATCCATTTTTGTGACAAAGTTTAATAACGTTGGGTAATATCATATAGTAGGTAGATATAAAAATGACAATCACGTGCATTCTCCAGTAAATTATTGAGTTGAACTTGATTGTGCGTTGATATTGTCACGTGGTCTAACACTCACGAACAAGTCGGCGATCGACTTGCGAATTTACGGAGCCGACAGTCGAGCATCGAAAGCGAACGTAGGGGTAATAGATGTCGCGCAGCTGTTGGATAACACGACTACACGAGCAACACGCCAATTGTATAACAGTTCTCGATCATAAAGTTGTGTTAACTTATCGTGACTTTTATTGTAAATATTGCTAATCAATTCCAATTAATCGTTGAACTTGAATAACTTTGCCTCAAACGCGATTCACTTAAATCCACCGGTGCTAGTCCTTACTAGGAATGCTAAGTGGATGAGTTTTATAACTCCCGAATACAGAAGTTTACCGGTTTGACGGTCTAATTGCCTGAAATGTGATTGTACACGTGTTAACATCGATTTGTAAAGTGTTTTGATCCGTAAGGGTGAAATAAATTCCCTCTTGGATCTGTTATCCTAGAAGCCAAATTTCTTTTCAGTGGTTTGGAATGCAAAGGTGAGGTTTATTCAGCTTCACAGTACACAGCTGTGAAAGCCGAACCACCCAATAACATTAAAAATAACAATCACAGTAATTCAGTAAGTACTACGCCAGCTAAAGCCCTGCCTGAGATTGTCGTTACGATTGCTGATGATAAGTGTGATAAAACTATTAACCACAATCACGCTAGTGACAAAAAGCAAGAAGAATCTGAAGTTGAAAAGGAGAATACTGGCGTAAGGAAGCCGGTGTCTTCAACAGCAAAGTTGTTTGGATTTGCACAACGACCACAGTCGATCACGAGTAAAATATTTGGTCCCAGAACGAGGGATATGAACAAGGGATACTTAACGTTCTCGGATGAGGCGCCGGGTAAAACAAGTAAGTGTTTTCTATTTGTTTATTTTGATACTAATAATTTTTAACAATTTAATATTTTTGTCTTTTAAGCATACCGACTATAAAAATAAATATACTCATATTTCTGTATTTATCTTGGGATACATATTTCAGGCTTAAACGTAGTTATTGTTAAGAGACCCCGCTTATTAATCACTATTTAGTGTTCGAATGTTTAGTTTAGAATTACATAACTTAATTTGATTGCTATCTATTTATGTTAACATCATAGTAATAAATTCCCTCGTGCCGCTTGAGCCGCAGGTTTCTCTCTTAAAACAATTTTCTTGTTCAAATCTGTTAACCTGGTATTCAAGTTTTCACATAAATTTTACAGAACTGTTTGCCATCATAGTAAATGGTGCATTTATTATGCAATTTAATCGATTTACTAATGGATTGTTAACTTGGTCTGAATACTTAAGCATACTTCCTAACTACATATATACTCATTTTTTGTGGCACACGAATGCCGCATTTGTTAGATTCAAAATGTACTAATATAAAAGATCCTGCGATTTTTTGACCAAAAGTACATTTCTTCGAACTATTTGCAATCAAATATATTTGGTAGTTCTTGGTTAGTCTAATTTAAGCCCTAACAACCCATAGTCAAATTAATAATAACCCTCAGAAGTTCAGGGGCGGATCCAGGATGGTCTTCAGGAGGGGGAAGGTAATATGAAAATTATAATCATGAAACTGGCTAGCAAGAGTTACTACCTAGATGAAAAGTCCTTTATTTTATTAAGTTGTCGCTTTCCTGTCCGTTATTCAGGATCATAGAACCTAAGGCTCTCGGTTTGTTAGTCTACTATCTATTCTTTACTGTTATTCATTCGTGTTTACAAAAATTATGGGAGGGAGGCAACTGGCTGGAACTACTCCGTGTTATAATGTCTATATACCTGTTATTTATTTTTGGTAGATTGACTTCTCCACATTATTTACAGAGAATTGTGCAATATATTTTCATCGTAACATATAATCCGCTCTTTCGAGGTTATAGTTGGTTATATACCAGAATAAAAATCTGGTTGTTGTCTCCAGTATCCTATCTCATTGTGCACCACTAGGACGTTGCTAGAACGTACCCCTGAAAAAGGCTGCTCTTCCGAAGACCCGCAAACACGTTTTCAGTCTGACACTTCAATGCTAATATTTCGTTCGGACTCCTGATGTTCTCCATGCTTGTCGATGCTTATACTATATTTCCTTGGAATAAAAATCCGAGGCGTATTTAGTCCTTCTGAGGCCTATGTGCTAAGTTCACTGTAGCAATTTTTCTGTAGTGCATTTACATTTCTACATTTATATAGCTAATCTGAACCTATGATTTTGAGTGGCATCGAGGTCTTGAATCATCACCGAAGATCGTAACAGTTAGCTCATTCTACTTCATAACCTAGACAAAGGCCTTTCTTACAGCATTAAAGAAAAATTATGTATGCATTAAAACACAAAATAGTGCGACTTCAATGGGTTATATTAACTTAAATGATACTTTTTTTTGTAAACGTTAACATTCACTCAAAAAAAAAACTTTGAATCAACTTGAAACATACACCTGTATAAAATTTCCAAAAATAATATTTATTATGAACTTGATGAATAACCTAAACACCAGAGGTGTAGGGGAGCAAGGGGAGGCAGTTGCCCCCCTAAAAAGTTGACAATAGATTAAATTTTAACTCTTACATAGTGTACTAATTTTTTTGCATTCCTAATGAAAATGCTAATCTACTTTTCTTGCCGCCCAATGAAAATGGTGGAGATACCCGTATTAAATTGACATTCCCTCGAGAAAATTCTTTAAAGCAAACAGCTATTGCTATCAGTGATGGCTCCGAATTGTAATTTAAATCATCATCAAACTGTTCCCCCTCGACAAACCTTTAACATAACCAGTTTCCTGAAATAGTTTTAAAAATTTGTAAGTGATGTTGAATGAGTTACTGATTCCAAATATCATTATTTTACGTATTTTAGCTTGGCTACTTAATAAAGTTTATAGCCCAAGAGAGGAAACTAAAAAAATGGAAAAATGCTCTAATTTCTTAAAGTAACAAATATTCTAGACTAATTGGTACTTAATTTCAAATGTTTAAATTCCATTTATTCAAATATTATACTGTTTGCTCTTCCACTATTTTGAATTTTTTTAAAGAGTAAGTTATAAATGTAAAGTAAAACTAGAAAAAAAAGTTCAAGGAAATATAAAATAAGTGGATGGCAACAAAGTTCATTGTGAAAATTTCTAGGCGATGCTGAACTGAATAATGGTTCGACACCGTAAAGTCTAAAAGTCGTCTTTCACCCCCCGAGGTAAAACGGATAAGCAACCGGTAATCGTATTGCGCGTAACATCATTGTAAAGGGTAACTCGTCACCGCGCACAAATATTATCGGTTGTGTATGGGTAATTCGTTGTGTTGGAACGAACCTAAAGAAAACTTTTCTAGGAAAAGAATACATTGCAGTAATCAAAAACTTAATTAGTTACACCAACTGAAGATAGTGTTTATTTCAAATTCGTATTAGTTAAATGCATTCATGCGGTTCCTGGTAAGTGCATGAATGCACTTAACTCCACCTCAGAAGTATAAATAAGCCTCACATATCATTCTCTCAAATAAATGGGTTTCGACAGACATATAGGTCTGTAAAAAAATGTTACCTGTTATTATGATTTCAATTTTGTTCTTATATTAATATAATTATAGTTTAAAAAAACTCAAAAAATACGTTTTAGTAACAAACAGAACTAAAAAGCAGGAAATATTTTTTAATTATGAAGTTTATATTACAACAGTAGACAGTGTCGAACAATCAATTATGATTAATTAAAATAAAAATATAATGAAATTTAAGTTATTAACAGAAAAATTCCTCTTATAAATAGTTGCCAATAGAATAATTATAAAATTTAATATTTCAAGCACCCCACGCTTTTTACTCTGAATCGAATTTTTCTGTTAATAAATTTCCTTATATTTTTATTTTAATTAATCATTATTGATTGTTCGAGTTTCTACTGCTGTAATATAAACTTGATAATTAAAAAATATTTTCTGCTTATTTTTTAGTTTTTTTAATCTATAATTATGTTCTAAGTTGTTAGTCTCATAACGATGTCTATAGTATTTATAATTGTTTACTTCATGTCATGTCCATTTCATTCAAGCAAGTTCTACTACTGCCAACTAGATGGCAATAATTAATAGACGAATTTGTATTTAGACAAGAACAGTGACAAAAAGACAACAAACGGGAAAATTCAACTTAAACAATTGTATTGTCATCGGCCCTTGACACGTGTGCCAATTTTCAACTTAATTGGTCTTCTTTAAGTTGATGAAAACTATGTTGAAAATTTTCTTTACATAGATAGATACATACATATGTACACATCGACCTAATAAAAGCGTATTAAAAATATCTTTATATTTTATTTATTAGCATCGGTAAGCTAAAATTATGAGCTCAAGTATTCAATATTTTAAATTTTAATTTCCCCGCTTATGACGATTGAACCACGATTGTAGCAATAGTAATGCTATTACTCAATTGCTACATGAAAATGATGTTTACATAGAATAAGACGTACTTTTATTGATAGAAGTCAAACTGTGTCACTCAAAATCAATGTTTAGTACAATAATATTCTAAAACTGTTATTATCAGACAATTATTGCTGTGATTATTCGAGTCTAAACATTTGAATCATTTTTTAAGGGTTTAAACACTTAAACATACATTTTCTTCTCTAATCAGTCAGGAACATTTTTATATAAAAAATATCTTCACCAACAAGGTGTTAAAAAACTTGAAGCATTTAGATTTCACCTCTTAATAATATTAAATTTATTTTATATAAAAAAAACTAACAAACGAACTATTTTACCTTTACAGGCTCTGAAGACTTCACTTATTTTTTCAGTTCACTTATATCTATTTATTTATATTTTCCAATTTTCAGAATAATAAAAAATCAAAATATTTATTACCGCTTAATATTTATTCATCAGTCTTGACTGACTACATTTTCTTCCTCAACCTATTTGTGGAACAAGCATTATGGGCCCACTCTCTATATTTTAGACATTAAATCCAGTCTTCTACAATGAGTAGAGTGTGCAAAAAAGTTCTCGGGTGTTTAGTTCACTTTCGTTTAGTTCAACTGACCTAACGGAGACCTCGCAATTAGGAACATTACCACTTCGCGATTCCTTAGGTGAGATGCTACATTTGCACAGGAAGATAATACCGTTTAAATTTGTAATCGAGTGCAAACATCTTTCCTGACGCCATTTAAACTCTAAAATTTGAAAACGAAAGTTTGTAAAGTTTTTTAAGCCATATGATTTTGTAGCACTTGAATCCCAGGCAAAATGGTTTTTGAATTATTCATATAGCTTGAAAATTGAAGATGAGTTTTCAGAGAATAATGTACAAAAAATCTATATTTTCAACCGTATATAAAGCAAAGAGTTTAGATTTCCCAAGAAAACTTTATACTGCATTTGTGCCTGCATTATATCTCCCTATAAAAAAATTCCACCCCCGAGGTGTTGACATCCACCCTCAAGGTCTGCCCCTACTGTCAAGAACTCATCAAAATCCGAGCTTTCTTGAAAACTTCTGAAGATTGCATATTTAAAGTAATAACTGACTCTGCTATTTGTTATCTGAAATTTTTATTTAAAAAAATAATATTGAGTGCTTTGGGATATGTCACGAACTTGTACGAATGAGCACAAGTTGCGTGCCGAGGACAGTAGTATGGTATGGATATCGGAAAACTC
Source organism: Octodonta nipae (assembly GCA_034190945.1). Taxonomy (NCBI): domain Eukaryota; kingdom Metazoa; phylum Arthropoda; class Insecta; order Coleoptera; family Chrysomelidae; genus Octodonta; species Octodonta nipae. The sequence continues at coordinate 151,514,735 of CM067216.1, forward strand.
ATAACTTATTAGCGTAGGTCACTTAGCACTATTGACTGTTTTTTTTTCTTGAACTAGTAACATCGTATAACACAGAAAAAGTGTTATTAACAAATTTGTAATTCTTCATTAAGCAGTGTTTAAAAGTTCCAATTGCTTAAATTTTACCGTTGTTGTGATTTTCAGCTACAGAATGAAAAAAGTAAATTTCTCTCATAATTTTTCAATGGTCCACCGTTGTTGTGAAAAAAATGTTAGTTTTGAAACTCAATGAAAAAATCAAATTCGTGGCTTTGCTGGTTTCTATAAATTATAGTTTATTCGAGAACATTTTATTTTAGGAGATTTTTACATTGCTTCTTCCAATTTGCGAACTTTTACACTTAATATATGGATAACACAACCAACTGAAATGAATAGTAAACTGTAAGGCGTTATTCTGAAAGACTTGATACATAAATTACTATGTTCCTTTCAAATTGTTAAAAATAACAATTTCCCTAGGACGGCCTAGAAGATAAAAAAATTTCATTACTTACGCAGTTCTAGTTGGTTATTGTGTTAAGTTCTGTTACCTTATTTAATTTCAACAAAGCAATATATGTACAGGGTCTCTCAACGAAAACGAGCCTACTGGAATATTTCCCAAAATACTCATTATTTCTAAAATCCCAAAAACACGTCAAAAGATTACGGTGACATATTTGACCATACTAACCAATCGTTAATTAAATTGCACTCTCATCAGTCCAGAGCTCAATTTTTTTAAAAAGAAACCTTACCATACGTGACACCTCGTTTTAAAGTCTGTTTAAAAAAGAATTCAACCGTGTGCCGTTTCTGATATTGGATCAGCATTTAAGGAATTTGCGAATTAAATCCTGATTCCTGTATCTTTTTCTGATCTCTGATTTAATTAACGAATAATAATACAATAGATAACTCACTTATAATTTTAAGACTTTTTACTATTGCAAGGAAAATGAAACTGACAACGGATTTTAAATTATTTTATTATAACAGATGTTCGATATGGTCAGCATTTTATAGCCTATTTGACGAAGAGTAGTATTTCGAAGTGTAATTTTTGACGTGCACCACTGTGTATCACTTCTCATATAACAAAAAGTTTAATAACTTCTTTCGTTAAAAAAGAAGAAAAAAGCTAGTTAATGTTTCAGTTTCTTTCCGTAGTCTCTTCAGTGTAGTCTTACGTTTTTTTTTTACTCGACAAAATGGTTTACACATTAGCGGAGAAAATTGAAATTATTGTTCTTTATGTAATAATTGTGGTACAGAAACTGCGCGTAATTTCAATGAGAGGTATCCAGAATAACTTGCAATCGCGGTAGATCCAGGAATAACTGAAATTTTGGATATAAATGATCGTCTATATTGTGGAAGACGAACATTATGTCTTGCCACTTAGAGAGTCTCTGGGTAAACGATTTCCTGAAGGATGGATTGGAAGACGAGGTGCCATCGAGTGGACTGCAAGGTCTTCAGATATGGAACCTTGGATTTTTTTCTTTAGGGGCAATTTAAAGACCCGTGTGTATGCTACTCCTCCAGGGTCACTGAATGAACGGAGGCATCGTATCCAAGAAGAATGTGGCCGACTTACTCCAGATGATTTTTCCAATGTGCGCAATGAATTTGAGGCACCATTAATTATATTACTGCCTTGCAGTGAAACCATTTCGAACATCGTGTTATAATAGAATGATATAAAACCCATTATAACAAAAAATCTTTAAAATTATAAGCGAATTATCTCTTATAATTATTGTTCGTTAATAACATCAGAAATCAGAAAAATATCCAGGAATCACGTTTTAATTCGCAAATTCTTTAAATGTTGATGAAATATCAAAAACGACACACCATTAGAAAAAATATGTGATAAGGGGGCAATTTAAATAATAGTTAGTATGGCCTATCGTAAATATGTTGATGTGTTTTTGCGATATTCAAGCTAACGAGTTATTTTTGGAGATACCCTGTACAATAATTTCATACAAAATGAAACCTTCCGCCTTCGGCTTCGGGCGAAAGTTAATGCTAAGACCAAATCAATCGGCTTCTGCTTCGGCCAAAACCTGACATTCCGTCGGACACTATTCGTAATATTGTATCTTAGTGTCTCATTGTAGATATGCTTTATATCGTATAAGTCAGATACATGCCTTTATCATTTTGGTTGAAATTTTAGGCTTACCTCGCCAGTGGTGCTTTATTGTATGTAATCGATCAACATTTTACTCTCTTTTCATTACAACGATAGCTGCAGTTGACATAATATGAGTTACTCCAGTAATTTTGCATGACACTCTTTTGGGCAGAAATAGCAACAACATTAAAATTCTGTATATGGGTATACCATGTGCCCCACTTACCCATTAACAAGCCATCATGGAGAAACTACCAACTCAAGAAGAGTTAAGGACAACATTGAGATGACTAAAATTACTTTAGTGAATTAGTGTTAGATGTATGTAAACAAATAACTGTTCACAAAACAAAATCAGAAGAATTTCTGTTACAAAATAACAACAGAAATACTCACCGACATACCTATATTTATGGGAAATACATCACTACTATTTGTGGTATAAACACATACCACACATTTATGGGAGCTCAATAGTTCATTAAAACATTTTACTTGTCTCCTATTCATTTGTGGTAATAACCATAAAGCAATGTATCATTAAACATATTTAAACAAATATAAACAAGTGTACATGAAAACAAGAGAAAACATTATGATTCAAAATGAACTTAGGGTTCCGTAATTTTCTGATTCCCTTGAACGTCAATTAAGTAGAAATTTTTGTTGTTAAAAACTTCTGAAGATCTATATGATATGCAATTATATAAGAGGGCAACGGCTAGAGATGATAACCATTTGATACATTCGTTTCAAATAAACTATAGCTACAGGTTGTAGATGTACAAACTATATTAGGTGTCTGCATAAACTTGAAATAGTTACAATTGATGCCATAACTCAAGGTTTCACCTACATGACCATTAAAAGCTTTAGATTACACTCCATACAACTCCAACAATGTAACACAAGAAAACCGAGATGTTAATCTCCTATCGATATGTTCTCCAAGAACTATTCTGAAAAAAAAGAAAATTCGTGAAATGTCTCCGACTTAATCAAATTTCTTCTAGCTACAAATCGATGAACATTGTAAACGGTCACGATGAAATTATCAAATATACTGCCCGTTTAAGACATGTGCTCAATAGAGCACCTTAACACATCGACCCTTGGGACGATTTAAAAATAAAAAAAATGTCTACAAAATTCGGTTAAACAAAAGACACTCTCGAATTACTGTCGGCAAATTAGCAATTAATCAGTGTCTATGTAACCCGTAAAAAGTCTACTTAGAAAACCCGTACTTTATATGAATTTCAATTAACAATAAAGGAAAACCAATACTAATATCATCTTATTCCAATAACAAAATTATTATGTTGATTAAGGTGATTAAATACACCCATTTTGTGTTCATTACACAGTATGGCCAACTAATCGTGCACAGTATTGTATACATAAGAAACTCAATAAAAGACTTATACTAAAAATTCTATAACTAAAGTATAAATTTTTGGATGATGGCTGCAATTTTGCGTAATTGCCATTTTCTATTAAAAAAAGTGGTGTTTTTCTGATTTAAGAAGCTAGCAGAAAAATATATGAGGTTATGTTTTTGATATTTTACAATCCACGCAAGACAATATATTGTTTCTCAAATGATTGAAATCTCGAATAATAATTTATGTATTTATTACAATTTATTACATATAACTGAATTTAATAATTGATCGCGAAAATATTATCGACATCTAGGAGTTTCAAGGAAAACCAGCTCACAGAGGTCTCAAATCGGGAGCCTTGCTGTGTGCAACGGTATTTCCATGTGATTCAATTCACATAAAAGAATTTGTACCTTAACTAAAACTTTTCAAAGAAATTATGCGATTTTACAATCCATTGAATCTAAGACAAAATATTGTTTCTAGTGGAGAACCTTCTTCAGTTGCATTTCCTTCAACTGATGAATATCGATATCTAGGAATATCGAAAAGATAATTTCATAATTTCTTGTGAGTCCTTATACTGGAGGTCAGTAAAGTTAGCACCGCCATTTTACAGAAACTCAAATTAAAACATATGGGAATTACGAGCTATTTAGGAGCTCTTGATTTTTACCTAAACTGATTTTTTAGCTCAATATTTACTATGGAAAAAGTGCAAAAAACTATTGGCGGTGCTAACTTTACGTAAAGTTAGCACCGCACTTGTTAAGGTGTTGTTTGCACTTGCACCCCTTCCAGTAATTTGAATGTGGTCGTGTAAGATACCGTTGAAAAGCACGTAAATGGTAGATCATAGTGGTATTTTTCAAAATTTATAAATCATAAAATTTGAAAAAACTGCATAATTGGGGGGGGGTTACATCCCTTCCAAAAACTTCAATGCAAACGTGTAATATCCCGTTGAAAAGCTCGTAAATCGTAGATGAGGCAGGCAGTTTTGAAAATGAAAAAATTACATAATTTAGAAAACTTTTAAATTTAAGGGGTTATTTGCACCCCTTCCAGTAATTTGAATGTGGTCGTGTAACATACCCTTGGAAAGCTCGTAAATTGTAGATCATGCTGTTTTTTTTCAAAATTTATAAATCATAAAATTTGAAAAAACTGCATACTTGGGGGGTGCTTTGCATCCCTTCCAAAAATTTGAATGCAAACGTGTAATATCCCGTTGAAAAGCTCGTAAATCGTAGATGAGGCCGGCAGTTTTAAAACAGAAAAAATCAAATAATTTAGAAAAACTGGTAAATTTAGGGGGTTGTTTGCACTCCTTCCAGTAATTTGAATGTAGTCGTGTAATATACCGTTGGAAAGCTCGTAAATCGTAGATAATGTTGGTATTTTTCAAAATTTATTAATCATAAAATTCGAAAAAACTGCATAATTGGGGGGTTGTTTTTACCCCTTGGACATTTTTCGTTGTTTATGTGCATTACACCAGGAAAGAGCTCGTAAATCGTAGATAATTTTAATAGATTTTAAATTCAAAATTAACATTTAATATTTTTTCGGGGGTGGTTTTCACCCCTTAGACGAATTTAGGGGTTGACGTTCAATACGTCAATTAAAAGCTCGTAAATAGCTAATTTCCTAATTTTTTTTGTTTGTTTTTTGAGATGGCGATGCTTTACGTAAAGTTACACCGCCAATATTGCACTTTTTTAGTTTGTTTAGGTTTTCCTGAGTAAAATGGCGATGCTAACTTTACGTAAATGTTAGCACCGCCAATAGTTTTTATAGGCACGGTGTAGAATTTTTGTTTAGACCATGTTAGTAAATTAGCACATGGGTTTACAGGGAGTTTGGAATATAGGGTGAAATGTTGGATGCCATAAGCTGATACATAGACAGGGTGGTTAAAATATATGGCGGTGTAGAAATTAATTAATTGGTAGCCCATAAGCAATTGCTCATTTAGTATGGTTGCAATGTAGGGCGGAGTGAAATTATAATGAAGAAATGTAGAAATATAAGAAATGCTTTATACAGTGAGGTCCTAAAGTAATGAATAAATTCAATTTCTAGGTTATTATGAATTTAAATGAAAAATTCTGAAACTGCACTTTTTAAATAAAATTATTCAACTGTCCCTTCAACCCCCTAGGGGTACTGCAAGAAAAAAATAATTGCAGTGCTCTTTTATACGTCGTGTCCTCTCATCTACCTTCAGATCAGACTAATAACGATATTTAGGAATCATTTATTATATCGATTAAGAAAAAGTAACGATTATTTGAAGTAGTCGGTATGCGTTGATTTCACATCTTGTTAAGTAATGGGTAGCTTAAAACAAACGATTACCTTTTCTCCATCACTAATGAGTAATACATAGTGAAATATAGAAGGTTAAGCAAAGACGAACGTGTGACTGTCGAACTAATATTATCAGTAAATAATGAAGCTAGAAAACAGTATATAAATATGTCAGTACGTCTCATCACTAAATGAATATTAAATCAAAACAAGGACAAAAATCTTTTATAACCAACTTAAAATAAATAATTAATGACATTGTAAGCAATTTCAATACTCGCACTAATATTTCTTGGAGTAAAACGCCCCATTAACTATAATTGGGGATACATTTTTGTTCCATTAATGAATTAAAGATCAGTACCATTTTGATCTATCATAAAGTCTATTATAAATGTACTGTCAGAAACACATGCCGACAACTGTAAAGTGATATAGTAAAGGATGTTCCAATTTGAGGTTAAAATTTAAATTTGCCGCCATTTATATTTTTTGTACTAGAATATCATATGTTATTTGACAGATGACAAGTAGGAATATTCCGGTTATTAAAAATGGAGAACTATACGACTGAGCAACGCGTGTTTATTATTAAAAATTATTTTAAATTTGGTGAAAGTTGTGCAGAAGTTGGAAGTCAATTTCGTACAGAATATGGAAGAGAAAATTGTCCGTCAAATATTACCATTGGAAAAATTGTTCAAAAATTTTGGAAACTGGTTCAGTAAAAGATGAAAAAAGCAAAACATATCATCGTAGTGGACGTTCAGTGGAAAATATTGCAGCTGTTACTGCTAGTGTTGTTGAACAACCAAAAACAACAATTCGTCATCGTGCACAGCAACTAAACATTCCAAAAACACTTTATTCAGAATTTTGCACAAATATCTTCATTTAAAGGCTTTCAAGATTCAGATAACTCAAGAAATAAAGGCGGTAGACTTTGGTTTACGTCGTCAATTCGTTAATTGGGCCATACAACAGAGACTTGTGAATTTTTTCAACAAAATCATCTTAGTGACGAAGCACATTTTAAATTGGTTGTATTTGTTAACAAGCAAAATTGTCGAATCTAAAGTGAAGCAAATCCACGAGAAATAATGGAAAGACCGATGCATCCACAAAAAGTAACTGTTTGGTGTGGTTTTTGGGCTGGTGGAGTGATTGGTCCATACTTTTTTGAAGATGATAATGGAAATGCTGTTCCTGTGAATGATGATCGATATCGAACGATGAATACTAACTTTTTGTGGGATGAATTGGAGCATACTGATGTTCAGAATATGTGGAAACAATCAATCTTTTGAAACAGAAATTTAGTAATCAAATAGTTGCTCGAACAGGAAACATTAATTTGCCCCTTAGATCTTGCGGTCTAACACCTAGATTTTTTTCTATGGAGTTATTTGAAAAAAAAGGTCTATGCCAACGATCCACAAACAATTGATGACCTAAAGGAGAACTTTATTGGCTGTTTTCAAGTTCAATTACTTGAAAACAGCCAATAAAGTTCTCGCAGAAACCGCCAGAAAGTTATCGAAAATTTTGGCAAAAGATTAGAAGTTTGTCTTACAGCACCAGGTGGTCACTTACAAGATATTGTTTTCCATTACTAAGCCGAAACAATTGTACTATCATTTGAAATAAAAGATTTGATCATTCTCAAATAATTTGTGTATTTTATTAAAAAATTAAAAATTAACCTCAAATTGGAACACCCTTGACATCGCAAATAACAGAAGTGTGCATCTACTGTAGATACTCAATTCTAAAACATATGCTTGATAAATTGATAAATGTATGTATTAAAAAAAAAATAAATAATACTAAAATAAATATTTAATGCCCATGGAATACAACTGTAAGAATACTGATAATATCAACATCAGCTGGGAGAAACTGAACAATAATATCAAAGAATCATCATTGAAAGCTTCAAGAACGTAACACATAAGGAAATGTAAATATAGAGCGAACAAAATACTATGGCTGTCTAAATAGTTAAGAAGAAGATAAATAGAACAATGGAAGAAAACATCTATATACCTAGGGCACCGAGCGCAACAAACAGCTTTTACTGCCGACAAATAAAAATTCCAATAAAATCAACCCACTACTTAAACAATACAAAAATGTACACAGATAATTTGGGCAACAAAAACAGATGGGAATAGTGAAAGGTAAAATATTAAAAGATCTATACCAAACAGATAAATAACAAAATATTGCTCTATTGTAACACCCACGTCATTAATGATGATGAATCAGTACCAGTATTTATATTTACTTCAGAGAAAGTCCTTTGATGATGATTAAAAAGCATTGATATACTTTGTCACGGACTGAGCCAATATAATATATCCATTGCAAGGAGAATATCTGAACAATTTTTATTACTATTCGCCGAAATCGCAGTCTGAACTAAATAAACGAAATGCACCCCTCTTTTAAAATAAGATCTCTGTTTGGTTTATTATTTTATATTTGATAAAACAATCTATCAAGCCACTCAAAAATTATTAAATATATGTAAATAAACACTACAAGCAAAAAATATAGAAACAAAAGAGTCAAAAATACAGCAGATAACAACAGAGGAGGAAACCAGAAAGTCGGAAAAGCATCAAGAAAATAGAAACACAGAAAGGATACTGGCAGACAACGAATAGCAGAATACTACAGATGACAGAACAATTAAAACAGTTCATTAACAAAAGACACAACAAAGTACTCAAAGAATGGAGGACAAATGAGAAAGTAAACTATAGAGGAATCCAGAATCCAATCTCTTGAATACCAGCCTAAAAATGACGACAAAAATCCTAACAAAATAACTAACCAAATAAATACATTAAAAAAAAGAAAAACCGATTTAAAAAAAAATTAACTAAACAGCATGAAATAATGTTTTGTTACAACAAGTAAATACTTTTTATGAAGTCGGTGCCAAGCTAAAGTGAAACTACGTGTATTTTGGGAAATATTTTGGGAAGTACATTTATAAGTTGTACTTTGCAACTTCGCTGTTCAAATTGGCACCGACTTCCGAAAAAATATTTAATTGTTGTAGCAAAAAATTATTTCATGCTTTTTAGTTATTTTTTAAGTCGGTTTTTTTTTTTTTAAAATGTAGATATTTATTTTACAATTTTCATCGATGCAATGGCTTAATTGTATCCAGTTCTCAAATCTAATTAACTTTTTCGATATTGCCCAAAATAAGGTATTTTTCTTTTAAGCATCATTTATTAGCTTGACCAACCTCATTTACTGTTCAATAGAATAACGTTTTCTAGATATCTATATGTATTAAGAAAATTTTGTATGTGATTCTAACTTAGGTGGATCCACTATATTGTGAGTATCATCATTCTTTAGGTCTGTTCATTATATTGACATTCAATTAATAGTCTCCTCTCCGCGGAATCAGTTTTTATTGATAAAGCATAATAGGACGTAGTTTTCAATTCAAATAAACTTTGTCTGATAACAGTTATTATTAAAAATAAAGGTACTTAACTTAAACAAAACTTATATTCTTTATAAAACCTAGTACAGAATTTGGAAAAGTGCCATGAAGATCTATCATACAATTTTACAATTTTATATATTATGAAAAATGTCTGCTATGGAGAAGTCAATTTTTATAAATAAAATATAAAATGTGGGTTCGTTATAATTAAAATGACCTGTTATTAGTAAATTTGCATAACACTCAAGTTTCCTTTTTCAAAATAGTTCTTTTTGGATAGTTCTTTTTCTCCTTGCAAATAAATGAAAGAGTAGGTATCATTGCTTTTTCATCATACTTTTTTTCTGACATTAACAGTTTTACAATGTCATTCATGTTAAAAATTTCAAACACAGGACACAGCATCACAAATCTGCATAGCAGCTAACAATTTTTCTCCGAAAACATTATTTTGAACGTCGATAGGAAAACACAGCCTTCAGCGTTTGCCGCATGCGTTTCGAAATTGTTAGGAAATCTTACCTTAAGAATGTGTTAACAAAGTTTTTCCCGATTTTCTAAAAAACGGTACAAACTATGTTATTGAAAAAATATATGGGACCACTTCGGGATTCCCCGGAACTAATCCAATTTCTTTTTAATTTATTATACATTATACCCCATGTTCCGAACAGTTTTTTCCTTAATATTTTTAATACCAGCGACTCCACCAAAGTTTACTGTATAAAAAGTGGGGAAAAAAAGTTGTTTCCAATTTTTTAAGAAACGGTACAAGCTATAGTATTGAAAAAAAATGGGATCCACTATAAACGGTCAAAATTCCTTGAGACGTTTGCGAATAATCGCTGAACGAACATTAAAAAAACAGACGAATTGAGAATCTCCTTTTTAAACTCGGTGAAAATTATCACTGGAAGACGAACATTAGGTTTGCACATATATGCAGTATTACTAAGAAGACAAATAACAGAGAAAGCATTATAATATAGAAAACCGGCGTTCAACTGTATACTTGACCTAAAAAAAGTCTTCGACAGAATAAGGCGGAAGAACGCATTTCATCTTGAAGACAACAGACAAGTTCCGCTAAACCTTGTTAGCGCTTTTGAAGATATATACAAAAACAGCACAATACAGGCCAGAATAGATGATCAACTCACAGAAGAGAAAGAAATAGGTACAGGTATAAGACAGAGTGACTCCTTAACCCCCTAGTGTTCAGTCTAAATAAGGATTAATAGAGGCCGGAAGAAAGGTAAAGGTTAGAAAAGGTATGTACTGACGTCCGAAAAGATAGGTGGATCGCCTCATAATATAATATAAAGAGACAACCCAATAAAAGAACAGGCAGAAAAAAGATTAGAAGAAGAATATTAAACATTAAATATCTATAAGAAATAAGGCAACTCGATTTTCTATAATATATATCATAGTACAGCCTCCTATAACCGAATAATTAAATCAGAAGTATATACATAATTACATTTGTATTTATTTTGATTATAGTTTTCTGTGCCTGTTTCGACATAAAAAGTGTGTACTTTCAGTTTACCTGTATGAAATACATTTTCCAGATACTTTGAATATGAAATTTTTACACCGCTCAAAATTTAACATCACATTTAAATCTGAACTATGTAGATACTCGTTAATATACTTCCACTAAAACTGATCTTTCTAAACAACTTATTCGAGCAAGAAAAGTTTCCTTTATGTGTTTGTTTCTTGAGAGCATAAATTTTGACACACCAATCTTAATCTTCTATGATTTATGAGAGGAATAACTATTTTCGATGTTCTTTTGTTAGATATATCACATTTTCAATAATGATTCATCGGAGATGAACAGTCAGAGCCTTAAAGAAACTTCTGAAAGTTTACTCGACATAAACTGAAGTTTCATATGGGGACTTATAATGTGGCGTAAATTGTACTATTTATTCTTTTTCTCAAAAACACATAATTCAAAATTTATTTCTTCTTAATTGTGTTAACTAGTAGATTACATTCTAGCCCTCCAACCAATAAAAGATCTACATTCTGAAATTTCCCAAATGGTGTAAATGTTTCACGGAGATTTTGTAAAGAAAACTATTCTATTATTCAGCTCCTGTATAGCAGAAATCGCCTGTATAGCAGAAATCGCATAATTTTATCAAGGAAAAATATGCTTTTAATTTGCCACATTAATAGATGAATTCTCTCGAAATTATTCAAGCAAAAACGTATGTCTAGTCTTTAAGATTGCGGATAGAAGAGCTGGTCATCGTATACGTTCGGATGGACAAGAATGATACGAGAACGATCGAGAGTAACTGGGACAGGGTATAAATGCGGTCGCAGGTCAGGAGCAGGACTGTAGTAGATAGTTGATACGCGTTTGACTCATCGTTGTAATATTCGACGTATTAGTCTAAGGAAAGTAGTGTATTATAAATAGTGAATTTTTGATGTGGAAATAGAGATTATTTTCTGTGTAAAAATTGTTATTGAACTCACTTATTCATAACAGTGGGGATCGGAAGTGGAATTAAGTGGAGTTCAAAATCTCAATTTCGTTAAGGCAACTACAAGAAGCATGGCTACTGAAATGAACGAATGAGGAAATTTTGAAAAGAGCAAACTAGACGGGAAATTAAATAAATTCTGGAAAAACGTGACAAAAATTAGACACAAATTTGAGAAAAAATCTAACAAAGGACAACAAACTTTTGATGAGAAACGGAAAATTGAATTAGCAAACCTTGCCAATAACGATGAACAGCAACAAATTCTGTTTATTACAACAAACATGAACAAAATCTAATTGAAGGGATATTGTCTAAATTACAAGGTGAGTACAAAAGATCAGAAGAAAAAACTGAACAACATTTTGAACAGCTAATGCAAAAGCAGTTAATCAGAAAATATAGATTACGGAATCAGGCATAATGGCAATAATTGATGAAATTAAGATTCTAAAAATTTTAATGTGTACTCGAAAATGGCATTTCAGTTCAAAGAAAAATACAATGTGAAATTAGTACTAGGCAAATTCAAGTGGAAAAGCTTATTAACGGCATTCAAGAAGACTTGCAAATACACTGTAAGTACCAAAGGTTCCTTTATAAAACTACCCACTTGATGATGGTAGTTCATCTTGGCCTATATATAAACGACAAATCGAACCAGTGGCTATAATTAACCGTTAGCCAAGAAAAGCCCACATTTCTAGTATTTTCTCTAAGAGGTCCGCCGTTAGAACTTTTGCGTGCCTTCCTGCGAATGAACAAGATAACTTCGACAAGATCATTGCAGTCTTAGATAAACGATATGACAGCCAATGATTGAGTCAAGTATACCAGGTGTAACTGAGTGGAAAAACCCAAAAATCTGATAAGAGTCTACAAGAATTATAAACAGACATTAGCGTACCAAGACCTACCAGAAAACGTTAAAGACCTATTGGCTACACAAAGTTTTATAAATGTGACTCGAGATGTCGAGGTACAACGAAATCTGGACTTAGTAATAGTACTGAAGCTCTCCGGCGTGTTTTGGAAGAAGATGCTATAATGAACATGTCCAAGCGTACAAGTAGTTTCCATGCAGTCAGAAATAATCGGAGTCGTTCCTTCTAGGAATTCTATCCAAAATTAAGCAAATAATCGATTTAAAGCAGAAGCGGGAAACCAGTGGCGTATGTTATTGCTGTAAATCTACAGGTCATTTCCAACAGAGTTTGAAGCCGGAAATGTGACACCGATGCAACCAGTAGGGACTCGAAGATAAGGACAAAGAGCAGAGTGCAGCAGTACAATGTGGGCGTCCCTTCTGAAAGAATAGCTGTAGATGCCGCTGGTTCATTCCCAGAGTCCAAGAGGGGTAACAAGTACATCCTGGTCTTACAGATTATTTTAGTAAATGGCATGAGGCAAACGCCATACCCAACCAGGATACAACCATGGTGGCAACGGTACTGGTGGAACAGCTGTTTAGCAGGTTTGATGTCCCGTTGGAGTTACATTCGGATCAACAGTGTAACTTTGACTGTAGAACGTTTGTATGATGTTAAGCATCAATAAAACGAGTAGAATGGTAGACAGATTCAACAGGACCTTCGTATAACAGCAACAACCAGCATGATTGGTATGAACATATTCCTCCCTTCTTGTAGGCCTGTCGCTCAGCCGTTCACAACAGCCCAGCTGGCCACGCACGATCTAGTCTGAACGCAGATGTTGGCAACGAACTATTGAATGAAGTCTTGCTTGCTACAATCCCAAGCTAAATTCAGTTGGATACCAAGTGAGAGGAGTAAGGATAAGTCGCCAAAGCTCACATCAGCTTGTGATGGACCATATGAAGTAGTTAAAACCAATAACGACGTCGTCTATTGGATTCGTCGGAATCCGAGGGCCAAAATGAATGTGGCCCATTCTGATCGAGGCAATCAGAATTAAGAAGGGAACGTTACAACATTTAATTTGAGGTAAATAATAGAGGATTTTTTCGAAACTATTCACCGTAACAAAAAACTGATTTACCGATAAATAAAAGGTAGCAAAAATGCATTTATAGTCTTTACGTTTGCGAATAAAAACAGTACCGAGGATACCATTCCTTTCGAGAGGAAATAGTATACGAGTACATTGGACGCACAAGGATGCTCCGAGAATGATCGAGAATATTTAGACAGAATATAAATGCGGCCGCACGACAAGGTAGCCCATTTGCGTTTGACTCATTGTTGAAATATTCGTATTATTAGTCTAAGGAAAGTAGTGAGTTATGAATTATAAATTTTTGGTGTGGGAATTCTGAAAATTATTTTCGGTGTAAGAAAAATTGAACTCACGGAAGATGAATGTTTTTTTGGATAGATAAATAACTCTTATTTTTGGAAGTTGTTGAGAAGTTTTAAAAAACTTTGAACTGAATGTAAAGAACTCAAAACAAAATCCTATTTTTTTTATGTTTCTATCATTAATGAATATCGAAAGTGTCCCAAAAACATACCACACATCTAAGATAATTTAAATCCTTTATGACCCGTGTATATATATGGACATGGTTAGTCGGTGAGTTTGAGAAAATTTATTGGTATTGGCGGTGCCATAAAATGAACCAGACATTGATGTAAAACAAACATTTGTACCTATACAAATACACCAGAAAAGTGATTTACATGTTCGTACAGTCGTTCATCATTGCCACAATGTGAGCTCTTATAAACTCATACTTTTGCCGCCATCTTCCAACTCACTTTTCTAGTAATTGCGTTTTTTACTACCGTTATATACATATACAAAGGGTTTCCGTTCTCGACCCTTTTGTGGTTTCCAGTGGGTTTTTCTTTTAAACAGAACTAAACCCGGACCCAAAACCCTTCTGTGAGAGAATATTCGACTCTACACAAGCCGCTCCCTTTGCCGGATCGAGTCGTCTCTCTCACTTCTTTGATATCGATTTAAACTTTCTCGATGGTTGGTGTAGGTCAGAACCGTATGACGCCACATCATCGCCTATGGATCGTTAATGTTGTCTTTTTGCTCTTTTTTATTACACATTTGTTTTATTATTCTGCCATTAGTTGTTTACTATTTACTTTCGTCGATCTAGTTGCTTTATGTTTAGCGAAACTTGAAAAACTTGAAAAGTTCAGAAAGAAATTAAGAAAGTCTCGCCCTATTGGATCAATATGAACGTTCCTTGCTGGTACGGATCTGTGTTCTACCAGTAGTTGATTTCAACTGGATATTGGTCTTTGAGGTTATATTAAATTATAGTAACTTTTTAAGAGTTTGTGTAAAAAATATATTAAGGTGTTAATTGAAATTCACGCCTTTATAATTGATTAAGTCCATACCATCTATTGTGTTTTAGCAGTCAGCGTTTCATGAACCAGAATGCATTTCTAAGGTAATTCAACTTACAATTTACAGTATATTTTTTGATTAAATACATACAATTATGGCTTACCTACAACAGGGGTCTATTGAAATTATATAAAATGTAATGATTCAATATCAAATAAAATATAAAACGAAAATACCTCCAGTCCGATACACATAAAAAATTGGGATTTTCACATAAATGTAATGTTTTTCCAACTAGATATCATTTTAGAGACTTAATTAATAATTAGATATCGGTAAAACAATATCTACATCATTTGAACATTCTCTTAAACAATTTTGAATAAATTTTATCAATAAATTACACTAATATTTTGTAGTGATCTTATAGCTAACATAATGGGATCTAAAATTGTCCCTTAAAAATTCTCCGATAGTCGTTGTTGCACAATTTATTCCACCAACCTCTAGCACAACTCAGAACTTTTAAGAATCTAAAAATATTCTCAAAAAATGAAACTGTGGTACGTAGTAAATGCTTTGGGTACAAATAAGTGGATGTCAAATTAATTATCATGTATTATCCCTATATTTCTCATCAGAAAAAAATAGAACATAACGCCAACCAGTGGCTTTGCGAAGGGATCATGACCCCCACGACTGCTCCAAATCGTACACATCAAATTGACTAAAATAAAAAGAATACGAGAATTAAATCAAAAATAGATATTGAAAATAATTTTGGAAAGTTGGACTTGATATTTGTTCAGAATCAATGAGATCGATATTCTCTATGGGCGTCAGATAGCTTATATGCATCAATTACTCCGTAAAAAACCTAAAACACCCTACAGCTTTAAGAGGTGTTAAATATAACTTAGTGATTAAAACAGAAACTTTAACTGATTGTATCCTAGAACTAATGAGGATCATGTCTTGACAATTCATCAATCAAACAGTGTATTTCACAAAACCCGGAAATATGACAAGCCATTATTTTTTTAAACTTCTGATGACATATGGTAAAAGAAAAAAGTTTATTTGTCAATGTGAAGACAGACCGCTTCAAATTTTTTTTCAAATATTAAGCTATAATTTTTGCGCATTAGATAGACGGCAATTTTCTGCAAATGACAACCTACTAATCAGGGGATTACATTTTTTTACACTCATAGAAATTAATATTTATGTAGATATGTATGTAGTATCTTACAAAAGTTGTTCAATTTTTTTACATTTGCAATTTGGCAGGGCCCACTTATGATATAATGCATGAACTGAATTTGGAATCATTTCGGGAGTCATTAAAGGTATTGTCCAGAAACGGCAGAAACCTTCCTACTGGTACACCATAATGCGGGGGTGCCCAATTTTGTTAGGAGAGAATCGAGGATTTAAATGTTGTGCATTATGATCTGGGAATATTTGAACTAAGTCTGAATGAATTCATGTCCGCAGAAGATAAATATCGTCAAATTGCCTTCAAAAATAAGGTCCTTTCAAAGTGTTGTTTACTATGCCTGCTCAAACATTGATTCGAGGTATGTACCTACCGTTTGTACCCAGTGAGAACAGTAACGACAAATGTGACAATTTACGATCAACGTGATTTAAAAATAGGTTACATTTTATTATCGTGTCATTTCCGGTTATGTTGTGTGAATGTTTGCTCGTAATGTACCTGGTATCTATTTACAGTACTTTTAGAAATCAAAGCTCTTTCACCATGGCATTAAATAAGACACATGCTTTTTCTTAGCTTTGTAACTTATCTCCGTAACCCACCATTTTTAAAATTGCTAGGATTCCTCTCCCTAATAAACGAGCCATTTTGATATATAATATTAGGTAATGTTAAGTAAGAAACGAAGTAGGATAAACGGCTAAATGATAAAAACTCAAAGCTACGAATCGAAAATAATAGACACAAAATAATTAGTTATTAATCAAGAAGTTTTTACTAGAGCACTGTTGTGAAAACGTTTCAATTCCAAGTCTGGAGTTGTTGCCGATCACTGTATGTGCTTGTTATGCGTTATTTTTTGGATGTTCGCTCAGATGCACAAGTTTTTGTGCTTGTCAAATAAATAAATTGCACACAATATACAATACAAGTTGTTGTTCACAGAACCACGGGTTGATCATATTGTAGGAATTTCTTTCTCTGAGAACATCTGTGGGGAAGACTTTCTGTAAGAGACAATCAGTAATACTGTGGAAATTGCCCCTACTACCCTTGGTTCCATTCTAACTTTAAAATATTTATCTGTTACAGAAAAAAAGTGAGGAGAGAATACCTCCTCAACAATCATTTCTCAATTAGGTGAAATTTCATTTTGGCTGTGTTCGCACTGGTCTCTGCCACTCTGTAATTCCTAGGTTAGAATGTTGATGTCAACAGAAACTGTCTGAGATAATTTAATTGTTTTTGTCCACAATTGCATTCATTCCCAATAGGATGTTTCATTAAATTGTATTGTTATCTAGTTGTGAGCTATATGTAAAATTTCAAGACTCTAGTTCTTCTGAAAGGTACTTTACATTTTTTGCAACATTCTAATTCTATTCTAAAAATGGATATCTTAATACTACATTCAGTACGTTCGACATCCAGAACCTCACATGCACTATGGCATATAATTCGGAAACTAGTTAATAAACTCCATATTCTCTAAATGGAGTTTGACAATATAAATAAATAAAAACGACAAAAAGTTAATGTCAGCTGTGTTTTCAAAGACACGTTGACTTCGTTTACTTTTCCTTGCTAATTTTCAAACTTGGCTCGAAGTAAGCACCCTTTAAAAATATTCTGTTGGAGTATATTTTAATAAAACTTCGGAAATATCTTGGGTGTTTTTTTTTTCAAATTACCGGCGTCGGAGTTAACGCAACGTAGAGGAAAATAATCCCAGTCATTACTCTTCATTTCAGGAGATTGCGAGTTGTACCTTATTTGTCTTTATTGAAGTCAGTATACATTGATTAATAGGGTTTATCTTTTGAATTTCCAATTACACACAATGAATTACGTTACAGTTATTGTTAATGTGACTCGTTTGGTAGGAATTAATTTAAATATCAGATTTTCAATTTGAAAATTAAGAGATTTTTCGTGGAGAATAAATACTTCGACTTGTCGGAATTTGTTTACTTACCTCGCGCAAAAACTTCTCGAGCACTGTTAATCAGTTTCATGCTTTCATGGAAACTAGTTAAAAACACAAAAATAATTTTTTAATCACAATTTGATGAGGGTATTTTTCAGAAAACTTAGTACCATCAACTACCCACCCGGTAGAAATAATTCTGATGAAGCCAGACTTGGCGAAACATATGTCAAATTTAAAGAAATAAAAAGTGAAAATTTAAACAAATGTTTGTTGTTTTTAAGTAATCTTATAACTGTAACTCTACTTCACGCTATAGTGCAACCATCCTGTATATGCTGCTATTTATTTTTCACCGAATATAACATTTTTTTAAACACCTAACTATAATGCTACTTCACCCTATATTTCAGCTATGCAACTGATTAAGGCCTACGCTATGTAACAATTATATCTGACAATTCTTGAGCCGCCTTGTAATTTCTCCCCACCCTATATTTTAACCACCCTCTGTAAGCAAATATTTCTAACAGTGTTTTAAACACAGTGTATCACTATACTTTTGCTTCGCCCCATATTTCAGGCATTCGATATAGTAGGGTGCAGCTGTTCTCGCTCTATCCTATATAATATTTTTTAACATTTTTTTTGATTTACCCTGCAAAACGATAATTATATAATTATAATTATGGCCCACCTAATATAACATTTTACGACCCTTTATAACTATGAATCCACCAATCCTCAACATATTTTACCAAAACAGCAACTTCTGATTTGCCACCCTATATAAAAAAAATTTGAACTGCTTTGTATAACTATAACTCTACTTCCATCTATATTTGAACAATACTATAGGTACTGCTGTCAATTAGACACCCATTATAACTTATTTGAACCATCCTGTATAACCATATTTTTACTCTACAAAATATTTCAACCAGCCTGTATATAAATAACTAATAAAATAAATAATGCTTTATTTTAGGTTTAAACTAGGATATAACATCTTTTTTACAGATTACATTTTTAACAAATGTATACAAAACCTTTAAATTAAATTAAAATACATATTTATTCCTAAAAATATTTACCTTATGGGATGTTTTAATAGTCTGTGGAAGAGAATTGTATACCCGTAACCCTTCCACAAACAATGTTTTTTCTAACACATTAGTGTGAAACCTCCCTATAAAATACTGGTAACCTGTTCTTAAATTATAATTTATCATGTCCGATCTTTTTATCAAAAAACCTGTCAGAAACTGAGAAATTAAACCGTTTTTGATTTTATGTATAAATATCAAATTATCTTCCTCAACCATTTGTTTAATATTAAGAAATTTTAGTCTAGATAACATATCCCTTATACTCGTATACCGATTGCATTTTAACAGTACACGCATAGCTCTATTTTGCAATATTTGCATTTTATTTGCTGATTATTGCAGTACATCAATAAGGAGATACAATAAGTAAACTGCGGATATATTATTGCATTATAAATTATACGCTTCGACCATTCGGACAATTTGTATCCTATCCTCCCAAAGTATCCAATTTTCTTACCTAGTTTTTTACACATATAATATACATGAACATTTAGGTTTAATTGTGGATCTAGCACAATTCCAAGATATTTTATTTCTTTAACTTGATCTATTACTTCACTATCCATCTTTATTTCAAAGTTTCCCTCATCAAATGATTTACAGTTGTCTTGTTCCGAAAATCATACATTTTGTTTTATTAGGATTGAGTTTTAATTTTTTAAACCTTTATTTATTGTTTGCACTACTTGTAAAAAGTTTCTTCCTGCTGAAGATACCACGGTATCATCCGCATACAAATTAACAAAACTATTACAAATATAATTATTTATATCGTTTATGTAGTGTATAAAAAGTAGAGGGCCCAGGACACTTCCCTGGGGTACACCATATTTAACCTCAATTTTATTATCTACTTTAGTAGTTTGATATCTATTACTCAAGTAATTTTCTAACCATTTAAGAACCGTCCCCTCTATTCCATATACTATACAAACGTTTATCAATTTTTTGCGGTCTATTGTCTCAAAAGCTCTTTTTAAATCAATGAAAACACTTACAACAATGTTGCCTACATCTATCTGATTTTTCCACTGTGACATCACAAACTGACACGCACTTTCACAGGAATGGTTTCTTCGGAATCCAGATTGACCCACATATAATATTTGATTCTGTTCTAAGTATAGAATCAATTACTCATGCACCAATACTTCTAGAACTTTTAAAACAACGGGAAGTACATTTATTGGACGTAGTTCCTCTGGTTGCTTAGGATGAGTAACTTTTGGCACCGGTATGATAACACTACCTTTTAAAGCTGTAGGCACTATACCAGTTTCCAGTGATGTATTTATTATATTTAATAAGGGATACCCAATAACCTCAAATAACTTTTTTAGCGTATTTACCGACATCACAGTGTCCCCCGACGACTTATTTTTTAATATTATTTATTGTTTTCTTTAACTTATTTAACGAATTTTTTTTTTTAATTTTCAATATCTGGTAAAGGAATTCTTGTTACAATATCCTGCACACTATTTACAAAAAAGTTATTTAATGAACTTTCTACATTATCATTTTCAATATTTATACACGTATAATTAATAGTTTGTGTGTTCTTATTTACATTTTGTTTGAGGGTCCTCCACATTTTCTCACTATCATGATGATTTTCACTGATTTTCCTTTCGTAATAATCTTTCTCCTTTTTACGAATCAATACTACAACTTTGTTTATTTGTATTTTATAGTCCTCAAAATCGCTGATACTATTTGTAAATTTGAAAGTTTTATACAGTCTATCCCTCTCCTTCTGCTCCCTTTTTATTTCATCATCCAACCATTGATACTTTTTCATGAACAATACTTCTTTTAGTGGTGATATATCTTCGACAGCTTTGCTTACATTGTCACTAAAATTTTGGTACAAAGTATTTACATTAATATTTGTATAATCCCATTCTTGTCTTATTTGTTCCAGTTTTATTTCCCGAAGTTTAGAATCGTGTAAGCCTCGAAAATAGTGTTTTTTGTCTATTGTTATTTCATCATAGTTTGATTGTAGTCCAATAGTTTCATGGTCACCTATAATAGGATATATCCTGTCAGTTTCTTGTATTTTAGTAAAATTTGTATAAACATGGTCCACTAGCGTTTTAATGTCTTTAGCACATCGTGTAGGTTTTGTTATAATTTGCTTGAACCCTAATGTAGTTGTAATATTCAATATTATTTTCTTATATTGTTTTAGCATATTTATGTTAAAGTCGCCAGCTATTATTGTCTTATTCCTAATACATCCTCTTCGTTTAAACTTGCAATGATTGTTTGTCATCATAGGCTGTTTTTCAATTAGTGATTTTGTTGCGGCAATTTTAGGACGTTAATTGAACATGCTACACTGATCACCATAAGGTTAAAGTGTATTATTCTCAATGACGTTTATGTGTACGTAAATATTTACAGAATAATTCAATAATGTGTTTTCCAATTATTAGAGCACAAAGTGTTTTTGTGTCGCCCTGTACCGTAATTTTCGGGCGTTAATTGGAACATACTTCATGTTTTATGATAAAGTTTTATGTTTACTTGGTAAACCTACATAAAACATCCCAAAGGCACAGTTATTTATTGTGCTCATTTGTGCGAGCCAGTGCTATAATTGGAACATTCAGTGGTTATCACTGTGCCGCACTGTGCTCAATTGTGCGCTAATTGGAAAACAGCCATAATGTACAACAACACATCCGTGTGAAACCGGCTTCACCTTTGACACAGACACAGCGATCTCCGCTGCCCGATTTTTTTGTTCTAATACATTTTTTGTTACTGAGCTCTTTTGATTTGTAACTTTTGGTTTTATAATTTACGGTTCAATTTTACTTCGGTTTTTTACAACTTCAGAATAACTAGGCTGTTGTTGCTGAATTACACTTATAAGCTTCTCTGTTTTTTCTAACACTTCTTTTGTTTTAATACTGATATCTTCCTTTTCTTCTTGTTTTAATTTCAGTTCAGCTTTTTTTAGACAGTTACTACAGAACCACTTAATGCTTGCATGTTCTTGTTTCAGCAGCACTACATCCTTAATTTTCGTACATACTAAATGGTACAAGTTTTTACAAAAATCAAATTTTATACACTTCGAATTTACGATAAAATTGTCAGAGCAGGGCGCACACACGTGTGCACTCGACGACGACATACTATATACGCATCTATATGCATCTGCTAGGTGCCAGCAAATATAACATTGTTTTAAAACTTAACTGGAATCCTGCTCCACTTATTTATGCAACTGCTAATGGACTCGGCTATATAACCATTTTTCTGATATGTTTAACATTTGTTATGCACACTGTTTTACTATAAATCTACTCCATCCTCTGTTTCAACCACCTTGTACATGCAACTACTTATGGGCCACCCAGTATAACATTTAACGTACGGAACAGCTCGTAGATCATAACATCTCTTTATAATACTTTTTAAATCTACCTGTATAACTGTAATTATACTACGCTATATATCTCAACCATCTTATATACGCAACTACTTGTGGATATAAAATATTTTTTTCATCCACCGTATAAACTATAATTTCACTGCATCTTATATTTCCTCCACCCTGTATAAACAACTGCTTATAACATTTTTTTAACCCATTTCTTAACTATAATAACTCAATAAAATAATTCAAAAATCCTAACTGCTTTCATAACACATTTTTTCTAAGATTTCTTTATCCACCATGTGTATTTATTATTCTATACTACCCTTATTTCAACCACATTGTATACTTATTGTACACTTATTGTATACAGCAGTTGCCAGCTTCCCATAAAATTGCTGACTTGCTCTCCCCTGGACCAAAAAAATTCTGATTTGTTCCTCTCTATTTTGCCCCCCTCTAGGACAATTTTTTTTTCTAATTTGGCCCCTCCCCAAACCAAAAGCTGGGTACGCCCTTATTATATTTATGAGCCAGACAAGGTAACATTTTGTTATTCACCCCGTATAAATATAATTCCAATGCACCCGTTTTTTAACCACCTGGTATAAGCAATTATTTATGGCCTAACCAATACAACTTTTATAAACCACCCCGTATAACTAATTCCACTCCCTCTTATTTTAACCACATTGTATATATGCAGCTGTTTATTGGCCACCTAATATAACTATTTTTAAAGATTTTTTTAACCCATGTAATTCTACTCCGCTCTATGTTTCACCTATCATATATATGGAACACCCTGACTCAATTTACCTAAATATAATTTGAAACCCATATTTTTTTGTGCTATTACATTAAAAATAGTCGTTCTAAGGTTTAAACCCATAGAACTTACCTTCTTCTAGGCTCTTGGAGTTAAGATTACCTCCTTGGATCAGCTATGAATTAATTACATTAGCATATTCCGAATTTTGAATAAAAGCTAAGCTAATGCAAGTAATAGAGTAATTGTGTTACGTAATATCGTAGAAGTTTATTACTATATCTACTGTTTCATCAATGTAGCGAGAAAAAATATATACCGGATTTTAAGTCAAACTATAGGCTTTACAACAACAAAAAAGATTTAGCAAATCAGTTCAGTAGTTGTTACGTGATGCCCGAAGAAACAAACAGACAAGTACAATTTTATAATAGTATAGAAGAAGATAGAAGATAAATAGGTATAGATAAGTAAAACAGCGCCATACGATTGTAAAATAGTGTATTTATAAAAAAAATCTAATTATTTTTTTTTAGAATAAACCTAGAAGTAGATAGTTCCTTAATGTCTAGGCTTCAAGAATTGAAGTGATTGGTTTGCAATTATTAAAATGTAATATACATGTATGTGATCTAATTTAGGAAAGGTATGATCTGTCTGTAAAGAATGGTATACGTAATGTAGCAAAGGTGGAATTACTTTTGTTTAATCTGAATGAGTGTTCATCATAAAGGGTTTCTGCAGGTCATACCTATATAAAACCTATTGCGCTCTGAACAGGTTATTCTATAAACTCCTAGGGCCTGTTTCATAATCAGCTTGTAACTTTTAGTTTCGTAACTTCTACAATTTCGTTTCGTAATTCGACAAAATTACAACAGAGTTACAACTTGTAAAATCGAGTTCTCTATCACAATTTTGATATCATTCTCAGTTGCGTTATTAATGATAATTTACATTTGAAATCTCAGAGACTTTCTGCAAGCCAGCACTGTTATAAAGTCATTTCGCTAATCAATTTATTTTCGTTCAAACAATTTTTAACCGACTTCAAAAAACGGAGGAAATTCTTTATTCGATACTTCGGATAATACTTGACAACTTATATACTTTAACTCTATCCTATTAGGGTCTAGTGAGGATCCTAATGTAGTTCCATATTCAGAAAACGGAAAAAAGAATTTTTTGGCAATACAATTTGGCGGAGGAGTGCGTATAAAATAATTATAGTTTAGAAAAACTAAAAAAACACACGTTAATAGTAAACCGAACTAAAAAGTAGAAAATATTTTTTAATTATGAAAAGTTTGTGTTTCAGCAATAGAAAGTCCAACAATCAATTATAATTAATTAATTAGGAATAAGATTAAAATAAAAATTAAATTATTAACTAAATAATTCAATCCATATTAAAAAAGCGTGGGGTGCAATTTAACATATTTTCATATAAAACCTATTTGTGTAAACAACTACCAATCAAATAATTGTAACACTTAATATCTGTCAGCCCACGCTTTTTTACTATGGATTGAATTATTTAGTTAATAATTAAATTTTTATTTTAATCTTATTACTAATTAATTAATTATAATTGATTGTTGGAGTTTCTATTGCTGTAATACAAACTTTTCATAATTAAAAATTATTTTCTACTTTTTAGTACGGTTTACTATTAAAGCATGTTTTTTTAGTTTTTTTAAACTATAATTATTTGTTACCTTTTTGTCTTATAAAACAGGGCATGCCCGTTGCCCTGAGTTTGACGCTAGCGACATTGCATTTTTAATCACCCTCTTGCGATCCCTCGGCACGTTTCTCACCTTATATTGGATCGGGTGAATTCAGATAAGTAAAAATTGCGCTGTACAGGTTATAGTTGTGAAGTAATTTACCTACGACTTTGTTAAAAGGCACTATCGCTTTCACATGTCACATGCTCAATAATTTCCTTAATGTTAATAACTACTGTAATAATCCACAATGGCGTGAATCTTCGCACTTTGAGGTAACTAAATTTTTAGAAACACCCTGATAATCCACAAGTAATTACGTGAACTTTTTCCGCATAGTTTGCATACATTTCTGATTATTAATAGTTTATTAAAAATTGCAACCCTATTCAACTAGCCACTAGTACATAAAAACTTATTTTTAGCTTAAACAAAACTTAATTTACATTTGTCATTTAGTAGAAATAGAGAAACGACTCCTCTGTCTAAACCGACGCTATGATAGTTGCCGCCTTCCTGCAGCATAAACCCAGTAATAGCCAGATTAAATACACCGGACACGCCTACCGACACACAACCAATCACCACACAGCCTCGTCATCATCGACATCCCCATCAATCGACCGTTAACTATAAACAAAAGAAGCAGAACAAATTCACACTCACTTCAGTTACCTAGTGACCCTTGGGGAGTAGGCAGTTTGAGACCCCTAGTTCGATCTAGATTCTGTAACTCTTTCACTCTTTTGCCTCTTAGTAATGGCTCCAAAGTAAGAGTCGAAACGTCGAGTATTTAATAAATCCAGACGGGGTTCTTACTCAGGACCTAGCCGTGTTCATAATAATGACCGCATATATATGCCAATATATCAATATTAGTAAATTATTATATCAATATATTATCGACTTGACCATACAATGTATGGTATTACACTCCCTCTAAGGCACACTATGTGTGCCTTTAGGGGAAAATTCACTAAACCCCAGATATCCTAGATATCAAAAGGGTTTAGCTCTGTGGGAGCCCTTGCCAGGTTCTCAGGCCTGTGGTTGGAGTCGTGGCGGCAGTTTCCCATGAATTTCCTGACCGTCCGGGCCGTTCCTAACAGGACGGCTTTTTTTAATAGTTTGCTTAGATCTGTCAATCCTCTTCCTCCTTCATACCGTGGCAAAGTTGTACGTTTGACAGAGCTCTTTGGGTGGTGATTTTGAGCTTTTGTTAGTAAAACTCGAACTTTTCGTTGTAATTGTTCAATGTCAGTCTTGCACCAATTAACTATACCGAAAGAGTAACTGAGCACTGAACACGCATAGGTGTTAATAGCCTGAAACAGATTTTTACTGTTTAATTTAGTTTTCAACAGTCGTCTTACCCTTCTATAAAACTCTGCTGTTAGGTCCTTTTTCATAGTCATGATATCAATATATATTATTATCAATATTACTAATTTATTATATTGTATGTATGCATTATATATATATTACTAAATTATTTAACTGTTTGCTTTTTTTCTAATTTACTAATCACAATTTGCCAGTTACACCAGTCATTTTGTAACATCATGTAGTTACAATGAAACCAAATTTAGCTCCCGTGATTTTAAAGTTTTAACAGCGTTTCACAGACTTAAAAATACGTCTCTCTGTAATTTTTCCACGTGTATGTCGATGTATATTTCCATTGACAAAAATATTCCATAAATACTCTAACAAGTCATAAAAACCGCATTGTAAACAGTACATTTTTACGTAATTGTTTAAGAAACAAATATTTTTACCAGTACTTTTTCGGAAATATTTTATATGTCGAGAGTGGTCTCGTTTTATTATATTATTCCTGTTAACCGATGCTGCCTTATCGTTAAGTATCATTTCCCTCAGTAAAACTGCGAACGTATGGAAATAACTTGGCACTTTCTACTAGTTTTATGCAGTGCTGTGTGTTTTTTTATGTATCAGTAATCGACAAAATCTTTGGCTTATATTCGTTTTAAGTTAATTTTAATTGACTGTTGTTTTATTCAGATGTATTTGTACTAGATAATAAACATTTTTTTCTAAAACGTTTCTAACTAAAACAAACATGACAATTAGAATTTTGATGTAGTGATGTCAGAAGTAAGAATGACAATAATTATAAAGTTTCCTTATATTGCATGTAGCAAATCACAAAAACTAAAACTTCAAATAGAGCCCCCAAAGCAGTTGCAATCCTCGGTAGACCCCATAATAAAACTATTGCTAACAAAGTAGATAAACACAGATCCAAAGTAAATTAGTATCTACTAACAAGTATTTAAGCTACTACAGTTTGCTTAGGTCAAGCACCGAAAGAGAATGTTACCTACACATTGGATTCTTATGATTTAGTGTGATAATTGTCAGGTAGTAAGTCCACACAAGCATCTACTTGTAAGAAGTAGGAGATGAAAAATGTTCTCAATCAACT
The DNA here is from genome assembly GCA_034190945.1 of Octodonta nipae. NCBI lineage: Eukaryota > Metazoa > Arthropoda > Insecta > Coleoptera > Chrysomelidae > Octodonta > Octodonta nipae. The sequence goes on from CM067216.1 coordinate 151,542,455, forward strand.
TTCCATTGACCAGTTACCAGGATTAAAAACCCTCAAAATGTTTTTAACGATTTCTCCATCATAAAAACAGTAAAAAAATTTAAATCTATATGTTTGGTTATTTTCAATGTTAATTGAAAATTTTTAAGAAAATTATCGTTTACGTTATGGAATTTAACCAGTTGCCTAATTTTTTTTACATAATTTGATTTAATTGACGTAACCAAGTTGATGGAGGTTAGATTTCATCTACTAAGTCTATCAAGTAGATGCTTGTTTGGGATTACTACCTTATTACTTATAAGAATTCAATGCCTAGGTATCCTCTTTCTTTCGGTGTTTGATTTAAACAACCCGTAACACCCGCTCCTAGCTGCGATTTTGTTTGTTATAATATATTGGAATCGCTTAGAGTGCGATCAAAGAATTTTAGAGACTTCGTTAAAATGATAATGGAAAACCTAGGATAAATCATTTTCGTTATTTGATATAATATCAATAAATTTAACGGAAAAAAGTATAAAATGTATTTTTTGCGAACAATTATCCTAAAGATTTGACTAATAAAGTGTTAAACAAAATTGAATAAAAAAACAGTCGCTCGAAGAACTACTTAAAACGAAGATAACCACAAGATAATAACAACTATACCATACATACAGGGTCTTTCAGAAAGACTAAAAAATAACTCAATTCAAAATTCAAAAAGTTTCATTTATACAATTAAATTCCCTGCGAATATAATAAATGTTATATTGTAGAGACCTCTAGGCCTCTAAATGTACGACGTGTGAACACAAAAATTACATAAAGAGGCGACAATTCAAAAAGTCACAACACAAAATGAGAATTACACAAGCCTACTTTAATTTTATTAAATGTAAGCGATTGTATCGCAACTACTACCATAGAATTCAGCCGTTCCTGGTTGCTGATATCAAGGATGAAATTAGTAGCAGTCATGTCCTTTTGAACAATCTTGTGTCTTACCTAGGAGCGCCATATAAAATTCTAAGGATAACTCTTTAAAATTCTTCCAGTTTGATAGGGACTTTATTTTTATATGATCTTCGAATTTTTTTAGTTCTACTCTGTAAATATCATATAGCAGTAAATTCTCTTAGTTACATTTACACTTCTTACTGTCATTTATTTTAATTTCAACTTGTACATTGAGAATTTTGCCTTCTAATTTTTTTTACTTTTTCTTATTCTTTGCCTTAATTTAAAACGGGATCTGATTTACACCTTGAAACGTTTGGAAATTTTGAAATGCGCGTACTTTTTTTTTCAAGTGTATGTATGTAGTATTGTTCGCAACAGTCCATAAACACTAAAATAATTATATTAGAATTTCTTCCAATAAAAGATAACGATTGATTTTACATACTTACCATCAATTAGATAGTATAATTACAGATTTAAAGTTAAAATATCTCGTGATATTATCCCCGACTCTTTACGTTGATATATCCGTTCCGTAAATTGCCCCAATTTAAATGGTTAAGGCAAGGCGTTTCTGCGATTATCTAAATTGATTTTAATAGGATCCAATATAAAGTATGTTGTATTATGTAACAGACAATGACCGCTCTTGTAGTGCGTTTTTGTCTTGTCAAATATCGTTCTAAGCAGTCTACTATTGCAAATCATTTATTTTATTATTTTTGCGTATTTTGTTCTATTGTTAACAAAATAATTAACGAAACAGATAATTTCCTTAAATGTGAGATTTTATTTAATATAGTAAATTTGTTGACATGCTGCTAAAAACAGTTTTTTTAATTAAAGTTAAAGCCTTTAGTTTTCTATAACATTAAATTTGATGTGGCATAAATATATCGTTGACAATTACAAAATTTACTTTATTTAAAATACTCATGTCATAAGGAAAAACGTTTTCTTACTTGAATGTGTTACCTAATCTTAGTCTGCTTTTTCAGAACTTGCCACACTGTGCTTTTCCATATTATATTCTATATGGCTTGATTTATTTCGTTTCGTACTTATTATAAATATCATTCTGAACTTTTAACACAATCTCCTGGCTTATTTGAGACAAGCTTTTTCCACCTTAACATTTGTTATCTACTTATCTCATTTACTTCCATACATCATAAGTTGCAATTTTAAATATTTTTTTATGATATTGTGAGAAAAAGCTATATTTTGTACTTATTATAATTATCATTCTGAAGTTTTATAACAAAATTTCCTGGGTTATTTGGGACAAGCTTTTCCCACCTTAACATTTATTATCTATGTCATTTATTGCCATACTCATAAGTTGCAATTTTAAAAGTTTTTTATGATATAATTATTCATAACTCCATTCAAAATTCTGTTAAAGTTGCCTAATATATTCCTTGTTATTATATCTATAAATGCATATTAGATTGTGACCATGTAACAGTATACAAAATTAGCAAACTTTACCAGTAAATATTTATGTCTTGAATAATCGAAAAGGTATCACCAATGTCAAGGTTTTGAAATCAGCTGGTTTCGGCGCACATGCTACTTTCGCCAAACGGAAACAAACGTAACGCTTATACTTTTAAATTTAGTTTTATGTAAGCATTTGGCAGGTTATCAATTAGACGAAATTAGCGTTAATTGAGGTGTGCAGATCGGTGTAAACATATTATTGGCTGCTTGTGAACATTCTTGCAGAAAACAATAGTTTATATTTTTAAGTAATGGCTGTGTTTCTAATCTTTTTTCAATATGTAGCGATTATTTCAAAAAATCAATAGATTAATAGTACTACTAAATTCACTGTACCTACTGTTTTATCTCTCATTCCAATTGTTGTTTTTTTACTACACCTATATAAAACATAAATGATTTAAAACGTATGCGATTGGCATGCATAAAATGATATTGAAACATAATACAGGGTGTTTTCTGAATGTTATTTGTGGCATCTTCTAGTTTATTTTAGATTTTCTTGGGAATAATACCACATCAGAGTTCAAACTTGTGTATATTTTAAAACCAACGTTTCAAAATCCTGTCGGATTTCGTTTTCAATGGATATAAATTTATAAAGTAAAATTGAAATATATGACAATTATATATTTCAATTTTACTTTATAAATTTATATCCATTGAAAACGAAATCCGACAGGATTTTGAAACGTTTGGTTTTAAAACATACACAAGTTTGAACTCTGATGTGGTATTATTCCCAAGAAAATCTAAAATAATACAGGGTGTTGGTAAAACCATTGCCAATTATAAATGTTAATGAGTATGGGTTCAAGGTCACGAATAAAACTTATTCTCGCCTAAACATAGAAGCAATTTAAGAAACCAATTGAAATTAGATTAATAAGGTCAAAATGGTCACTTATTTAATAATATTTTGGTGGTGAAAAAAGAATTGATCAATATAATAAGAAAAACTAAACTGAATTTGAAGGTTGGTGTAAAGTCACTAATGATCATTTTCTTGTTGTTTCAGTGTTGAAAGATGAACCCGACGACCTTACACACTTGGCTCCAGTAGCTGGAGACGTGTGCGTTCCATTGGATGACAACCCCCTCTTAAATGACATGTTCGATGACATATTGTTACGCGAGAATTTTGCGCCCCTTCTTCTTGCTGACGAACCGCCAACGGATCCCTTCATCTCATATAGAGATTATCAGGATCCATCACCACAGCTACTCAGTCCAAATTTATCAAAGGTAAGTACAATAAATAATTTTCTGATATAATTTACTATGTACTGGAAATTTGCAACCCTTACTTAACTATCCGCATCAAAAAAAAAAAAAAAACACCGTAACATTATAACGATAGGTTTCAATACATTTCAAGTCTTTATTAGGTTCGTTCCAACAGAACGAATTACCGATACACAATCGATAATCGTATTGCGCGGTGACGAGTACCGTTTGCAGTGATGATACGCGCAATACGATTACCGGTGCTTATTCGTTTTACGTCGAGTTGGAACACGCCTATTATATTAAGTACGGTCCAAAACTCATATATTAACTAGCCGTTACCCGCGGTTTCACCCGCGTATGGAGTGTGAAACATATGGGCTATCCAATATAACAATTTCTTCTAACTTTGTTGAACCACTTAGCATAACTGTAAATCTACCAATCCCGAACACATTTCACCCAAACTGCAAGTGCTTATCGGCCATATTATATAACAATTTTATTCAACATTTTTTTGGAACCACCTTCACCATATAGTGCAATATTCCTGTATATGCTACTGTTTATTTGTCACCCAATATAACATTTTTAAATTACCTAACTATAGTTCTACTTCACCTTATACGCTATGTAACAATTATTTCTGATAATTTTTGAGCCACTTCGTAAACTATAAATTTAACCGGCCTTTATATTCAACTTTTTCTAAAATTGTGTTAAACACAATATATAAATATAATTTTGCTCCATATTTCAGGTATTTCATATAGCAGGATGCAACTGTTTCTGGTCTACCTTATATAACAATTTTTTTAACATTTTTTAATCCACCCTGTAAAACTATGACTCTACTAAGCCCCGATCTCAACCAACATATATATACAACTACTTATAGGCCAACCAATATAACATTTTTTGTACCACTCTATATAACTAATTCACCAATCCCCAACCTATTTCACCCAGACCGCAACTATTGATGGCCACCCTACATAACAATTTTATTTAATATTTTTAAGAACTGCCTTCTATTGCTAAAACTTCCATCTATATTTAAACTATTTTGTATATACTGCTGCCAATTATTCACCCATTATAACTTACTGGTCTATCAGTTTTTGAACCACCCTGTATAACTACGCAATAATTAACCATTTTTGAGATATTTTGTTAGCCATCCTGGAAAATATAATTAGTCTCCGCCTTATATGTCAACTACCCCGTATATGGAACTTTTTCTAACATGTTTTAATCACACTGTATAACTATAATTTTACTTGGCCCCATGTTTCACAGATATGTGGATATATGCAACAGCTCATGTTCTATCTTTAAAAAAATTAGAACAATTGTTTATCCACACTATTTAACTATAATTCAACCTCCACCCTCTATTTCAACCACCTTGTATGTGCAACTACTTATTGGCCACCCAGTTTGGCATTTTTTGTACCACCCTGTATGAATATAAATCCAACAATTCCCAATAAATTTCACCAAAACTGCAAATGCTTTTGGAGCACCCTATGTAACAATTTTTAAAGATTAAACTACTTAACTCTACTCCTTCCCTATATTTCAAATATCCTATCTGTACAACTGATTATAAGCTACACTATTTCACATTTTTTCCTCATATTTTTTAAAGCAGAGTATAAAATATAATTTCTATTCATTTCTCCTTCATTTACATCTTTTTCTAACCTTGTATAACAATAACTTGACTTCGCCCCATATTTCAGGTACTCCATATATGCAACAGCTCATGCTCTACCCTACCCGATATAACAAAATTCTTTTAACTTTTTTTACCCACACTGTATAATTATTATTTTACTCCACGCTTTATTTCAACAACCTCTGTATATGCAACTACTTACGGGCCACCCAATATAACATTTTTTTCAGCACTCTGTATACTTAGAATTCTAGTCCACCCTATATTTCATCTATCCGGTATATGAAACAGCTTGTGGAATTGTAACATTCCTTTATAATATTTTTTAAACCTTCCTGTATAGTTGTAATCATACTCTGTTACATATTTCAACCATACTATAATGTGTTACTTGAAAATTTGTGAACTACTTGTGGATATAAAACAATTTTTTAGCCACCCTATAAACTATAATTCCACTTCATCTTATATTTCAACCATCCAGCATAAACAACTGCTTCTAACATTTTTTTCAACCCATTTCATCACTTTATTAATCGCTTAAGAAAATTCAAATATCCTAACTGCTTACATAACATATTTTTTTATCCACCCTGTATAAATATAATTCTAATTTATCCTTATTTCACCCACATTGTATATGCAACTACTTATGACACTAACAATATAACATTATGTTATCCACCCTGCCTAAATATAATTCAACTCCAGCCGTGTTTCAACTACCTGATATATACAACTGTTTATGGTCCACTCAAAATATCTTTTTCGAACCACCCCGTTTAACTTCCCCTTTATTTCAACCACATTGTATATATCCAGCTACTTTCGGGCAACCTAATTTACCTTTTTTTTCAAGAATTCTTAAATACATCTAATTATTTTCCGCTATCCTATATATGGAACACCCCGTAAAATTACACTTGATATATCAGTTGAATTTTTTTTAAAGCGAAACATGTTAAATATTTCCCATATTCCGAATTTTGAATAAAAGCTAAGCTGATGCAAGTCTCTAATATTTGGTCCATGCGATGGAACCAATTGATTAATTGTGTATTACCGAACATGGTAGTAGTTTTTCCCCTATATCTACCGTTTCTTTCAATGTAGGGAGATAAAATGTATACCAGATTTTAAGTCCAACTATAAGCTTTGCAACAAAAAAAGATTCAGCAAAATCAGTTCAGTAGTTCTTACGTGATGAGGTAACAAACAAACAAACAAACAAACAGACAACTACAAGTTTATAATAGTACTAGCCGTTACCAGCGGTATCACCCGCGTACGGAATGTTCAAGCTTTCACAAAAAGAAATAATTTATGAAATTAAAAAATTCCTACCTTGTTTAAACCACCCTACTTAATTATAAGTCCACCAATTACGAATATATTTCACGCAAACTGCAACTACTGAACTAACCCTACTTCATCCTATATTGCAACCATCCTGTATATGCTGCTGTTTATTTGTCACCTAATATAACTTTTTGAACACCCTATATTTCAGCTAGGCAACTGCTTATGGTCTACGCTGTATAACAATTATTTCTGATATTTTTTTAACCACCTTTTTAAAGTACAATTTCCTTTTACCCTATATTTGAATCACCCTTTATATGCAGCTTTTTCTAACATGGTGTTAAACACACTCTAATACCTTAATCTTGCTTCTCTCCATATTTCAGATATTCCATATAGCAGAATACAACTGTTCATGGTCTACCCTATATAACAATAATTTTTTAACTTTTTTAGTTCCACTCTGATGGAGATACTGGTGGAACCCTTGGTGTGTCACAAATTTAAAAACACCGTTTTGCACCCTAACACCAAACTTTTATTTAAACACTCACCCAAATTGCAACTGCTTATTGGCCACCCTATATTTTTATTCAACTTTTTTTTAACTGCTTTGTATAACTAAGTCTACTTCCATCTACATTAAAACAATCTTGAATACACTGCTGCCAATTTGTCAAACATTACAACTTATTTTTGAACCACCCTGTATAACCATAATTTTACTCTACAAAATAGTTCAACCACCCTGTTGTGCATCTGCTTAGGGGCCACCAAATATAGCATTTTTTAAACACTTAACTATAACTCTGGTCCACTCACTATCTTATATATGCAACTGCTTACGGACTACGTTATATAACTATTTTTGAACCACCCTTGAAAGTATAATTTGTCTCTACTCTGTATTTCAACCACCCCTTATATGCAGCTTTTTCTATCATTGTTAGAATTGTTAATCACACCGTATGAACTATAATTTTACTTCGATCCATATTTCAGATATTACATATAGCAACAGGTCATGTACTATCCTACAAAAAAATTATCCAACCTGTTTAACTATAATTCTACTCCACCCGCTATTTTAACAACCTTGTATATGCAACTACTTATTGGCCACCCAATAAAACATTTTTTGTACCACGCTGTATAACTATAAATCCATCAATGGCCAATATATTTCACCAAAACCGCAACTGCTTATTGGACACCGTATATAACATTTTTTTTCAACATGTTTCTGAATCACCTTGTATGTATTACAACTACCCTATATACTCTACTGTTTATTGGTTAACCAATATAACATTTTTTAAATAATTAACCATAACACTTCGCCACCCTATATTTCAACTATCCTATCTTCGCAACTTATTATGAACTACGCTATTTAACAATTTTTCCTAATATTTTTTCAACGACATTATAATGCATATTTTCTCTCCACACTTCATTTAAACCACCCTTCATTTACAAGTTTTTCTAACCTGGTTTGATTCACACTGTATAACTATAACTGCTCCCCATGTTTCAGGTACTCCATGTATGCAACTGTTATATAACAAAAATTTTCTAGCATTTTTTACCCACCTTGTATAATTATATCTCTACACCATCCTATATTTCAACAACCTTTTATATGCAACTACTTATTTGCCACCCTGTCTACTTAGAATCCTACCTCACCCTATACTCCAACCATCTGGTAAATGGAACAGCTTGTCGATTATAAGATTACTTATTAGGGTTCCGTATATACAATATACGAATACCCTTATAATATCACTCAGGATTTCTGCCTCTATCACATCACAGCCATTTTCTCCTAAACTACTGGACGGAAGAGGTTGTAATTTGGTATCAATGTATAGTTTGGTGACCCGATCAGGAGTACATATCGTAAAATAAAAAAAATTGATTTTAGGGGTACTTCTGGGGAAAAACCAAAAAAATCGACCGTTCCCCCCCTGATCTCCGAAATTACTGAGCCTAAAATTTTGAAAAAACAGGAAATATAGAGCGTTGCCCGAACTTTACAGGAAAATTAAGGAGAAACCATTAATGTTAATTTTGGGGGGCAAATTGTAGAATTAAATAAAAATTTAAAAATAAAAAAATTTTCAAACGCATCATGTAATATATCAAATAAAAGGTCTCATTCTGAGGACCACAAATATATTTTTTCATATTTAAAAAAAATTATTCAAAAACATATTAACGAAAATATACCAAAATTTACCCATTCCCCCCCTCTTATCTCCGAAACTACTGAGCCTAAAATTTTGAAAAAAATAGGAAATATAGAGCGTTGCCCGAACTTTACAGGAAAATTAAGGAGAAACCATTAATGTTAATTTTGGGGGGCAAATTATAGAATTAAATAAAAATTTAAAAATAAAAAAATTTTCAAACGCATCATGTAATATATCAAATGAAAGGTCTCATTCTGAGGAATACAAATATATTTTTTCATATTTTAAAAAAATTATTTAAAAAGATATTAACGAAAATATACCAAAATTTACCCATTCCCCCCCCTTATCTCCGAAACTATAAAACGTAAAGTTTTGAAAAAATAGATTTATAGGTTCTGACCTGAAGTTTACTGGAAAAATAAGGAGAAACCTCTACTTTTAATTTTGGGGGCCAATTACAGAATTAAATGGAAAATATAAAATTAAAATTGTTTCTAACCCATCATGTTATATATCAAATGAAAGGGCTCATTACGACGAAAACAAATATATTTTTTTCATATTTTTAAAATAAATTTATTAAAAGATATTAACAAAAATTTATAAAAATTTACCCATTCCCCCCCTTATCTCCGAAACCATACGCTGGAAAATTTAAAAAAAAAATGGAGGTATAACCCCTCACATGAACTTTACTGGAAAATTAAGGAGAAACCCTAATATTTATTTTGGGGCGGCAAATTATAGAATTAAATGGAAAATTAAAATTGTTTCTAACCCATCATGATATATATCAAATGAAAGGGCTCATTATGACGAAAACAAATATATTTTTTTCATATTTTTAAAATAAATTAATTAAAAGATATTAACAAAAATATAAAAAAATTTACCTCCCCCTATCTCCGAAACCATAAGCTGGAAAATTTTGAAAAAACAATGGAGGTATAGCCGCTCACCTGAACTTTACTGGAAAAATAAGGAAAAACCTTTAATATTTTTTTTGGGGGCAAATTATAGAATTAAATGGAAAATATAAAATTAAAATTGTTTCTAACTCAGCATGTTATATATCAAATAAAAGGGCTCATGATGAAGAAAACAAATATATTTTTTCCATATTTATAAAATAAATTAATTAAAAGATATTAACAAAAATATACAAAACTTTACCCATTCCCCCCTTATCTCCGAAACCATAAGCTGAAAAATTTTGAAAAACTGGAAGTATAGCCCCTCACCTGAACCTTTACTGGAAAAATAAGAAGAAACCCCTAATATTCATTTTGGGGGGCAAATTATAGAATTAAATGGAAAATAAAAAATTATAATTGTTTCTAACGGCTTATGTAATATATCAAATCCCAGGGCTCATTATAACGAATAGGTGCAAATATATTTTTTTAATTTTTAATATATTTTAAAATATATTAAAAAAATTACCCATTCTCCCCGTTATTCCCCAAACTCTAAGACCTCATTTTTTTTGTTTATAGGAAAAATATGAAAAAAAACCTAATTCTATTATTTGGCCTCCAAATAATAGAATTAAACTGAAAATAAATTACTAGAAAACCCCCATAGTAATTTTATGGACAAATTATACAATTAAATGGAAAATAAAGATTCAATTTTCAAACGCATCATGTAATATATCAGATAAAAGGCTCATTATGTGAATTACAAATATATCATATTTTTAAATCATTTGTATAAAAGATATTAAAAATATTAAACATCGACTTAATTCCCACTTTAGAAACTACACTATTTAAAATTTGAAAAATATAGTTTATTTACATTTTTAAATAATTTGAATAACAGATTTAATAATTTATAATTTAAACTTTGACCTATTTCGTCGTTTTTCTTCCAATCTACAGAGCCTCAAAACTCAGACAGTAGATTATAAAAGGCATTACTGAAAGTTTATTAGAAAAATAAAACTCTAATGTTACTTTTTGGGGGCCAAATTAGAAAATTAAATACATATGTATTGTGATAAAAATCAAGCGAATCCTAGAGCAGATAAAATAAAAAGTCTATGTGTGGAAAATCAAAGTGTATATTTTTTGTAAATTTAAAACGCTTCCTTTAAAAGATATAAGGGAAGTATAAGAAAATGCACTCATTCCCTGCTTGTCTGAAACTGGAATATTTGAATCTTGAAGGTGGTACGGAACCCTAAGTATGCGAGTCCAACTCGCACTTGACCAAATTATTTTTTAAACCCACCTATATAGCTGTAATTATACTCCGCGACATATTTCACCCATTCTATATAAGTAACTGCTTGTGGATATAAAACAAGTTTTTAACCACAACATAAACTATAATCTTATATTTCAAATACCGTGTATAAACAGCTGCTTCTAAGATTTATTATGAGCATAATTCAAAGATGCTAACTGCTTACATATCACATTTTTTCTATTTTATCGAAACTATGGTATATGGAACTGTTTATAGCCCACTCAACATAACTTTTTTAGACCACCCCGTATAACTAATTCCACTCTCCCTTATTTCCAAATATAACTTTTTCCTTAGATTTTTTAAATCCATTTAATTCTACTCCGCTCTAAATTTCCTATATACAGAACACCCTGTAAAATTACGTTCGTTACACCAGTTGATTTTTGTTAAATCGAAACATGTTGCATTGGCAAAATCAGAATTTTGAATAAAAGCTAAGCTCTTGCCAGTATCTAATATTTTGTGCGTGTGGTGGAACCAATTCAGTAATTGAATTACCCAACATGGTAGAAGTTTTTTCGCTATATCTACCGTTTCTGTCAATTTAGGTAGATGTCTACCAGATTTTAAGCCAAACTATAGGCTTTGCAACAAAAAAAGATTTAGCAAAATCAGTTCAGTAGTTCTTACGTGATGCCCGAACAAACAAACAAACAAACAGACAAACTTACAATTTTATAATAGTATAGATATAGATAGAAGACAAAGCACAAGAGCTGAATGTCAATTGCATTTCTTGATTTTTTTTCAAGTGAATTGAATATCGTTATTAAGGAGTTCAGGGAACACTAGCCCACAGAGTTGTACTGTGTTTAACGCCGTTTTCCTGTCATTCCTAGGATAGAAATCACACTAAAGAATTCGTAGGTTGACTAAAACCAATTATCTTTTCGAGATTTTACAATTCATTAAACGCAAAATAATAAACGGGTTACCTCGATTTCCGGCAAAACTACAAGTCCTATGGAATAAAGTTAAATGGCAAAGTTGTAGGTAATAAAAAGATCTATAACTTTAGTGTTTACACGTTTTTTCACATTACCTCAAAATTTATGTGAGTAATTCAAAAAGTTTTTGGTTGTTTATTTTTATTTGTTCAAACAAAAACTCAGGAAATTTGGTGAAAACTTAACTTTTTATGTCCACAACACACTGTAATTTTTTTTCACTTTATTTTGACTTAATATCGAAAAAGTTCCCTAATTTTAAATCGAAAATTCTCACGTCAAAATGTCTGCTTTTTTTAAAAAGTCAGTGAAATTTTTGTTTAGATCTCTACTTTCTGATGCTGTAAAAAATATACATTACTATGAAATGAAAATGCAAAGAAACGAAAGAAACTTGAATCCGAAAATCAAGTAGTAAGGCCGAGACCCTTCTAGCCTCTTCCTCACTTCTCTATGAAATACCTTTTGATGGGCTAAAGTTTTCCGTAGGTCACTTAAGTATATAAGTATAATCTTAAAATAACAAGAAATATGTATCTACGCATATAATTCTAAAAAGATTCTATACCTTTTTTAAAATATTGTAAATGTTTTATTAAATATTTACTTTATTTATCTTATTTAGTTGTTCATTATAGTAGTATATTTCGAGTTGTAATTATTTTGTTTATGAATGTAACATGGAATCTTACGTTTTTCGAGTAATTTAACTAAAAATTTTAATAAATAACTCAAAATTGTACATAATGATTAAAAAAAATCGGATTAGAGGTTTTTTTTCGTTTCTTTGCATTTTCTGAGAACATATACCATAGTAATATATATATTTTTTTACACCATCAGAAATTATTCTGCGAACTTTTTTTAAGAAAGCACATATTTTGACGTGAGATTTTTCGATTGAAAATTAGGGTGAAAAAATAAATATTTTAAATAAAAAAAATGTTTGGTGAATAAAAAGTTAAGTTTGATCAAATATCGAGATTTTTTTGTAATAGATATAAATAAAAAACAAAAAACTTGGTTTTTCGAATTTTTCACATAAATTTTGAGTTTAAAAAATAAATATTTTAAATAAAAATAATAAAAAGTTAAGTTTGATCAAATATCGTGATTTTTTTGTAATAGATATAAATAAAAAACAAAAAACTTGGTTTTTTCGAATTTTTCACATAAATTTTGAGGTTATGTGAAAAAAGTGTAAACACAAAAGTTGTAAATCTTTTTTTACCTACAAATTTGCCATTTAACTTTCTTCCATAAGAATTGTAGTTTTGCCGAAAAAATCGAGATAAACCGTTTCTTTACCCTTAAAACCCCACCCTCTTCAACTTCCCGACATCAGATCGCTCGTAAATTATTTTTCCTTTCATTTTTGTTGTATTCTCTTCCTTCTCCAATGGGTTTCATCCTACTAATTTTTTCACCTTTTACCATTTTTAAAGGCTTCAGACCTGGTCTATTTGATTTAAGTTTAGACAAAAAAGGTTATTGGTATTATATTTTCATTGATTTCATAATGCAATTTGGCATGAATAGTTGATATGTGAGAAACCGGAGTTTATGAAACTCAGTACTTCGGTGCATTCTAATGACATATGATTCCACGAATAACAAAAGGTACAAGATGTTGTTTAAAAACCGCAAAACACGAAAAAAAATTCAAAACATATTTGTTGTACTAATTGCAATAGGTTTTCACTCATAAACCACCACCAAAATATGGTAGTTGTTGGTTTCAAATTATATTTTTGTAATAGTATCTATGTTTTATTATTTGAGCAAGGTATCGAAAGAAAAAAAAAACATCTTATGATTCTATTTTTATCAAAGTTCTATGAATCAAAGTTCTTGTTTTTCATTTTTCCGTTGGTTACTTTTGTACAGGCTGTTTTTTTTTATTTTTAATAATTTCGTTGAACTATCTTAGCTGATGGTGTCTAAATGTATAAAAACACAGTTTTGCACCCTAACATCAAACCTTTATTTCAAACACTAACCGCCGTTTCAACAACTCGGGTGATATCTTCCCTGGAGTAGTTGACATTTTTCCTAATTTATACCTACCAGTACATCTATTGTTCAAATTACAGTAATCCATACAAAGTGTAAATCTTACTTAAGTACCTGTGTAAATAACAGAGTTCCCAGAAATTTTAAATACCAAGGTTTTGTGCCGTAAGCCTTATAAGACTTATTAATTTATATATATATATATATATATATATATATATATATACAGATATATATATATATATATATACAGAGTCATATATATATATATATATATATATATATATATATATATATATATATATGTTGGTTTTGATGCTTGAACTCAAAACATCTCTTAGAAATTATACGGAACATGCATCGTCTTTGTATCAAGCATATGTTCCATGAATAAAGCTTATTATTATCGACTTGACCATACAATGTATGGCATCACACTCCCTCTAAGGCACACATAGTGTGCCCTTAGGGGAAAATTCACTAAACCCCAGATATACTACATATCCAAAGGGTTTAGCTCTGTGGGAGCCCTTGCCAGGTTATCAGGCCCGTGGTTGGCGTCGTGGCTGCAGTTCCCCTTGAATTTTCTAACCGTCCGGGCCGTTCCCAACAGGACGGCCTTTTACATCAGTTGGTAAAGATGTTCGTCCAGACCGAGGCATTTCAAATTGTTTAATAGATGTTTTGGGACTACTCCTATTGTTGACAAAACAATTGGTACTGTTCGAGTGTTGTTCATGTCCCATTGTCTCTGTATTTGAAATTCTAAATCCCTGTATTTGGCTATTTTTTCAGCCTGCTTAATATTTATATTATTGTTGTTAGGGATTGCTATGTCAATTAAGGTTGTTTTTCTAGAGATTTTATCTACCAAAACTATATCTGGTCTATTGTGAGCAACAGTCCGATCGGTCAATATCGTCCCATCCCAGTACAGCTTGTACTTGTTATTTTCTAAAATAGATTCTGGTTTGTATATATAGTAGGGTGTTCTTACCAACTGTGATAGCTCGAGATTCAGCGCTAGTTCCTGGTGCAGTATTTTTGCCACACCATCATGTCGTTCTTTGTATTCAGTTGCAGCGAACGCTTGACAACCTCCTGTGATATGCTGGATAGATTCAGATGTTTAGCAACCATACCTGCATCTATCGTTGTTAATGGAAGGGTCTTTAACGATGTACTTTAGGTAGTTCTTAGTTGGAATTACTTGATCTTGGATTGCCAATATAAAGCCTTCCGTTTCAAGGAACATATGACCAGAGATCAACCAGTAGTTCGACGCTGCACTGTCGACATAATCTTGGTTGATGTCATTTATATGTCTTCCATGAAGGGGCTTCTCTTTCCATTTCAGCAGTTTCTGATCTGTGGTCTGGTGGTGTAATTGGACATGTTGTTTTGTCAGTCGCAGTGGTGTTGAGTCATCAACCTGGCACATCAGTTTGAGACTGAACCCAAAATTAGTTGAGTTCAGTTTGTTTGAGAGAGGGTTCATGGCAAGGCAGAACCACAGCGGGCTAAGAGAGTCTCCCTGGAATATACCCCTTCTGATTGGAATAGGGTCACTTTGTATCGAACAGTTGGCTTCATTCAGTGAGATTTTGGTTTGCCAGGTGGCCATGGCATGTTCTAAAAAGTTAATAATACAATTATTCACTTTATAGAGTTTCAGCACCTTAATGAGCCAATCATGTGGAACTGAATCAAAGGCCTTTTTATAGTACACATATGCCATGTAGAGATTTCGTCGTTTGGCGTGGGCTTGATTGCAGACAACGGAATCAATTATCAGTTGTTCTTTGCAACCCATCGAATTTTTGTTGTTGAATAATTATGTTGTTCAGTTCACAATGTTTGAAAATGCGATGATTAATGCACGATGTTATGAGTTTGTATAAGGTTGGAAGGCAAGTGATTGGTCGGTACTTTGCTGGGTCCTGTGCACATAGGTTGTCCTTTGGTAAGAGGTATGTAGCACCATGCGTAAGGAAACTAGGCATCTTGTGTGGGTGGGCAATTACGTCATTTATAAGGCTGTTAGTGTTTCGTGGGTTGCGTACAGTTTCTTTATCCAGTAATTTTGTACACCATCTGGTCCTGGTGCTTTCCAGTTAGGGAGGTTCTTCATTATGTTGGATGTATCTTCCGTTGTAAATGGTTGGTGTTGCATGGCCTCACAGTTCTGAGATGCAGCCTCCTCCTCATTAATCCAGCTGGCTCTGGAGTTATAGGAGATTGTTGTGGAAAGCTGTGTTTTCCAGAATTCCTCGATGTCTGTTTTACTGGGGAACTAGGGGCTTCATTATTATTGTTGTTGTTAAGTTTTCTATAAAACCCTTTTTCTGATTGTCGGAAGAGTGTGTTGTCTAGTTTCCGTTGGTTACTGGTTTTGTACCTTCTCAATCGACTTGTGTAGACGGAGAGCTTTTCTCGTAGACTGTCCAGACACTGCTGAGATGTGATGTTTTCTCCATCCCACTGGGAGTGTATTCGGTTATTGTCCATGATAGTCTTGACAAGCCTTTCTATTCTATTGTTCCTGACTCCTCGTTGGTACTCGGTCAGTCTTCCAACGTCTTTCCGAAGAGAATTGATTTTCCCTTCAAGTCTTCTTTGCCAAGGTGGTATTCGAGGGGTTTGTCTAAATTGGGGAGGGTCTTGCTTTGGTCTTACTGCGACCCCAATTATTCTGCAGATGGAAGTTGCAGCACAGTAGATGATTGTGTGTAGCGACTCTAGCGTATTAGCACCTAAAACATAGGTTGGCAAAATAAATTTGTTCATAGCCTGCAAGACAATACCCAGTTTCTTAGATGATCTTAGTTTGGTAAGAGCTGGTCTAGTCAGTGGATCTGTTCCATTATACTCTCTAAGAGCTCCTTCCATTTCTGCTTTGATCTTCTCAATCAGGTCAGCGTTGGTTGGCTGTTCTTGCTGTAGTTCTTGAGTCTCGTCTGCTCTTTGTGCCAAAGGTGTTTGAGGCTCTGGTTCGATTGTATTTCGACCAAATAGTTCGCGCTATTTATTGTGGCCAGTTGTTCAGGCGAAATAAGGCCATTTCTCAAGATGACACGATATTGATCTGCGACTCTCTGTTCAGTAACTTGAAGCTCTGGGTACTCACGACAGAACTCTTGATAGAGTATTTGGGGATATCCAGTCTTGTCCTGGCCAAGGGTCGTGATTCTGTAAAACGTGCGCATTATAATTTCATTCATGGCGCCAGTCCATTTCATGCGCTGTCTTTTCAGTCCCGGTTGAGTGAGCGCTGACTGTTGAATCTGCGCAACATTTTCTGCGGGTGGAGTTCTCGTTCTCATTTGATGTTGGTGATGGTCACGTTGTTGTTGTGACTGTATTGGTGAGTGTTGTTGTGGTCCATTATTATTATTATTATTATCAATGGGTTAATGAGACACTGCCTAACGAACACCTATTTCATCTATGGAGACCAAAGATATAAACAAGTCGAGGAAGCCCAAATGGGCTCGCCCTTGTCCCCAGTTCTAGCCAACCTATTCATGGAACACATCGAAACCCAGGCACTCGAAACAACAGTTCTTCAACCCAAGTTGTGATTAAGATGGCCTCACGGAAAAGAGACGCTTTATGAGTTTTTAAATAATCTAAATAGCATACATCCAAGATCGGCTTCACCATGGAAATAGAGGAGAACCGAGCACTGCCATTCTTGGATATACTCATTAGTCGGAAAACAGCCCAACTTTTCTCGGTTGTAAAAAGTCTTACTCACAGATCCCTAACATTAACCGACCGCGAACATCTCGACGCCGAAATCACAACACTTAACAAGATTCTATCATCAAACGGCTACGAAAACAGTACTATACAAAAAGCTTTAAGAAGAAACATACCAAAAGAAAGTCGGAAACAGACAAAAAAGCCTTCTTACCTTATATACGGGGAACATCACAGAAAATTGGAAGAATCCTATAGAAACACAATATCCAAACAGTCTTCTCAACACATAACAAAACAAAAGATAAAAGACATATTATCAAATCCAAAAGATAAAATTGCGTTGGAAAGCCACGGGGTCTACGAAATTCCATGCCAAAACTGCAATTTGTCCTACATCGGTCAATCCAACAGAAAAATTAGTGCCCGCAAACAAGAACACATATATTCCGTGAAACAAAAAGTAAGCACATCAGCGTTAGTCCAACACACCATGAACACCAGACATACTATAAATTTCGAACAGACCAAAATCATAGCAAATATCGAGCGTTACAAAACTAAGATTGTTAGGAAGGCTACAGAAATAGAGAAAAGAAAACCAAATCTCAACAAACACCCCTCCCTTCAGCTTCATATATCGCTGGCCACGATCAACAAGGGAATATGCGGACCGACGACACGACACGAGCATACGAATCAGCGAAGGCGGGGTGTGATAGGCCGAGAACCAATGAGTTTTTATCAAAACAAACAAAATAATACCAATCAGGAAGGACCGGGTCAGTTTGTGCAACGCTTTTCCTCTTCTTAACACAAGCAGTGAAGTCCAGAGGTCCTTCTCCGCTTGGTCTGCTCTCCGTGGCGTCGAAAATGAATAAGAAGTCATCGAAACGTAGACAAAACTTTCAACAAAAACCCAGTCATACTATATATATATATATATATATATATATATATATATATTTGTTTTTAAGTTTTCGCACGGGCACTAAATGTTTGATAAAAGACGTGTCACATCTGCCCTTTCCGGGAATTCATGCCCGCGTACCATCGTTCAGTTATCAACTACGCTGATCCTAAAACATATATATATATATATATATATATATATATATATATATATATATATATATATATATGCGGCGGAAGATCGATGGTAAAATACTCGAGTATTCGAGTAACTATGTGTTTCGCAATTTGGGCGCAAGATTTTAAGGCTCAATAAAGCATGGTTTTCTGTAGCAAAGGATTGAAATTTTGGGTGATTTTGAATGTTTAAGTACATTTAGGAATTATCTATGCAACAAAATATCTTGCAAATGGGCACCACTGCTTTGCTGGCACATGTGTCTTCTTTTGACAACATTTGTAATAACATTATTATACACATGTGGCTGTATTTCATTGATACATCATCTAATGTCGGTCTTCAATGATTCGGTGCTCGCCTGCTTGTTGGTATAAATCTGTGAGTTCAGATAACCCCACAGGCAAAAGTCCAAAGAGGTTAAATCACAGGTCCGTGGTGGCCAATTCTGGTCACCAAACTGAGAAGTGATACGATCAGGAGCAAACTCATCCAAGACAGTTAATCTTTCACGAGCTGTATAACACGTGGCATCGTCCTGTTCAAATAACATGCCGTTAAGGTGTATATGTTCCAAGTTCCAACTGAGGCACAAAAAACTACATTATCATAGTACGATAACGTTCGTCTTTTACCGTTAATACATCATCTTTAAAAAAATAGGGTCCAAGATTCTTCCAGATTATAATGCCACCAAAAAGTCACACGTTTTGGATATATTCATTTTGGATGATTCTGTCGTGGATTTTTCAAGCCCCAAGTACGGGATTTTGGTTGATTAACGAAGCTATCGAGCTGAAAATGGGCCTCATCTCAGAAAATGACTTCATTCGCAAAATCGGTAATCACTAGGATGCAATCGGTGAACTCTCTTCGCTTTGCATAGTCTGTTAGCAAAAGTTGTTAAGTCAATTAGACCTTGTAGGCGTTTAGATTTAATCTTTAGCAATCATATACTGAAGAGTATATTGTATTGTATTGTAATGTTCAATTCTTGTGCAGGATGACGACTTGTCATCTCTGGACTTTCCCCACACTCTGGCGAACTAGCGTGGTGTTTTGTTGTGAACGACCTCTACGAGTTCTTCCGTTTCAGAAGACGTTCTTATATATGTTTTGACGTTCTCGGTTGTATATTAGACTAATTTCATTTTGGGTACTCCAATTTCACCTATCTTCAGCATATTTGATAGCATTATTGCGATAAAGATAATTCTAAATAATTTGTTCCAATTAATTTTGATATTTCTAATTTACAATTAACCATAAATTAATACACTCAGTAGTCGAAATTATTACTGTCTCCCAAATTACACGATAAAATTAATAGAACTCGTAGTGTGGATAACATACAATTTTAATTGGTAAACTAATAACTTTTCAATGAAATTACATATTATCCTTGTTTGTCCCGATAACTTTTATTAACAATACTCGAACAATGCGTTGGGTAATAACAGAAGGAAACCATCATCGTAGTATGTATAGCTAGTTATTAATCCTGACCTATATTACTTCACGCAATGGTTGGAATAAATGTAATATTGATCAATTGGACAAATATATGTCACGCAATGATAAATTACATAATACAGTGCAAACAAAGAGTTAATTAAGCCAGATAATCGTGAATAAATATATTCAACTGTACTCATCTGAGATCTGACAAAATCATTATATAGCATACTTATTTTCTAATGTTGTGTTTAACAGAATTCTAATAATAGAAAACCATCCACATTGCTTTTTGTGAAATACGGCTTACGACAATTTTGATAGTTGTGTCTCTCGCTCAGAATTTTAAGCTCTAAATTTAAATACGTATTTATTTGATGTCATTTTCTAGTGTTTATTTTTGAACGGTTTCCGAATGATGTCTGGAAGAGGACTACTTCAAATTAAGAATAGTCAAATCACCGTCTTTCTCATTCAGAACAGTACATTAAAAGCAGAATACTTTAATGGAGTTAAAATGAAAAACCTCGATAATAGAATATTATCATTTTTACTTGTGCATTATCTTTTTCTGTTCTATTTTGACATTTGACCGTCTGAATTACCCATGTGAAAGGTAGCAAATATCTTCCGGAAACCTTGTACCGCAAAACTGCCCTTATAACCATAGTTGTTCATGTAATGTACTAAACGAAATAAATTTACATTTGTTCTCCCTTTATCATTAAAAACACTACTAAAATGAGAAATTTTTCAAATTCACTATTTTTTTTAATTGTTACGTATTTACATTCAAGAGTTCACCAACAAATATTGTCAAATTTCTTATACAGAACGAATTAATTCTCGATATTTTGTTTTCTTATGTCCAAAAAATACGTTTGTTACATTAAAAATTGAGAATTCAAATTATTTCCAATGTTTTGTCACACTTTGTAGCAATTAGGATGGTGACACACCAAAGGTTCCATAGCAATTCCATTAAACTGGGACTATCTGTTACAATTCCTGGCTGCCGTTTGAAAATACAGTATCCTTAAAGTAAACAGTATGATGCTTGAATGGCCTACACAATATACATGGGCGTACCGAAGGGACAGGGGAGAGCAGCTGCCCCCCGGACCAGAAAAACCTGCCGTGAGCCATTTTTTCCGATTTGCCCCTATCTAGGACATTTTTTCCGATTTGCCCCCATCTAGGACATTTTTTTCTAATTTGTCCCTCCCTAAACTAAAAGCTGGGTACGCCCTTGACAATGTACGATGCCACGTTTGAATTATTTGTTGTTATTAGTTAATTATTTCTTAATATTAAAATAAGTTTCATACGGTTCTTTAGTTGTAAAGAGACAACGATTTACTGAATCACTATTTCCTTTAATACGGAACTGAAAAAATGGGCCGAGTTAGAGAAGTTTAAGCAAAATTTTGCTTTCATTAGGCTATTTGTAATAAAAAGTATACTGTCGTGATTCAAAGTTAAAAAAGAATGAAAGTAAAGTTGGAGCAATCAGAAACTTGGTGCGACCGAAGTTGATTATATGATTAATCAGATACATAGTAGTTTCTGAACTTTGTCATAAATAAGCGGCGCAATGTTATTGATATTTGATTTACATTGTCATGGGGCAGAAATTTAACTAACAACAGAAATGTCAGCAAAAAAACATTTTTTCAAGAGCATTTATCTAACCAATAATGGTACTTGCGCTTGAGCTCGAGTGAAACCACATCAGCCGACAATAATGAGATTATTTCAATGAGGTGAATGTGCCCTTTGACGCCATGTCTTCATAGAACTACTGACTGCTAAATATAAAGGTGCTGGGCCGTATGACCTACTCAACCAATATCCCAAAAATTGTTATGCAGAGCTGTGCGATCCCACATTTTCAACACATTGTTTGTTTATATGCAGCGTGGAAGCCCTCATATATGTGGACACAGATCAGATGTTGTTTATTACACTGGCACCCAAAGAAATCCTTTATAAAAATACGACATATCTTGTCAGAAGTATTATGACCAACTGAACACAAACCCACTGCTAGAATTGTTCCAACACTCTTCAGTGTTCAAAAACTGCTAACAATTTCTTGACAAACTATAAGCTGTGAATCTGACGAAAGTTTATGAAAACGTTAAACCTTCTTTAAGAGCATATTACTACATTCTGAAAAAGTTAAAATTGCCGCAGGCTTGCCAATAAAAAAATGTCATTACATCTGAATTATACTAACTTCCCTAAATTGTTTTGGGGTCGCTAAATCAGAATTTGGAGACTATTTGTACCCATTAGATTAGTGTCAAAGTCAAAATGAGTATAAACCACTCTAGTATAGATAACCTTCACCACTAAACATTCTTCACTCGTTTAGAGATTTAAGTTTAATTTTCAGCATTTTTCTGAATATTTTCTTTGGTTTTTACATTTTTTGATTTTGAAGGTGCCTTGAGGCATGCCCAAGGAAGTCAAATAAACCTTGGATTTAGATTCACCAATTCCGAAAACGTATCATTCAGATGGTTGTTCACGCATTAGAGGTTTAAACTCATTTTGACGTTGAAGTGACCTTTACCATGAGCTGATGGTGTTAAATGATTCTCAGATTAGGAAGCAGGGACCTCCCAAAAACTAATTTCGGTTCACAGAGAATTTTTTTAAGTACTTGACATCGTTTGCTTTTTCAGAAGCTGAATGGCTGTGAAGCATTTCTAACACCAGATTCATATTCACAAAAGCGATATTTATATATCAAAGGGCTTTGAAGAAAGAAGTAGTCTTTTGAAACATATTTGTAAAATTCAGACAGTGGCTTTAGCACCTCAAGGATTTTCAGGACATTTTTCAGAAAATTGAAGATTACTGAAACAATTCTGATGGTGAATTCATGTCCATCAGGTCCCAATATCCAGATAACATATCCCGTATTTTTGTATTTTTTTGCGTTACTGTATTACAGGCAGATCCGTATCCAACTATCAGTGTCTAAATTATTCTAGAGGTTCGTCCTGTTACAACTAACTTCCATTCAAGATTTTAACCACTAAATAACATTATATGTTATATACGAACTGCGCAAAATTTTCCGCATAGTGATACGCTTGTTGCCAAGAATATCGAGAAAATATGAGGTTAGAAAGAATTCAAATACTTTTATATTGTAATGTTTTTATTTTCACAATCAGGTTCAGTTCAGTTCTTGGATTTATTTAAAAACATAGTCCAACTCACTCTAATTTATTTCCACTACTTTAACACAATTTATATTCACAGAACTATTTACAATTTATCTTAACTGTAAGGCAGTCGAATACTGAATGAATCCCGTCTCCAGCTGTCCATAATTATATATTTATCTCGGAATTCTCTGGTAGGTCAACGAGCAATCTGGAAATGTGTTCTGGAAGATTCGATATAATTCGACGAATTCCTATTAATGCTAGCCGTCGGCCTCGGGTCGATAGAAAAACATTTCGCATACTCCGAAATATCGGACGAAGGCCCATTGTAGCAGGCTATCGGATGAATCCTCTTAACAATATAATATTTTTGTTTCAAAACTCTTATAAACACACAGTTTTGTACCCTAACACCAAACCTGCCTTTTTTCACTCAACCCACGTTTCAACAGCGAAGTAAACCAAAAGTCAAAACTCTTACTGAATTATTCGTTTACTAAAAATTGTTATTTATGTTATTTTGGTCAAGCCACAACAAGAGAGATCTATTCTAATACATCTTTGTCTGCGATTTTGAAATAACTGATGTTATCAAATCTAAGATCAGATCCTTATTTACATTGTATTAAAACCCAAATGGAGGTTTCAGAAATATTTGTTTATGCGGGATAATATTCGAAAGGTCTGAATCGAATCTGGCACGATTTTCACTCACAGTTAGTGGATATTGTAAGGAGTTAAGTGTTATACGCGTAACACGGACGTTGCGAAACAAAAGTATCGATACTGATATCGAAAAAAAGTGTCGATACCAATTTAGCGGGGGGGAAACCCTAAAGTCCAGGAGAATACTAATTTAGCGGGGGTATCGCTATCACGAACATGTATCGAAACAAAAATACCCATATGAGTATCCAAGTATCGCAAGAAAAGTATCGATACCAAAAATACCAGGTATCTAAACCAAATCGATACTGGTATCAAATTAGTAGTATCGCAACTACCCTATAAACGAGGCAAGTTATTTCATACCGCAGCATCGACACTGCTTGTCATTCCTTTATATATATTATAACGCTGTAGATAATTTTCAATCAAGATTCGTTCAGTTTTCATCCAGGTCAGGAAGTAAATTTGATTTCCAGCTTCAGTACATTCAGAAAATTATAGAAAAAAATTCATCGAATGAATTAGATAGTCTTTTATTTATTATGAAGGTAGGCAAGTTCGTAGAAAGCAAATAAATGACATTCAAAAGCGGCACAGGTGGCATATGGAAACAACTTTATTTCTATACACATTCCTAGTTTGAAGGCTTTCTTGTGGTGTGTTTTGAGTAGCGGAAGTACCGAGACGTTTTATGCTGTTATCTCAGTTCCGCTGATTAATTTTTAACGGCTGAAAACGTGACTCGTACACAGATTCATTCTCCTTTTTAGATTTATTGTAAATCGATTGGTAATAAAATTTCGTTTGTTGCAACCAAAAAAAACCTTGATATGGCCGTTTTGCGATAATCACCGCGTTTATGTGATTAATTACCTGGAACTAAAGGCTTCTGTTAGAGGTAACCTGTCGGCAATGATCTTGCAACATAGCAAAGCTCGTTCCCACACCTCTTGCGCATTTGAAGGGCTGTGCCAAAGAAGAATTTTTAATCCACGGAATGAAAAAAAAACATTACACGTTGGGAGAAATATGATAAAATGCTATTTTTTATCATATTAATCTTAAAAAATCCTTTAGTGTACTTTTCTCGTAATTTCGAGGAGTACGATTTTTATTAGCAGAGTTTAGACAAATAATAAATGCTGTTACTCAAGGTACGGAAGTAGATGAAATTGAACCATTTTTGAATCGTTCAGTACTTAAACGTCCTTTATTTAAGGTCTCTATATATAATTTCAAAAAATTGTTAACATTACTCAGTATTGTTGTACATATGGAGGTAGCCTGCAATGCATAAATATCGTGGTACGACTAAAAAGAGAGAGGGCAAGAAGATATTTCACTCGGTTTGGAGCTGCTTCCAATGAAATACGTTCAGCATTTTGTTCATTGGCTGCTTCCGCCCACCAAGTCGCTACTTGTGCGTTGCAGGCTAATTCTAGAAGTTAAATGCTCTAAGTTTGAAACTGGTATTAATGACATAATGAAACATAAGATTTTATGGTTTTGAGAACAAATTTATAGAAATCGTCTGTTGTGCCAAACTGAAATATACAAGTTTTATAATTACATGTACTCACCAAAATATTGCTAGGAAGTTTATAATATATCAAAATATATTAACATATTTTGATTTGTTTCAGAATTCAGATTGTAGTTTACCATCACTAAATAGTCCCAGCGATTCATTAGTGGACGATGATCAGATTACGACATTCATGAACCTACAAATGGAAGATGATCCTGAATTATTACTTAAAGCTCCGTACATACCGATGAATGTCACGGATGATTTACCTCTACTCATGTCAAACGACTTGATGTGGAGCAGCAACGAAAAGAAACACCATCCGTTATCAGAAAATACCTCCAGTTTAGCACAATTGCTTTCGACGTCGATGAACAAACATGGTCTGAAATTAAATGATCACGGCGGGGGGTTGTTACAGAAGCGGGCAACCTTGGACGAGATATATAACGACAAAAGTAAGTAAAGTTTAGTGTGCTCTTCTGTGAAGTACAACTTTTTTTGTATTTGTTTGATTAATCTTTAGATCGATTTCAGATATTGCTTTATCGGGTGCTTTTAACATTACCTTGTAATTGTTCCGGGGTTTCTGCTATAAGAACAATATCGTCTGCAAGTTTGGGATTATTAAACCTTCCATTTATTGGGCTGTCCTTATTATCTTTTTAAATATAATTTTTTGAAACCGTCCTCTGGACCATTCGTAAATATTTTTAGTGAAAGAGTATCTCTTGATATTATATCTCGTTTAATAGTAATCGTATATACAGTAAGGACATTTCACATTCCCTATTCACTTTAGACTAGATCACTAACAAAAACTACGTAAAATAGTTTCACTCAAATCAAGTTTTGATATACTAATGACATTAAGATACTTTTATTCTCTATTTGTTTGCTAAAATAGTGTAGTTATGATAAAATATAGTAGTTAAATAGTAACGGTTGATTTATTTTAATGGGAATGCTCTTTTACATATGTATTGAGGAAAAATTCTACCGTGTACTGCCGGCTCAAGTAAACATTTTCGAACCGAAGAACATCTTAGTATATCGTTCAGTTTAGGTTCGAATTGTGTTTATAATTCAAAGTAATATTTTGAAAATGGTTCACGTGATTCATTTAGTGTCAGAACGCTACTTCAAGAAACTAACCCTCTATTTTTATACGAAGATAATCCTTCGAAAGTTATTGATTTTTGCTGTGCGTGCATCGAAAGCGTTTCCACAGGATCGTAAATCCTTACGTTTCTAATTTGACTTTAAGAACGCCCTAATATAAGATTACCTTCCATAAACTGAGCCACTTTGAACTTTATCAATATATTATATAAAACGAGAACTATTATTCTGTAATTGTTACCAATTTTATTTATTAAACCATTATTTTCCGTTGAGATATTCATGAATAATGTAATATTAATTTGCTCTAAAGTACTGAGGCTTTCATAAAAAACACTTGATGTAGTAAGCCGGATATTTATGGTCGTTTTTAAACCTAGCATAACTTAATCGGGGGGTGGGGGTAAAATTATACTAAAAATCATGTGGGATCAAGCCTTAGGTTATTTTATAAAAATTATGCTGTTAATCTTGATTTAATTCATCCGAATTAATTTGGTGACTGCAGGATGCCGGAATGACTAGCTACGTCTTCCTATCGAAACATGCATTCCCCTTTTCTCTTTCATGATTGAATTTGTTCAATACCTGGGTCGGTCTTTTTTTTCCAGGGGGAGGACGAATGGTTAAAAAACGCTTGACAGAAAACGATCAACACCAAATTCCTCTATGTTAATTCACTCGGTACATATATTCTATTAACCTCTTCTCACCATTTATTTTAATGTCATCTGTACAGTTATTAAATGCTTCATTAAATTTCAGAATTTCCGATAGTTCTAGCTGCCCATGATTAATTTGTATCACCGGGGATCTTGTAGATGATTTGGTTATATTTTTTCTGGAAGACATGTTCGTGGTGCCAAGCCATGTCAAATCAAATTCCCCGTTTAATAACATCATATCTTGGATCAAACATGAGGTTCGTTCCTTCAGCCTAGATAACCGATACACAACGGTCGCGTACCTGCGCACAAGAAAAATAGCGTTCCTTCAAAACAATAACCGTTTAGTGAACGGTTCAGTTTCGTGTTCCAAGTGACACGATTCGCAACCAGTTAATGTACGGTAATTTCGATCACCGGCTTCAGGGTAGAATCGGTGGTGCAGCCACCGACTGGTACATGCATCGAGTTACGCAATAAACGGTTCATGTACCCATGCATTAACCAATTGCCGATGGGTCGACAATTGGTTGAAGGAACGAACCTATGAACTTGATCTTGATCTCACAAGGTGGTTGTTACTGTTTTCATTTTTGTTTTATAAGAAAATTATTATACTACTACTATAGATTTGAAGACGCATGATGTAAAGACCGACATCTAGGATTTTTGGGAAACTAGCACATAGAGGTTCCGAATCTGGAGCCGTTCCATGTAATTACTGTTACCCGTAATTCCTAGGCTAGAATGTCACGACGAAATTTTCAGATTATCTTCACCTTTCAGAGATATTGAATACTCTCTTCAAGGTGTCATTCTTTTGTACGCAAGACAATACATATTATATATATTGTTTCTGGTTAGGCAACCTTCATCAGTTGCGCTTCACACAATTGAATGTCCTCTCGAACACTTCTTTATGTATTTGATACATTTCTTTAAATTTGAAGACGCGAGATGTAAAGACCGACATCTAGGATTTTCGGGGAAACTAGCACATAGAGGTTCCGAATCTGGAGCCGTTCCATGTAATTGCTGTTACCCGTAATTCCTAGGCTAGAATGCCACGATGAAATTTTCAAGTTCACCTGTCAGAGATATTGAATACTCTCTTCGAGGTGTCATTGTGGGAAGCGCAACTGATAAAGGTTCCCTAACAAGAAACAATATATATTATATCAATTGTCTTGCGTACAAAAGAATGACACCTCGAAGAAAGTATTCAATATCTATGACACGTGAAGTTAATCTGAATATTTCATCGTGACATTCTAACCTGGGAACGGCTCCAGATTCGGAACCTCTATGTGCTAGTTTCCCCGAAAATCGTAGATGTCGGTCTTTACATCTCGCGTCTTTAAATTTAACGAAATGTATCAAATACATCAAGAAGTGTTCGAGAGGACATTCAATTATGCATATGTTTTTCCAAAATATTAGTAAATTGTTATTAGATTTGTGAGAAATTCATGACTGAATGTACATACTCAACTCGTGCGGTTTGGAAATCAAAATGTATTATTAGCTTTAGAATTTCTAAATAGTCTACTTACGTAAAACTTTTCATTTGGATTGTGAATGCGCAAACAAATTCAATTTGGTCACTTCACTAGTTGCTGTCTTCATCGTTTTTGTAAGAAAGTAACGTTATAAATGAATAGAAAAGAAGGTTTTTAGAGCATATATCTTTGTAAGTAAAAGTCGATTATTTTAGTAAATTTATACCTCGCTACACGATTGTACACAATTGGACTGCTGTCAAATTTTGAACATTAGATCAAGGCTTAAGCTACTTGTTCATAGTGGGCGCTATCTGACTTGGATTTTATTAATAATATATCTTTAAATTACTTATTTTAGAAGACATAAATAAAGATTCTTTATATATTCTGCACGAAGGTCGTCAATAGCTACTAAACAAAACAAAAATAAAGAAAATCGGTTGAGGGACAGAGGAGAAAATGGAACGAACCGTTTTGAATAATTATATATAGATTATATCATGTTATATTCCGTTTTCACTTTGCATCAATTATTCTTTGTATTTCTGATTTTTGTAAATATTTTACAAAAAAATATATTATTTAACTTAATATTCAGGAGATAAGCACATATTATTATTTCCTTTATTTGTTCTCACAAAAATTTCACTTACAATGCCCTAGCACACAAATATTTAGTCTCAAGTCTGAATAAATAACCCTTTCTTTGATCACTAAACCCGGCGACAATAACATTTCTTACCATCGCCCTCAAAAATCAATGATAAATTGTGCTGTAACAAACACATATATCTGTCAAAAGTAATCAGTGAAAGATACCTAAACTCGGCGGATGTAGGAAGTATCCTACTGTATAACATATATAAGAAATCCAATGTCTACCTAACACAAATAACAAACAAAAATTAATGCAGAAGGACTAAGGGGAAACGAAAATAATTACTAGAAATACAGTATTTCCGTAAATAAATATGGGCGGACTATTTCAGATCTTTACTTGGTAATCTATATATAAATAGGCAAAGACAATACGGTTAGGTACGTACCATTTTCTCCTTGTCACTCAACCATTTGGTTTATTTTTAGTTTGTTTAGTAGCTACAGACGACCTTCAGTGCAGAATGCTAAAATTAATTTATAATATTGGTTCCATAATAAAATAATAAAAAAGTCATTATTTACATGCATACTGTCAATGCCAAACAGTGCCGCCAGATTGCTTGGAGAGAAAATTATAAGATAGGTTGACTCCAATGTGAAAGATAAACTAAATTAAATGTAAAACTAAAAGTTTTGGCTCTGCGCTAAAGTTAGTGTTAGCCTACATAGTCATGCTATTTAAATAGAACCAATAATACAGAATAATCGCCTTTTATTTGGAGCTCGCAAGTTTGCAGTTTGCAACTTTCATTGCATTGTAAATATGGTTTGTCAACTAAAATCAGAATTATGTTGCACCTAATCAATTTATTTTTTATATCTTCTTTATTTTAACCATATACTTTTAATTTATAGTCCTTTTTTTTTGTCGGATAAGTTTCATATAAGTTTTAACTAAGATTACAGAAAATTGTGAAATTATGCACAAATTCACGATAAATAGATAGATCTAACAACTGACAACAGTGAATGCTCAGCCATCTGCCGGAAATTTGATTTAAATTTTGACATTTCATTACTTTTATAGCGATTAGGTTGAAAGTTTTCAATTCAGTAAGACAAGAGTTCAAAGTATTTTCAAGGTTTCAATTTTAATTCAGAGAAAAAAAATCTCAAAAAATAAGTATATTTAACTACTATTAATTAACAGTATGTGATTCATATTTCTTTATATTTTCTACATAAAACAAAAATTGTCATGGGTTACTCCGTTGGTAAGTATATTTTTTATATTGAAAATCATACTGGAAATTAATGTTTTCTGACAATGTGGGTATCTTATAGTTAATTAATTTTGCATTACCTGGTCCCATTGCTGCAAAGTTCTGACTGTTAAAAACATTTTAAAGATTTGTTTGAATATATCAGATTGAGTTATTTTTTATTCTAGAGTATAATATATTTTTTTACATACATATTACCTTTGAAATCGTACACTGCTGGCTTTAAAATTTACAACCTAAATGTTCAAAAAAATTTAAAATCCAAAACGCTCTACACACAACAGAAACCACTGCGTAATTATATATGCTAGGTTGGTTTTCAAATGATAAACACGGCGGTGGCTGGGTAACGCTATTTCAGACCCAATGATGACCATATTTTACTATCTTTCGAGTTGCCTATAGTTCAATAGGAAAATATTTAGTGTTGTAAGTTATAGATCAGTATTGACTTTTCGGACAAGTAGTACTAACTTTCGTAGAAAATAATATTTGTAATTTTTTGTTGTGATTAAAATTCTGTCATTAATACAATATAATTTTCACAATATTCCCGAGGTGTTGTGCAACAAATCATCAATCAGCGAATAATAGAAATGTCATTAAATATTAGAGTTTTCATTGGGTTGTTAGTCATCAATATTTTTAAAATCGGTTGTGTAAATGACAGAAACTTTTAAGTGACAAAAAAAATCCACCGATAATTAATTAGATCGAATATGTTGCATAGACATATTTATGAAAAATTAATCCTACAATTATATACATAAATAAAAATTTCGTGAATTATTTCTATAAATGTAATCCAAATGAAATGATAGGGATAGCAAAGGCCTGGCCTACTTTTCTAATTTTGCCTCAACCATATATCTTATACAGAGAAAATAACGTCAATAATGTTCAACTCCTAATTTTAATGAATTAGGGTCGAATTTCGACCACTGGAAGACCACTAGTTAAATTAAAATCAGCAAATCTGTATCCTATGGCAACACGTGTGAATGTGACTAGGATCCTAATGAAATTAATTTTTCAGTCATTCAGTGATTTTAAAACTTATTCGCCATCCCATTAGAAATAAATCTTTTTAAACAATATTTGCTACTTATTAAATAGTTTATTGAATTTTGCATGGATTTAATTAAATTTGGTTATTGCATACATACAAATACTATTTTTATTTTCATTTTCAGATTTGCACAAATCATGGACAGCTAACAACAACAACAACTCCTCAAAAACAGCTCAAATCAGCAAAACTGAGCGTTCTCCAAGCATAAAAAGGCCGAATTCGTCTATTCAAGAACATAGTTCATTCAAACGGACAAAAAACGAGCCTAAAGAGAAAATGTCATCTGAATTACTTCAACAATTAATGTCAAATAATCCGAATAGGGGTAGGCCCAAAGGCAAAAGTAATTGGTTGTTGGACAGCAACAATCATAAAGCCGCGTGTATATCGCAGCCCAGCGATAGCGTTCTTATGAATCTTTTGGTAAGCGGTTTTGACATACGAGCGGGTTATATTTGTTTAGCTCCGTCGAGGTCGAAAAGATGAAGCGAAATTTAGTTTATTGAGTAGCCGTTAGGGTACGAAGGTTTATGTTCGCACGAGATCCGATATATGTGTTCCTTAAGTCATTAATATCATTAAAATTTCAATAGAAAAAAGAAGTGTTATATTGGTTACAAAGAAGACAAATATTATTGGTAGAGCCAGTGACTTGGAAGAAATGAGAACTAATTGCCATTCCTGATATGTGTATTTGAATGGTTAGAATTGAAGTCTGAAGATTGTTTGGAAAATGAGGAATTGCTAGTCGAAATCAAAATATCAAGATAGATTTCACCAAAAATGTCGCATGCAATACAAAATAAGTTGCGTTGCCTTGAAATATTACAATGGAAGATAACTACTCATGTTTAAAAATCATACGGATGTACAATTCACAATTATTCAATATTAAATTTTCGTTGATGGTTTTGTACTATAATATTATTTTCCCCTTTACAACTGAAAAATATTTATTCATTCTCGGTTTATTAATTAAACTAGTTTAGTGGTATCCCCAGATTTAATTAAAATAGTATTGAATTATGTAGTGTAGTTTTTTTTTCTACTCTCAAATTATCTACATCAGATAGACTGGTTTTATGTGCTTTTTCAATTCTAGTTATTGTTAAAAACTCATTGTAAAGATACTACAAATCAATAAGAATTATCCTCATATATATATTCAGAAAATTTCTCCATAACTGCTGGAGTTTAACATGTACGAAGAATTTATGTAATTATGATTTGTAAGTGTGAAAATGATGAAGTTCTGACCTTTGCACTATATTGGATGTAGAAATTGATTATATTATTGTTGGTTGTAGTTCATTTTGATTGTTTATATAGGCAGGAGAAAATAAATAAATATTCGTTTCATTTATACTGATGATTAAAACACATTTCAGTGTGAAAAAAAATCATATAATAGTTCAAAGTGGGATGAAAATTATTTACCTGAATATTCCCAAAAACTAACGTATTTATTAATACATCTGAATCCCCCTCATCTTAGTCGGTTTCTATAGGTCCAACCTACTTTTAATTTCAATTAGATCTGTAACATGTCTCTAATAAACCAACCATAGAATTAGTCAAAACATATTTACGACAAAACGTATATACATGTATATACAGGCCGCAGCAAAACTCTAAGTGAAAAACATAATCTCAACACCTTACCTTTTTCGAGAAATGCATATTTGTTATAATTTCCTCATTCGTTTAATTGAAAAATTTTGAAAATCCGGAAATCATGTCATCAAATTAAATGAATGTACTTTGGACAGAAGTTTTGATGCCGAAACGTACATCATCGCTCCCGAGTGGGGTCGATCACTTACCGACTAAGGGGATGAATACTCGGAAATTACCTGATACATTTTCTACCTGCCATAACTTTATATTATAAGTGTGTGTGTGTGTGTGTGTGTCTGCTAATGATTATATTTTTTCAATTTATACATCCAACAATTTCGGGTCTTCCAAGAAGATATGTAAATTACATTAATAGGAAAATGGAAAAAATACCGTAGTGGAAATTGCTGTATAGAATAATTGCCATTACTATTATATTTTCACATCAACAGTTATTATTACTGTTTTCTAGATAAATCTATTTTGTAAATTTGAACCTGAACCCCATGTACATAGCCCTGTAAGATCGTTTTGTGCATTTCCAAAATAGAACATTTATTAAAATTTCTAACAGTGTTAATCTAGTCCATAAATTATTGTACATTTTTATTGAAACAATTTCCTTATCTTCGTCGAGGTCTTTTTTGTTTGAACCTAACTGCAGATAATTTCTAATTATTGTAGGCAGGGTTATCTCTTATTTGGGAGAATATCAAAAACGACGAGAAGCTTGCATAATAGGATATAAATATTCATATTTCAAATCAGTTTTGGTAGAAAACAAATATGTCAATTTTTATATTTTGTAAATTGACATTATTAACTCCTAAATAAGAGCGCACTCTGTAAAAAGAAAATATAACTTTTAACACAAAGACTTAAAAAATTAACAAGTACAATAGAGTTCAGGGAACGTTAATTTTAAACTGCCAATACTTTGAAGACATGTTATTTTTGTTACATATAATATTTATATAATTAATGGAGGAAAAGTCAGCGCACTTCAATAACCATTAAGATTGACTGTGATAGAAATTCTATCTAAAAAATGAAAGAAAACTAATAATTACTATGCTCTTTATACATCTCACATTCCTTTCTCTCATCCGTTATCTCTCAGACATTACAGTACTTGAAGCGACGACAGTTTTTAATGTATTTTCAGGAATGAAATGCATTTGAAGGTATGATGCCACACTTAGTCTACATAAAGCTACTCTCTTCGAGGTGTCATTCCTTTGTATGCAAGACAATATATATAATATATATTGTTTCTGGTTAGGGAACCTTCATCAGTTGCGCTTCCCACAATTGAATGTTCCCTCGAACATTTCTTTATGTATTTGATACATTTCGTTAAATTTGAAGACGCGAAAATCCTAGATGTCGGTCTTACATCTCGTGTCTTCAAACAACTAAACTCTGTTGGCCATTTTAAAATTGTAAAAATTGAGCATCAAAAATGTATTGAAAATAAATTAATAGGTGCACATTTTATTATATCTTAAGGTCGATTTTATTTTTAGAATTTTTTTTAGAATAATGGAAAATGCTTCAGTGTTTAAATCAGACCCCGTTTTCAATGGCAATAAAAAATTAACACAATGGAATCAAAAAATTTACAATTTCGCAGTCAGAATTATAGCATTCAGAATTAGATCCCGAAACTTTTGAAATATTTATATTTGGTTGTTTCCTCAAGGATAGTTGTGGTATAGTTTGTCAGTGTTTAAGCACTTTCTTGGAAAACGACACCACAATTCACGAAATTGGAAATATACAGTAATTACGTGAATTGTGGTGTCAAAACAACTTAAATGGAATGTGAAAATTCGGTGACCATAGTTAATTAGATCAAATATAATTGTAGAGATTTTGTATATAGGGTACTTTATTTCGGAATGAAATCTGACTAAACAGAGTTGTCGACTTCCAGTTAATTATTTAGAAGTCTATCCTTCCATCTTGTTAGAAAACTTTATATGCTGAAAATACTGTCAAATTATAAATCAGGCAACAAATTGAAAGGGTCTGGGCAAGGTAATAAAGTCTAAATAAAAAAGTGTTAAGGACAAACTTAGTTCGTATTATCATAACTATTTTAATTTTTTTTCTATTAGTTGATGTTCTGTAAAATGATATCAGGTTTAGAGACTTTTTACCGTAACGTTTTAAGTTAAATGGTGCTATTGCTTAAATTCCACCAGTTTCATGAACTATCCTAATTTGGTAAATATATTGGAGAAATATTTAAATATAAAATAAATAACCATGCCATTTTTTAATTATGCTAACAGTAATATTAATCGAAAATTGCAACTTTCTATTCTTTTATGTACAAAGAAAATATTTATCATATACACTAATATTGTTTTCAAATCGTATGAGGTATCTAGGATTTACCAGTAGTGCCCCTGCTGCGACTTCTATGAGATGATAGTGCATTTGCTAATAATGTCTTAGATGGAGAATGTTTTAGTTATCAATTAAAATTCATAAAGGAAAATTTACAAAAATTTTGTGATCACAAAACACACTATAGGATTAAAAAATTTCATCTTTAAATAAATAAATACAAAACTTACTACAAGGTATGTGTTGGTGACATAATGTTAGGTAGTCTATCCAAATTTTGTTGGCGTTTCTTAAGACAGAAATTACAGATATAATAGACAATACACTATTGAACTACACATTTAAAAAATGTTTTGTAATTGTAATGCATTTGGAATGAACTCTTCAGGGTGTAAAAATTATAATATCAATTCCATACTTTGTTTTCGTTTGAATACATGTTTTGGTTTAATTTTTCTGATGGGGTCTGTAGGAACGAGTTAGACGTGTTTTCTATTTTTCCTTACTGAGTCAAATCTTGTTATAATATATTAAAATAACTCAAATTTATTTCTGCACTGTCTTCTGCCATGACTTATGACATTGCCATTGTTTTATATATTAATTTGAATTATTTAACTAACTACCAATTATACCTACAACAATAATGTTTCATCTGGGAATAAATACCTAAGAACATATTAAATATTTTGAATACGATCTGGTCACTTTTACTAGAATATGATCCTGCTTAATGTTAAATTATGAAAAATAAAAAAATTAATAGAAGGGTCGTTACTAGTATAATTATGGTAAAAACTGCATTCGTTTCTATTATCTATTTCCCGCAATTCTGAATTATACAGTTATTATCTCTATAATGGATCTATTTATTCTTCTTCGTAGCATTTTTTGCTCCACCAGATAAAACTGATTTGGTTACCGCGTTTCGGTTTTCATGTAGGTATTCGTCTATATCCGCTACGATAACCACCTGAGGGCAGGTCCAACTCGACAAATAACCCATATACAACCGATTACCGACATGTGCGGTGACGACTTATCATTTATAACAATGGGTTGTGTCCGGTTATTTACCGTTTCATTTCGGATTGCAACAATCCTTTGATCACAGTCATTAGAACTGTCTAAAGATGATAGTCGTCCATTTTTAAACCCATATTTTCACATACAAGGCATGAATATATATATATATATATATATATATATATATATATATATATATATAGTTGGAGATAAATAACATATTTTTAAAAGCCCAGTACTCGTTTGAAGCCTACAGATATTTCATTTTTAAATTTAACGGATGTATTGTAGAGGTATATCTTTATAGCTTCAATATATTATCTATTTAAAACTCTGTAAAATAAATAGCTTGAAATGAATTTGAGTCCTTATGTGTTAACTTGTAGAAGCAATAGAATCATTTGCATTTAATAGAACTTCTCCTTACTGCTATGATCTTTATCGTATATGTTCAAATTTTGAAATTTTGTTTGTGCAGTTATCAATTTTTCGATTTCTGGTCTATTTATGTATTTTATTTCACACAAGAGCTTTTCTACATGCATTTTTCTGAATTTTATGTTTGACTTATGATATAATTGATTGTATTGCTTTTTAAAATAAAAAAAAGTCTTTTCCATTTTAGTCTTTCTGATAGACGCGTCTATATCTGATAGTTAAAATAGTGTGGTTGTCTTGGTTGTGAATATTGATAAAAGTGTCGCATGGATAGTTTGTGTACGTCTGAATTCCTTAACTTGTCGTTGATTTCATTCAAACAGTTATATCATAATTGATTTAATTTGATTTCCTTTTAAAGACACGTAGTATATTTAAAAATTACTATTTCCTTTCAGGGAGTTGTTCTAGTTATTAGTAAATTAATACTTATTTTTCTTTAAAGCCTGTGTATTATTGTTTTTATAATATAGTATGTTGCAAATTCTAGACAGAATTTGTTTTTTCAAAGTCATCATGCTGATTTACGTGATTGGAGAGATTATAATCTGATATTATTTAATTTTTTATGGCTTGAATTGTAAATGTAATTTGAGTTCATATATTCTATTAATATTTTTTTGTTTGTATGCTAATTACACCAGTTTCTTATTTCAACATAAATGATATTTATTTCTCTTGTTTTTGTGTAGAAGTCCATAAATTATTGCGCAGGCTGAACAAATTGTGTCCTGAAATATTTGAATAAACACACTGGTCAATTGTAAATAAATTTTTGATACTTTCCACTTTTATCTGTCGATTAGTTTGTACTTCCCAATTCCATTGACATATAATCTGCAATATTAGACGGACATATAGTACTGATAACCTGTGGTAGGAGGCCACACTGCTATTTCCATTAATCGCTCTTTTTATTATATTTCATCCTTATTCATTTATTATTGCCCTAATTACTTTTTTTCTAAATAATTACCAAGTCAAGTTGTATTTTTCGTTTCCTGGATTCTCTATATTCTTCAATATAAACGTCAATAATTTTCTTTCTCTCAGTCGTAAATTGTTCTTAAAACATGAAAAAATTAGTATCTGTTATATGATTGCACAATACGTCAATGTTTCTACTTCAAAATACTATCACATGTTCAAATTTGAATTAGATGCGATTTGATAGTAGGTTCATGCTTTTATTTATATATAGAAACTCAGTTTCAAAGACTTGAACTTTAGCCAGTGTACCGTCCCAGAATCCCTTCAGTTGCTTGAAATTGGCATAAAACGGATAGCTCAAAGTATATAGACATATCAAACATTTCGATAATCGCTTCCTTTAAACAACACATATTTCAAAAAGCTAAATGTTGTACTTTTAAAGAAATCACATACTTTGCATAATTCTTAGTCAGTATTTTTGACTTGTGATAATAACTATTCAAATGAAAATTTGGGATACATCTTGCACATGTAAAAGATCAAGATGTAAATTGTGTTATGGAAAATTAATGTATTAAAGAATATATTATAAATATATTTAGAAATACTGTTACAAAACAATTTAAAAATATATCATACGAACTGATAGACGGTTCATCATGAAATTAAAAATTGTATTATTTAGGCGTGCTTTTAAATATAGAAACGGTTCTATAGTAATTTTAATAATTACATTGCTAATGGTAGGTATATGGAAGTTATATCTTTGAGATTCATGTATTTAGTAAGACTATCCCTATGAGAGTTTGAAAATTATAATAGAAACCTGGTAATTGCTAGGGTTAGAAACTGTAAAAATGCAAACTTTTCAGGTTTATGTCTGGAACACTTCTAGACTCTTATAAGGTGCATTCGATTTTGTAGTTATCAAGAAATTCCCAAAAGTTTAGAAAAGACAATTTTTGTTATTGAGATAAATCTTAAAACTGATTCAGATAATAAATATATGAAAATGTACCATGTGAGTAATAATTTGTTCTTTACTTACCCAATTAAACATTATATTAATTTCAAACAGAATCGTATTAACCTGACAGTATTATTGATAATAATAATGTTATAAGACGCTTATTTATAGTAAAAAATGGGTAATGGTATCTAATCTTATATAGATTATGCATTTGCAGGAGGTATTATAAAATCTGCATTCCGGCAAAATTGAACACAGTTGTATTGAATAACCCATTTTCAAAATTAATTTGTCACCGGACAAATTTTTTAAAGCGTCCAGTTTACAGGTTTAGTACATAATTAACATAAGTCATCTATGATATATTATTTTTCATGAAAAAAAAACATCATAACATCCAATAATTTAGTTACGGTTGAGTAAAGAATGAGATTAAGTGGCATTTTTATCCATTTCTTATCTGCCTTAAGATTATTATTG
Source organism: Octodonta nipae (assembly GCA_034190945.1). Taxonomy (NCBI): domain Eukaryota; kingdom Metazoa; phylum Arthropoda; class Insecta; order Coleoptera; family Chrysomelidae; genus Octodonta; species Octodonta nipae. Next base: position 151,582,195 of record CM067216.1, read on the forward strand.
ATATTCGTTCAAGTTTAAACATTATAGGAATGACTGAAAATTAAGATATTTAAATTTTATTAGAACAGTACAGATTTATATTAAATGAGCCGAATAATTATAAATTACACTAAAACAAATCTTCAATTTTATAAGTAACAAAGTTAAAGAACTTACTGTTATCAAACCATATATTGTGATACCTCAGCATACTTAGCTATTGCCACAAAAAATATATTGCAACGAATTGCTTACAAAAAAATAAAATATCGAAAATTAATTTTTGTATTGTAAATTTTTATTTAAATTGTTAAAATTGTAGAACTGCCTCACCACTTTATTGAATTTTTCAATTTTATTTGTAAATAGTTAAAAAATATATTGTGATTGTTGTTATAGCAATACAGAGTTTAGTGATATATTACCTAAGTATAATCTTTTATAAAGATTATTTCAGGAATTATTTTGTGTGTATATTTATTACATCTCCCCATTTGTTCCAACATACATTCTGTTGAATAAAATGTTAGTTGACTTACATACTAGTTGTAATTTTTTAACCATTATATTTTAATTTATTTTAATATAAATCCTCCTTCGACCTATTCCTAAATCCTAATATTACAAATTTATTATAATTAGAATTGGTAAAAATTTTACTATTAACATTTATTAAGAAAGTAGCTTTCCTGACGAGACAGAAATATAGACAATTTAAAAAAGAGGCCTTGATGTTTCCAAGTCAGTTTATTATTTTCGGAACTCAACTTATTTCCATCATGCAGTTCTAAACTTGCTTTCGTATTTTCCTTCTTTTATTTCTGTAAGTATCAAGTTCGATATGTATATTCATTAGCGAGTCATTATTCGTATGCTAATATTCAATATTCTCTCACTACATTATAGAATTATTTTGTGAAGTTTATTTGGAGCATCTTCTAGTTTTATTTATTGTTTGATTGGGAAATACACCAAAAAATGCAAACGTTTGAATAAAATATAAATTTAGAACTGAAAGCGGTATGACAATTTTACTTACATAACTAAGGAAACTGTTCCTCGATTTTCCTTGGACTTTCAACGTCTTGAAATGGTTGATCTCACAACGTTTGAATAACTTTGTATCTGCTATCGTCATCAGGTGAATGATGAGAAATTCATATTATCCCTTGTACATTTAACCGGTCATTGGGTCTTATCTGGTCCAAACAGCGTCGCCGAAAAAGGGGTCTCCAAATGTTTTTAATTTGGAGGCTGGGCTCGCTAATTATATTCTCGTTCGAGATTATATATGCTGTTGTTCTGAATTACCCTGGCCTTGTCCCAGTTGATGTTATGGTGTTCGGTTCATACGTAATTAGCTAGCCCAGACTTCGTTAGCTACTCCCTTTGAGTAGCTATGCGGTGTTCCTTAACCCCTGTATCCAGTCGTTTTGTCTCTCCAATGTAAAGATTCACATTCACAAGATATGCTGTATCTACAGTTATTTGATATTGCAGGAGCGTTCGGCCTCTTTCTTGTAATCATGCTCCTCAAGCTGTTGCTGCTCTTGAAAGTCATTTTTTATTCCATATCTGTGTGCAATTCGTCTAACTTTCTTCTGCCTTTAGTATACAGTAATAATAGAGTTACTATCGTGGTTGCCTCTTCCTGCCTAGGTAGTTTGTCCAGTCCTTCAAACGCCTTGTTAATGATACTTTCCGGATATCCATTCGCCAAAGGTTCTCTCTAAGTTTCACTTGTTCTTCTTTGAGAACTTCTGGTGTGCTGCAGTTATTTTTGGCTCTATGGATTAGTGTTTTGATGATGCCAATTTTCGTTGCTGATGGGTGGTTAGAATTGTAGTGTAGGTATAATCCTGTATGTGTAGCCTTCCTGTAGACTGTTGTTTGGATTCCGGTCTTGGTCCTTTGACACTGTACATCAAGAATTGTTAGGCACCCACTCTCTTCCCTCTTCATGGTGAATCTAATGGATGGTTGGGATCGGTTTAGGTGCTCCAGGAATGCATGTACTCTCGCTCTCCGTGTTGCCAAATAATGAAGGTGTCATCGACATACCTCAACCATAACTTAGGCTGCTACTTGTACCTCTTCGGTTTATGTACTTTGAACTATTCCATGTAGATGTTGGCGGAAAGCCCGTAGGCAATCCAAATTTTTGCATGAAGAACCGCTCCTTCTCCTGAAAGTTGCAGTTCTAGTCTCTCAACCGATTTACTTTATTTTTGTTTTGTTTAGTAGCAATTGACGACCTTCAGTGCAGAATGCTAAATTTTATTTATAATATTGTTTCATTCATTAGATAAAATATAATAAAAAAAAAACATTATTTACGTCCATACTGTCAATGCCAAACAGATAACAGTAACAGTTTTGCCAGATTGCTTGGAAAGAAAATCGTATGATGGATTGACTCGTATGTGAAAGTCGAATTAAATTATACTAAAAAGTAACAATTTTTGATCCGTTCCTAAAATTATTCTACATCGTCATGATATTCAAATAGAACCCAGGAAAATTTATATTTCACAATAATGGCTATTCATTGGACTATCGCAAGTTTGAAACTTTCATTTTAATGTTATACTTCCAATTTAAAGATTCTTTTAATTTTTACCATACAATTTATGCATACAATTTGAATAAGAATACAAAAAATGTGAATTAATGCACTGATTGTAATATTCAAGACAAATAGTTAAGATCTGACAGCCCTGAATTCACAGCTATCTTTGATGTAGCGCCTTGATTTGAATTTTGACATTTCAGAATATTGTTTGGGGTATTATAATAGCACGATGGTAAAGATAAGCTGTAAATTCAATGTGTAAATTTCAAGATTTCAGCTTCATTCACTGCGAAAAGTTTTTAACAAATGTGAGTATTACTTATGTATCATTAATTAACAGCAGGTGCTTATATTTTTTTATATTTTCCATTCAAAACAGAAATAATCATTGCTTACTATGCGTTTCATTTAATTTAATGAAATTATAATGAATCTTAAGATTTTGGTTGAAGGTTTATTAAAATGTAGTTATATTTTGTAGTTATTTGGAATGTAATAGTAGGTATAACACCTTCATAATAACTTTTGTGTTGGTTGATTTCATTTTCTGCTTACGAGCTGAAATCGTTAACTGTGAAATGCCAGAATGAAGTTTGTCAGTCACAGATCAAAAAAGATTAAAAAAAATTTAGGTATTAACAACGAATATAGAAAAGAGTCTATCTATATTCATTGGTATTAACTACTGTTTTAAATATTACATTAAATGTTAATTTATTATTTCATACAATGTTAATATTTTTAAAGGGATTTATTTTTTCATGTTAAAAATTGTAACTACATATTTGAATATATTTAAAGGCCGAATCTTTCAATTATTTTTAGGTAGGGAATCAGTTAGTTACTGTTTTGCGTTCATACATTTTATCTAATAGGCCATTTAGTAATTATTACTATTCTATTCCTGCCAAATCCTGGTTTTATAACAAAGTTTTATCTAATAAACATATCATTGACATTTTAACGATGTGTATTTAAAATATAAAGGAAGTCAATCCATTTACTGATTTGTTATGGCAAGTTAGGTACATACTTCTATTCTACAACGAAGTATATTTTTATTGAAGATACTTTTCCTACGAAAACAGTCAAACTATTGAGTAATTTTATATGGAAAAAGCGTTACCTGCTGTTAAATCATGTGAAGACCATCTTGATAGTTCAGCATCAAGCGTTGTTTATTGTTTAGTAGTAAAAGAGTCAATGTAGTTGATCAGTATTGATTTTTCGGACAAGTAGCAGTAACTTTCGTTTTAATTATTCTGTAAGTTTTTGTTGTGAATTTAATTATTTTATTACTACTTTATTTGACAATCTGCCGATGGTATACTCTAACAAATTGACAGTTAGTGGACAACAGAAAATATATTAAAGCTTGTAGTTTTTATAAGGTTGTTAACATATATATTTATTTTTTATTTTACAATTCGATTGAAACTGCAAATAACGAAAATTTTTAGGTTACAATGTGCAATCTCACTAAAAACTGTGGGGTCACGCATATTACAAAATTATTTGGAATACCTATATTTGATTAAAATCTCATATATATTTTTTATTTCAATAGATTTGTCAATATGACATGAACGATTTGGGGGGGGGGGTTATGACGCCTTCTCCTTCACTTTATTTTTTGATAGGCATAAACTTTTGACAAAAGAAAATAATGTTCACAATTTGATGAAATAGGTTCGAATTTCGACCACTGGGCGACCACTAGTTGAAGTAAATCCATGATTGAATCTATTGGTTGAGCTATGACGATGTCACCTTCATTATTTGGCAAAACGGAGGGAGAGAATTGCAGGCATTCTGGAGCACACGATCCCAACCGTCCATACACATACAGGATTATACCTAACTAAAATTGTAACCAACTATCAGCAACGAAAACTGGTATCATCAAAACATTAATCCATGGGGCCAGAAATATCTGCAGCACACCAGAAGTCATCATAGAAGAACAAGTGAAACTTAAAGAAGACCTTTTGGCGAATAGATATCCGGAAACCATCATTAACAAGACGTTTGAAGAACTGGACAAATCACCTAAGCAGGAAGAGGAATTACACACAGATATAGAATCAAAATGACTTTCAAGGGCAGCAACAGCTTGAGGAGCATGATTACAAGAACGAGGCCTGACGCTCCTGCAATCCCAAATAACTGTATATTCAGCATACCTTGTGAATGTGGCAATCTTTACATTGGAGAGACAAAACGACCACTGGACAGCAGGGTTAACGAACACCGCATAGCTATTCAAAGGGCGGACTAACGAAGTCTGGGCTAGTTAATCACGCATGGACCGAACAACATAATATCAACTGGGACCAGGCTAGAGCAATTTACAAGGGGTATAATATAAATACGACCGATACTCTGAATTTCCTATCATTCACCTGATGACGATAGCAGATACACAGCTATTGAAACGTTGTGAGATCAACCACTTCAAGACGATGGAAGTCCAAGGAAACTTCGAGGAACGAGTTACATTGTCTACCAACTTCAGGCTAACATTGGTACTACAAAGTTTCATCCCCCAAAAACCACCCCTGATGGCATAAAAATTCTGAAAATTGTACAAAAATAAGTTTTATATACGAAAAAGTTGTAAACCTGTAAAAAAACA